>JAQQZT010000003.1:15577941-15589898 GCA_030068275.1 Clarias platycephalus
TGTGTGTGTGTGTGTGTGTGTGTGTGTGTGTGTGTGTGTGTGTGTGTGTGTGTGTGTGTGTGTGTGTGTGCGTGCACACTCATATGTGCATGCTTAGCTATTTCCTAACTTTGTGTCCCCATACTAAGATGGGTCAGGTCCTGAGGTAAGCACCAGTTTCACTTCTCTTTGGTTTAAGAGTCAATCGATCAAATGTGACCAATAGAAACATCAACATGATGGCATGCTACAGTCTCTAGAAGGCAGTGTACTTAAGTTGCCTACAACATTGTAACATGTTCAGTATAATCACTAAGGCTGGGAGGGTTATTATTCCTATCACAGTGCATTTATGGCTTAAAAGTCTTCACATTTACCTACTGAGGTTGTAAATGTCAATAGTGGTCAACAAACTCCCCTTTAAAAAAACGTTTTAAAAAAAGAGAAAAAAGAAGAAGATTCCCAGTATCATTGGTATATAAGAATAAGGTACAGGTGCATATAAATAATATTGATATGTGACATAATAAAAAAAAAATTTTGGGGGGGGCGGGGGCGTGCATGCGCTTGGGGTGATCCCGGGAGTGTGTACATCACAAGACTGCTTAGCAGCCATGAAATCCGGGATCAAGCTGACAGACAGCACGAGCAGTCTGAGAAAATTTGGGATTTCACAGGGCTTATCCTGAGAGGAGCAGCTGCAGTGAGAGTGCTGAGATTTATCCATGCTATCAGTGTCAGGGAGAGTGCCCCATGTCTAATCTGTATGGCTGTCACATTAACAGCTCCACATGTTAACCTGAAAGCAACAACACCATGAGTGGGCCTATGCACCGCTCTGTGACGTATTCTCTGATGGAAGTTTACTTTAAATGCTATTAGATTCATTATTTATCAAATAACGTGCGTTACTTGGATTAGAGTTTATATACACTGGATTTCGAAAAAAAACTTTTGTTTCGATTGCTATTTGTTTGGTTTTGAGTGTTGTTGAGGCTTTCTAATGGGTTCACTGTGTTCTCCTGAAGAATGTTTGGGCTGCAATGCTGAATTGTAAATATTACCCGATTTTAAAGGCAACACCCATGCTTAGTCTACCTCACTAAATGAACATAAATTCACAATCATGGATTACTGGCATGATTGGTATATGCACAATAATATGCACTCAAATGGAATTGCTTATTCCTCTTTAAACATCCACTCTGAAGGCACTTGAAAGGGGGTGGGGTATAATATGCAAAAATAGTTCAAAGTACATGTGACATTCTGGATATTCTCTCTGCAAAATGGGACATATACTGTATCAATGCATAGATAAGCTTAAGTCACTTTACCAAAGTGCTGGAACAATTACTGGCTTCGCAAAGTTGCTCCCTTTTTGCATGGGAATGCTGGGCTACTCAGCAAAGCAGGAAACTGATTTACAGAAGATATCCAGTATTCCAAAGAGTTCTCCAATTATCATAAAATTCCAAAGATATGGCTTTCTCTTTTGCCCAGAATCCCTTTTCCATCCTGGTTAGAAGCCCTGAAAATTGTTCATATGTGCTTTGTTATTTATTCTATATACACTAGTCACACTTATTACACAGGTTAAGGGTATGATTGCAACACTCTTTTGTAACCTATTTTCTTTGGGTTTACTCACATACAAAAAAAATTAAATAAATAAAATGTCTCTTTTTTTGGTTTTCAATTGACTGGTTGGCTCGGAATTTGAACGAAAAGGATCTTATTTTTTATATAAATACTGCACTGTTACGTGAGTGTGTCCATGGTTGAAGCAAATTATAAATAACACAGTTCGCTTTAAAAAAAAAATGGCTATACTGCAAAATGTGTAGAGAAAGGCACTTTCTAGAATCCTATGTGCATTTTTCTTTCTAAAGGTCTTTTTCCTCCTGTGTTTGAGGTGCAGGTTCATTGAAGTTGAGGTGAGAGTTAAAATACTGTGGGCAGCATACAGGCATTTAGTTATGTATCATAGCTGGGCAGCTGAGCTCTGCTGATGGAAGACAGGATTGGTGGTCTCCTCTCTAGCTGGGGGAGTAACGGTCAATGGTGCGTGCCTCTGCAGGGAGTTGTTGAGAGGCAGGTGGCAGTGGCAGGACATCCATCTTATCATGTGTGAGGCCTAGGTGTTCTGCTGTCAGTTTGGTCAGTGGATAAAGGCTCTCCATTGCCTTGGCATCTGCCAGCAACTGCTGAGACGCTTGTGCGAGAAGCTCCGAGGCCTTCTCCTGTTTTAGGCCTAGATGTTCAGCTGCATACTTACTTAGAGGAAAGATACCCTCAGAGAAGTCCATCTTTAGCTTGCCATCAGATATGAATCCCCCACCATTCCCTCCACTGCTGTGCATCTTCATGTGACTAATGAGGTTTCTCTGCTGGGCAAATTTGCCACCACACACCTGGCACTCATATGGCTTTTCACCAGAGTGAATACGCATATGCTCAGTGAGCCTGTACTGCCTAGTGAAGCGCATGCCACAGGCATCACAGGCAAAAGGCTTCAAGCCCAGGTGGCTACGCATGTGGCGGGTCATGGTGCCACGCTGAGTGAATTTCTTGCCACAGATACTACAGGGGTACGGACGGGTCAGCCAGTGGGTCTTCTCGTGCTGTCTTAGGGTAGCCGGATCTTTGTAGGTTTTGTCACAGGAGGCACAGCGATATGGCCGAATCATTTCTCCAATGCCTAGTGGATGTAGGTTCTGTCCTGATTTACTGTCTGGGTAGGTGCTGTGCAGGCTGCCGGTGCTGTTCAGGTTTGTGGGTCCATTGGTGCTGGCGGGTTTGTCAGTGCCATTGCTGTTTGGGTTTTCAAGCTCTCCGACATGGTTGAGATCCTCTTCTGCATGGGTTTCTACATGTGCATTGAGCTGCTCAGAGCTGGGAAACCCTTTACCACATGGAATGCAGACATATAGGTTATCTCCAAAACTCTCTGGCTCATAGGGCATATGATACCTCCCACGGGGACCAGGGGGAGACGGCCTGCCATCACTACTGCCTGTTTCCTCACTACCTGTCGCATTGTCATCCTCTCCATCACACGTTACTGGTCTGTCATAGGCTGCCTCATTCATATTCAACTTCTCCTCACTGTTTTTGTGATGATTCATATGTTGGTGGTTTTTATCTTGCTCACCCATGCCTCCACTATCATCCTCATCATCATCCTCATCTTCATCCTCCACACTGTATGTCATAGGCTCATTCTTTACCCAACGGTAAATATTGGAACCATCCCTGCTGCGGTCTCCTTGTTCATCTGAGGGCTCAGGGCTTGGAGGGCAGGGGTAAGCCTCTTGGCCCTGGGAACTTGAACGCTGAAAACGAGGGAGTTGGGGTAGTGGGTTGAGGAGGGGAAAAGATCGTGGTGTGAGAGAGCCTGTGTGGTGCACAGCCTCCATTTTCCCTGAGCCATCAGTTGGGCTTAGCAGAGGGCTTGTGCGGTGACTCAGTTCCCCCTCTGGCTCCTCGTTATGGTGACTCAGATGAGGATGTGTAGAATGCTGCTGGGAGCTGGGGCTCTTCTTGGACAGGTCTAGGCCATATATGGGTGAGCAGTTCCTGTCAGAAGAAGGCAAACGTAGACCTGGCTGTGGAGGCAGGTTTGCTTGAGTATGAGGGTAAGGTTGCTGACCCTGTGTTGGAACTGGAGCGTAAAGCTCTCCTACATGGGGAGCAAGAGAGTGGGGTGGTAGATCCTCCAATGATGGGCCTCGTGGTGTGCTCATCACCCCACTAGGGAAGCAGGGTTGTATTACTGGAGTGGACACTCGCAGCCTTCCCCCCAGCACTCCACTGGGGCTCATTTTATTGTAAGGCAAAAACCCAGACGTGGGCCGTAAGTGGTATTTCCCATTTCTTTTTAGCTTTTTTTTGCACAAGGCTACCAAGTCCAGCAGTTGCAAATAACTAGCAGCTGCTAGCACTGCACCTATGTTAGGCTCTGTGGGAGAGGTGGGGTCACCTTCACTTAAGCGTCCTGTGTATATATAGTCAAGGATGACTCTGAAAACACCCGGACTCACCATCTCATGGTCCAGGTTGATGAGGTTGTCGTGAACAACAAGGGATTTTAGGTAGAGACTACTGGCAGCCAGAATGTTCTTATGAGCACGAAATAGAGCATTTTGGACAACTATGATGACATCACACAAAAAGCCTTTGGTGCGTTGCGTGTTCAGTTGCAGGAGAAGGTGCCTAGCATGACTTGGGACTTCCATGGCATCCAGCATTGTCTTCAGTCCACCACCTGAAACAGTAAGAAAAAAAGTTCAGACCAAAACCTCTATATGAACCCTATTACACTGCTGGGTTTTTAAAAATGTTGCTGAACTCCAAAGTACAGCTGGAAAGCAGCACAGTAAACTGACACCTCAGATCAGGATGTCAGTTTTATGCCAAAATGTCTTGTTTAATAAGTATTTATTGAAAAGACAACTGCAGGCCTATTACCTGAGAAGTACCTGAGAGAGGGTCTACATATATTATTGGTTGGCAGATAAGAAATATATAAAACTAAAATTACATTGGATTTACAGCACAAATGTGAAATGTGTGGTTCACATCCATGTTGTCCTTGCAACAAAAAAAAACTTATGTCAAAATCTTTCCAATCCATGGTCCAAAAGAAATTGCAAATGAATATTTAAAATCAAGCTCTTAATAAATGAGAAGGGACATAATGGTGAATATGTAGGTACATGTTCAAACCCTCAGTAACAATACAAAAAAAAAGGGTGGAAAATGGCAGTATAAATGTGTTTTCATTTTGCTGTCTTCCTGATAAAGCATTCCAGAGGTGATGTGTGTGTGTGAAGTTTTAAACAAAGTCTTACTGAAGGTTTTGCAAGGGTGACGAACAGCAGGTATAAACCAGAGGGACAAAAATGTGTCCAATAAAAGATAGGACAGTCGGCTCCCTTTCAGCTCGGTCAAATAAGGAACTACAGACGAGCTTACTGTAAATCTTCTAAGAATTATAGGGCATAGGGCTTGGGTGCAAACTAATCTGTATTAACAGTTCATATAAAATGATCATTATTACCAGGAATGTTTAACAAAAATTACATTTCTACTCTATATTAGAAGTACAAATGCCTATTACATAAAATATACACTTTTATCAGGATATGTTAGACTGCTAAAAAGTATGTATAATTTGTATACAAGATAAAACAGATTTCTGAGGTCCCCTAGGGCTTGACTTCAGTGATGGGAAGCCGGCAGCTAAATAAATAAGGTTAGCCATAGTCATTCCGACATTACTTCATCCTCTCTTTGTTTATGACTTTGCATGATCGCTTTTTTGAGAGAAATAAGGAAGTCTGTATTTATAAGCTTCAATTTATTTTCCCTTAATGTTTAGTAGACGATTATCGTTCAGTTAGATGATAATATAAACTTTTCATTAAAACAAAAACGCAGCCGTTATGTTAAGGAGCCTGCACGACCTGGAGCATCATGGTTTTATATGACGCAATGGAAACAAATTCAAACGTGTCGAAATGAGATGAGAGTAAATATACAGATATCAGATGCACGGATCTCTCCCTCACACCTCCCTACGGACGCAGCTGCACTCTGGATACACAGTCAGTGTGTCGCGCGACGCGCTTTACTGCGCGCGCCCTGATCAAGTGCGCCTGCAAGAAAACGCATTGGCACGCTCCTAAAATAGCTCTCACAATTATCCACTCTTCTCCTCTAGACAGTAATTTTTAGATTAACCTATACGTTACAAATTTGCATTTTAAATAGCAAGCAAAACTAAGCAAGCAAAAACAAATCTGTGATACTATAAAGAAAATAATGAATCTTTAGGTATATACTACACCTGTATCCCAGAGCGCATGTACACCTGTATCCCAGAGCATCGTTTATTACATGCTTTAAAGCATTAAACTACACTGGTCAACGTTTTACGCATTTATGTTACATTCGCAATAAATCATCTACAAACATTTACGTCTGAAAACGTTTAAATGCAGAAATCTCTGAGATTTGAACCTACACCTATATTTATATCACAACTGTAACGCAGAGGAATGCAATGCGATAGGACACAAGTGACCTAATACTGAGTCGATCTAATATGCTCTCCTTGTGCATTTCCCACAGATCCCTTTTGTTTATAAAAAAAAAAAATTTAAAAAAAACTACGTCTTGGGGTTTGCCTGAGTAATTTCCTTAGCAAACCCCGAGCCTGGCTGATTATTTCATGAACATTTGATCATTGGCAGGTGTAATAGTTTGTAAAGCGAAAGGAGAATGGGTCATAGCTTTCGCATTTAAGAACGACTATGTTTAGGGAAATACCCCAATTCACAAAAAAATCATGACTTATTGTCATGTTTTCTCTTTTTGTGTGTGTGTGTCACTGCTTGGAGAAATGGACTAAAAAGAATATGCAAAAATAGCACCATTTAAAAGAGCTGCTACAATCAGAATAAAAAGAAAAATCGCCTGTAACCTTTTTTTGTCGATTGAGGCATTAAACATCCCCTCTTTTTCTGTAAGGCGCTCACAGCGTCGAGTCAAAAAGGGAAGCGGTAGCAGAAGTAAATCATGTTTAAAAAGCTTTGTTTGAACTCCACGAGTAAACACTTGTATCCTCCTGTACACGTCCCCTGTGCTCCTTACAACCCGGGATTAGACGAATGTGGCTCTTCTAAAGACTTCTGCAGCCGAAAATAAACCCCCAACAAGTGAATGGCAAATTCCTTACATACCCATGACTTACATTTTATTTACAAATTTCTAAAATTAATCCTAATGATCAAATTACACTGTCTTAATCTTAATCCTAATAATCATTTTTTTAGATCAGTATTGTTTGCTCGACTGAATCGCGTTAAGTAAAACACTTTACCTGTAAAAAGTAAACAGGTGCAAACACGGACGTTAGATGTTAGAAAAGACTTAATAAATGTAAACGTCAAGCTAAAGTATATAAGAAGCGTGTGCTTTCATGATATACTAACGAAACGCCTTTTCAAAATGATAATGGTCTTATTCCCATTATATAGTCTGGGTGTGATGGACTAATTTGCTATATTTGGTATGATCCATGCTCTTACTTTAGGACGGCCCGTGGGTCCTATTTTGGACGGTTTGGTATTCATTGGGCCCTGTGTTTTGTCTGTGTTGTCACTTGGCTGGTTTTGGGTTGAGGCAGGGGTCTAAAAGTGAGGGAATTAAAATCTGTCTGTACCTCCATCCCTCTGACTTCCTCTCTCTCTCTCTCTCTCTCTCTCTCTCCTTCTCTCTCTTTCCGCCTTCAGTCTGTCTATCAGCTCTTGACCACAAATCCATCCTCCCATTAAGATTCATTTTGTCCTCAGTTAATTGCATTATATCCATAACAAGTCATATCTCATCCATATCGAATGTTATGTAATTGAGCGCCTATTAATGAGTTTTTACAGGTTGAATTAATAAGAGTTACTGTATTGTTAAGTATTTTAACTAAAACATATAGGCTGTAACAGCTGACCAAATGTCTCATTTGGGAATAGACAGAGGAAAAAAGGAAAATTTTCTCTTGTTTGGTTTTGATGTTTTCGAGCGTAAATTTCTCTAGAAGAATATTCTTAAAAAGTCAAATAATATGAAAATAAATAAAATCATCATATCATACGTTTTACAAAATTAAAACATTGGTAAAAAAAAGAAACAAACAATACCAATATTCGTAAAATACGCGTATGGAAATGTTAACTCATTGTTCGTTTAATATAACTATCGAAAGTGATATCATATAAGTTATGACAAGAAACCTGCATCGATCATTTGGGACAATGTGTGCAAAAGGGGTCTGAAACACAAAATATCAAATTAAGGTATTAGAAAAACCTTCTTTTGAACCAGGATTTGGTGTTTTTTTCCTGTTAACACGCTCGGAGAAGTGAATGAAATGCGCACTTTCAGGCATTGCTACAACTTTATTTTATACAGTCTAGGCTTGCCTTAATGTCGCACATTTACGCTGCTCACACATACACACATGCTTCTCTCTTTCTGTACCGAGCTCCGAGTTCATTCACAAATCCCCTTAACACCGCTACAGCCGCATTTAGCACACACCAGTTCTACTTTTAATCACATTTTAAACGTTTTCCATTAGGCAAAGAAATGCACTTCTAATGCAAATCCAACAGTCTTAAGTGGAAGAAACACTCTGTTATGCGCTTTGAAAATAGTTTTCTGCTCTTTCTCATCAGCTTGTCATTTTGCGCCACTGTGAGTGGTTACATTTTGGCTAGATTTATGTCATCTGTTTTTTGAAGTATTGCATAAATCCATATTTTTTCTGCAGGCATATAAACGATAACAGACAATAAGTCAATCAGTTGATGAATATGCTCTTTCTTCTGAACTCTTCTAGACTTTAATTCTTTATTTTACAAAACAACACGTTTACAAACGTGATGACCCCAAACTTCACTTCACTACTTTTACACGTACCAAGATAAAGTGACAAGAGTTTCAGTAATAGCGTTAATCATCATTTTATTCAAGTTCTAATTCCATTTACTCACAGCAGTTTTAAATAACTGAAAATAAATCTTCACGTGCTTTGGTGTGTGTGAAAGCAAACAGCAGTCATCATCCATGCCTAGCCTAATCTCATTACAATGTAAAAACACCATGCTCTCGTACTCAGACTCGAAAGTGTCTTGTAACTTGGCAATGTGCTGAAATTAAACATTTCTTTAAGAAAAGGAAGTAAGAAAGAAATACATTGCGCATGAGAGTCAAATGACACATCAGGAGATGAAAAACAATAATTAATCCAGCAGAACGTTATTAGACAGCGGTGCTGATTTACAAACAAAGGGCTAAAAGTGAACATTAAAAAAGTTTTTTTTATGATTCGTCATGGCACTAATGCAGATGCACACTATTTAAGTTTATGTCGGAGCATACAAAAATAAACAAACAAACGAAAAACAAGAATGCATGCCAGGGTTGTGCGTCTGTGGAAGCAGTGAATTTTTTAAAGGCTATAGTACATTTATAAGCATTTGATAAGTAAACGAATTTATAAGGGAGTAAATATATACATATAGCCTACATATACATAAGGGGTTACCTGGATACCCGAGATCTTCTGCCATCCGCTCTGAGTCTCCGGTAATGATCATCTCAGCTCTCTAATGCACGCATTTCTGACGTCTCAACTCTGAACTGCCAGCCTCCAAAACCCATGCCAGTTTTCCGCACACGACTGCCAACTCTTTTTTTAAGATTATTAATTGCTACGAATGTTGTTCGCCCTCCCCTCTCTCTCTCTCTCTCTCTCTCTCTCTCTCACTCTCTCTCTCTCTCTCTTTATGTTGTCAGGATTGCTTGCTCACTCTCCACCTCTTTCCCTCCTCCTATAAAATATGTACCCTACAGCTTTTTTTAATTGTAGTAATTTCCTTTTTTTGCGCATGTGTGTGCGCGCGCGCTTGTGTAAATGTAAAAGCGAATGGAGCTGATGATGCAGTGTGTTTTAGCTCGGTGTGTGATGTCAGTCTACAATAAAACTCAAAAGGTAAAAGCAAGGGCAGGAACTAACAGTGACCCCAACTTGAACTTCACAGCACTCTGTTGCCTCGCCTTAAAGAGACAGGCGTTATACTGTATATCACTACCCCTCTCAGTTCTACAGAAGAAAAAAAAACTAAATCAGGTGAAACCCCACAATGAGGTATCTTCTTTACTCTGGAACTCATGATGCTTTGCCTGGTTTGTGTTTTAATAGCGAGTCTTATACCGCTTGATGTCAGACTGAACTAGTTCATGATCATTCGAAGGCCGTATTCTCTTCAAATAGCCTAGAGAAATATTTTCAAATAGAGGAAAAGAAAACTTTGTGGCAGGATCTTAAATTCAAGTCAAAATTTACAGAGGTCTAAGATAAGCTTGTATTTTTTTTCTTAATTTGTTTAAAAGCATAGTTGAGATTTAATTCATTATGAATCAGCTTTTGATCTTTCTAAAAGTAATGTAAAATATCCTGACTCTGCTTGGTCGCGAAGCAGTCGTTTGGTTCTCGTTAAAGGCTAAACTTTCTAACATCCGGCTGTTTCTAATGACTCGATACCGTGTACACAGCCTATTTAAAATACACGCACCGTATTTGTTTATAAATGCATTAATTTCATATGAACAGATCCAAGTTAAGGAATGAGCTATGAAACAACTCTGAGCATGCAAACAACGTTGTTTTGGTAAATTTGGTCTTATATGTAGCAACTTCCTTCACTTACGTAATTATTCCTTTTAAAGGTAAAGATATAACATCAGATGAATTGTACACATTATGGATATTTTGTAAGATTTGTTACTGTATAAAAATCACTAAGAGATTCAGTAAATAATCAGTTTTGCCCGATGTACGGCTTTATCTAACTTTCCTCCGGCAAGAATAAAAAGATTTGTAGCCGTCTGTCCGTAGGCACCTTTGGCCTGAAACAGTGACAGCAGAGGTGTGAACTTCATACTTCTGAATTTAAGCCCTACAACTTCACACAGGAAACTGTCCTCGCAGTAGGCTACCTTAAAAAGATGGGGTTTAATTAGCTATGTCCGGCAGATTATTAGAGTTTTAATGGTATTTTGTAGTTTTTAAAATACTTTTTTTTTAAATGCACCGAATTAAATTAAATTAAGAAGAAGAAGAAGAATAGTGGAAGTCATGTCTCATCAGCGTTCAGACGTCTCCATGGTAACAGCGCACCGGGCTCTCGCTCACTGAGCTCACCTAAACATGGCCGCCGCAGGTAGGTAGACTAGCTACACATGAGCTCCATTCCAAACCACTGCACTTAACAGTATGTCCAAAAACAGCAAACTTATTTGACATGCTGTTTAGTATGCGGATTAGTACGCAGCCACAGTCGCACCCAGAGCACTCTCTCCGTCCTTTTTTTTTGTAACCCACCTCGGAGTCATGTCTGTTGGACCTCTCGGCTGAGTTTTCTCTTCTCTGCAGGATTTCCTCATCCACAGATATCCAAAAGGTCCTCTGCTGATCGCTTGATTGAGTTATGGTAGAGTGTGGCTCTTCTTCGCTTCTTCTTCTTCCCCCTCTCTGTGTGTCTCGCTCTCTTTTGACTCCGCACGTGCCGCGGTTTGCATCGGACGTTCCGGTTGGAGCTGCTCTCGGTGCTGAGTCTAAGCGACCTGCTGACCGCGCGCGCAGCGACACCTACTGGTGAACGCATGCGCTGTACGCACCAGAGAACGCCAGCGGCCAGCGTACCCAGCCTCTGATCTCTCAATATGTATTACAACGTTCTCAAAATGTATCCGTCCTTTAATCCTGTCACCTGTAATATAGATACATTGTTGCTGTTTATAATCCATCTGCTGCTCTGTACCTACAGTTTGTCAGACCTCGTCATCTTTTTTGTGTTAAGGCCAAATTGTGTACTATTTCATTATTTTTAACCGCACTTAAATTAAACCATTAATAATAATATAGAGATTTATGGTTAACCCCCGAATGTTAATAAAGTCTGCGTGTAATTTTTTAGGGTACTTCTTCCACAGCACCTTCATTATATAAACATTAAAAATGTACATTTGTACTGATATCTGTGCTTATCCTTTATGATCCAAAACCTAGGACAACTCCTTTTTACTTGCTTCTTCTTGCTCCTTGTGGTTTTAAACCTGTTTTAGTATTGTATAAAAGCTTTTGTTCTGGTTGCAGGTTTGCTGTTTTGAAAACAGTTAAAATAGCTGTTGGAGACACGCTCACATAATTATTATTATTATTATTATTATTATTATTATTATTAAATTATTGATAATAATTTATGATTATGGTTTGTTTTTTGTTTGTTTAGTTTTTCTTTAATTGAAATAATCCAATCTTAGGACCGGCGGCACGGTGGTGTAGTGGTTAGCACTGTCGCCTTGCACCTCCAGGGGTCCAGGTTCGATTCCCGTCTCTGTGTGCATGGAGT
>JAQQZT010000003.1:15589998-15604664 GCA_030068275.1 Clarias platycephalus
CCTGTGATGGATTGGCACCCTGTCCAGGGTGTACCCCGCCTTGTGCCCTGAGTTTCCTGGGATAGGCTCCAGGTCCCTGCGACCCTGTATATAAGGATAAAGCGGTATAGAAAATGACTGACTGACTGACAATCTTAGGACCATATGTAACTTTACATTTATTTATTTCAGGCTTGAGAGCTTTTTATTGCTGACATTTTCACCGGTGTGTTAAAACAGGATAATTTTATTGTTGTTGTCATTTAATTTAATCACAAACAAAGTTCAATTACCTACACAGTCTTAGAAAATTTCAGTTTATTGTTCCTCCAATGAAACACTAAAAACTTTGATGGAAAAACCTACAACAAGTTGTTTCCCTTTCAAAAAGTGTTCCAGGTCGAATCGCTGTACTTGAATTACCAAATATAGATTCAATAATCCTTTAAAGTACCACTGAAACACTTTTTTGCCTGTTAGAGTGTTTTTGGCATTAAATGTGTTTGGATTCATGCCAGTTCAAGTGATTAAGCAATCATAAAAATGCAGACTTCTGGTAATTCTTTATTCACCTCTTAGAGATATCTGAGCCCATATTGAGAACTGATAATGTGATGCTATCATCAACTCAGTAATTATGAAGTGGTCAATTACTTAATTATTTGAACTAAGCTTATACAAACATTCAACAGAGGTACACAAATATCTGCATATCTCATTTCTGTGACAGTCATTTTAAATTAATTAGATGTGTAATTAAATTTAGTTGTAGAGATTGTGTTTGTGAATTGTTCAAAACTGAGATCTCTTACTTTCTAAGCCATAATTCCTGGTCTGTTCTGGCATTCTTATTAATTATACATATAACTTTAGACACATTAGACTGGCTTCAGCAAATTTGCTCTTTTCTGTCATAAAATACAGTAGTTATGTATCTGTATTGCCATGTTCAGAGTATGGCTGGTGATTCTGTAAAAATAACATTGTTCATTGAGAGAGACACTCACCTGACAGTATTCTGTTTGTCACTCCCTGCCCTTGACCTTTGAATCACTTCAGCAGATGACTGATATCCGTTCCAGGGCCTTTCCCTTTGAATTACTCAAGATCAAGATGCTGCTCTTTAACTACAGTGGTCAAAGTCACAGGAGTCCAGCTTAAAAGAAGAGGAGGTATTGTCTCTCACTTCCAGTTTCCCTTGATGAACTGTTGATAACCTCAGTGACACCGATAGGCAAAGCTAGACAAAGGACAGATGTGAGCCCTCCAGCACCTGGCTGTTTTTCAGTTCACTTTTAACGCCAAAGTGTGGAATATAATTCATAAGCCATAAGTATCGGTGGCAGAAACAGTGGCTAAAGATAGCACACAATAGTTTAGGAGAAAGCTGTAAGGTGTAGTATGATGTTTTATCTCTTGAACCATCTCGATTTTGATTCCTCAAATAAATGTGGGTCCTCATGGAGCTGTTACCATGCAGCAATCTTTAGAGCATATTCTTTGTTTATGTTTCAGGTGGTGATAGCCGAAGTTAGGCTCTATTTAAGAAAGGAGAAAGACGTTTTCTCAGTTTTTGCCTGAAGTTTTTATTGATATTAACCACAATGATGAAAGAAAATAAATAAAAAATCTATTAACTAATCTTCAATAATAACTATTCTCATCATGGTCATAGTGAATCCATAGAGTATTCTGGGAATACTGGGCAGCAGGTGAAAGTTTTACCAAAGATGGGACACCAGCCCAGTACAGGACATACAGCATGAATGGACAGTAACATAAAATAGCAGTGAAAAGCACATAAATGTTCATATGCACTGTTCTTTATCATATCTTCTTTATCGAGGCCTTTGCCAGACTTTAAATCCAACTTGTCAAAATGCTATTTAAAGCAATCTCAGTTAAGGCCAGTGTTGAACAATGAACTCTAACTGAACTGTCAGCACTTATACACAGTCTGATTGATGCAGTAACTAGTGATTTAAATTTAATTAACACAGAATACATAAATTAACTTCCTCATGAACGGCTGTTGAAAAACCCCAGGTAGACATCCAGCCATGTTCAATTACGGTAATTATATTACTTCAGCAAGTTGCAGCTATTTAGATATTAAAAACAAGAAAAAGACAGTTTGATAGTAAAGTTATTGCAAAAATGTTAAATTGTATAACATTTTTGCAAGAGGAATTTTGACAGCTTAAGTTACAAGAGGGTAGAGAGTGCAAGGACTTGGAGCATTATTTGCCATAATGTCTGGTACAGGTAAACTGGCAGACATAAAAAAAAATAAATAAATAAATAAAAAAAAAATACACACATCAAGGATTTTTATGTTTTCTGATAGTTTTCCCTGGGCTCCACAGGGTCCACAGCATTTCACACAATGCACACTGGGAATGACGAATAACATTCCAATTAAGTTATTCTTACTCCATGAGGGCCTGGAAGATGGCCTGCAGTCAATGCAGAGGAGTTTGGGAGCTGGAGTAAATAGGGTAATATTTAACCAGAGCATCCCCTCCATGGCAGAATGATGAGCACTCTCTATATTTGTGGTCTGCTCACATGCACGAACATTGACCCATTGCTGCCAGACTCACTTTGTCTGGATTGGTACCACACCAAGAATCGTGCAGTAGGACTGACATTTATACGCACCCTGTCCTAATTCACTCTAATGAGATGTGCTGAGACAGCTTTAGTGCTCAGGCATGCACCAGGGGGATGATTTGCATCCTCTTATTATTTTGTGAGAGAACCCTGGTCGACATGCAGCTCCATCCTGGGCTGGAAGTGTGTGTTGCTTAGTGGAGATGAAAGCTAAATTGAAAGACTTTTGTGATTGATAGTGATGAAATGAGTGCGGGCTTTAATTGGGCATGTTGGGATTGGTGAAATGGCATGTACACCACTCACTGGCCAACTGCTTCTCTGTCGAACTCTATGGCCCATTGGTGCGACTCGTTCAAATACCTTCACAGGCATGTGTCTATTGTTACCAGATGTCACTCTGAAACATGGCCTTTTTACTCATAGAGTGTTTAAGAGTGTGTTGTGTACCATGGCCACATGCCTCCTGTGTGTGTGTCCCATGTTTGCCTGGGTCCTTTCTGTCCCAATGCCAGGTGCTTCAGCAGTGGCGCTGGTGGTTATAAGTTCTGTATGTGTGTGCACACAGTAGACCCGCCAGATGATAATCTGCAGGGCACATGGCTGTACACTGAGCAATCTCGCCTGCCTTCTCTCTCCTCATTAGTCCTACACGGACCAGCCATACGCTCCCCCTAATACACACACACACACACACAAAGGCAAGAATGGTCTTTGTTTTCTGTGTCCTACACACAACCCTTGTTGAACCTCCTCCTTTTCTCTCCTCTCCACCATGTAAATCTCTTTTCTGGCTGAATTCTCACTGAAAACCATATGTTGTGTGACATCATGAGGCCAGGAAGTAGAGAGCGAGAGAAAGACAGACCAAATGAGAGCAAGGGATAGAGAACGATTGCACCACCAGGTCTCTGCGCAGTGATGTCAGCAGAGAGGCATGTTTGGAGGCCTGATGGGGAAGGGGGGGGTGAGGATAGCAGGTTGGAAGTGTTTTCACTTTTCTAGATTTCACTCCCACCTGTATAATCAGAGGACAGCGAGAAAGTAGCAGGGGTGCTTGTGGACTCAGTGAGAACCACTTTGCATTGTGGGGCTGTTCCACAACAGGAATGGGGACTGTTTGCGCTCACTCTTCATACACATCTATTCTCATCATGGCCTACTGGCACTTGTGCTCTCTTGGCATTGAAGTTAGGTTTGGCATATGATATGCATAATTTTTTTTTTGCCACATCATGGAAGAAGTAAATATCATATCACTGAAAAACACTTGATTTTTGGGTGTTAGGAATGTTACTGATGAAAGTCATTACCCATAACTACTAATGAAAGTCTCCATGTACATATTATGAGAGCCTATAGGATAGATCAGATATTTTTTGAGCTCTTGATGAGAGCAATGCGTGCAGTATAGTAATGCGTGGAGACCTGGAAGGGAAACAGACTTGACATCTGGGATATACGTTAAAGACTTGCAATGTGAAAAACCGTTTGCACGGAGTTGCCTTAATGAGACAAAAGTGCACATTCTACATCTGTTTGTATTGAACCATGAGATTTTCCATGTTTATACGCTATGATAGACAGAATCTAGGATTTCTCCTCCTACTCCTCAGTGGACTTCACGTCTGTTTCCGCTGCCCTCTCTTTCTCCCCCACTCCCAACTCTGTCTTGCTCCATCTCAGCTCCATCCAACTGCTCTGCTCTGTTTATCTCTATCTCTCTCATCCTCTTAGTCTCTCTCACTGAGGAGTCGCAATCTGCGCACCAGGCCTTTTTGTCTGACAGCCTCCCTCCCCTCCTGCATTCGCTCGCTGGGTGAACTCTTCAGCTTTGTTGGGAGGTCCTGGTCTCCATACCACCACCACCACCACTATCCCCCTTCCTGCCAGCTCTCTATCAGCACGTACACACACACACACACACACACACACACACACACACACACACACACACACTACCCCTCTCCTCTGATTAATGGCAGAGCTGGGGAGTATGCCAGGCCAGTTCCTTGCTTTAGTGAAGTAAAGGCAGAGGAGAGGAAGGGAAGGCAAGGCGAGGCAGGGCTGCTGCAGCTGTGGTTTTGGAGTCTGTCTCTCGGCCCCTGCTCTGCCCCCTTTCTCTCTCCATCTCTCCTCTCTGGCTTCTCCAGGGACACCCGCCTTGGCCAGGCCCCAGGAAGCAAGAACCAGGGAGTCAGGACCAGGGGGACGAAAAAGGGGGAACAAGAAAGCAAGGCAGTGATGTATAGCGGGCCGATTGCATGGGTGAATGAGGGTGAATTTAAGAGAAATGGCAGGATGTTCAGGGTTTTTTGGCAGGAATTAAAGATAGCTCAGAAAAGTTCAGGGGACAGCAGGAATGCCAGGAAAGTTTTAAAGAATCATAGGTTACACTTACATTGAAATGATATGTGATGAGCTGATGATAGTAGTTGGAACATTCTTCATCAGTTATTTATAGAGTCTTTTCTAATCCCTTAAGTTTGGAGGAAATAACTTATGAGGTCAGAGGAAACCCTCAAGGAGTATTGTGTCCTTTTTCAGGATATAAATGTAAGTGCACTCAAATTTGCTTTAGATACAGTAAATGAAGGTGTTATACCATGTGGTTTCCAGTATTCTGTGCAGTTTTGGTGTACTCTCTCCCTTTTAATGTTTTATGAGCTGTAGGGCTGCGGTGTGCTGACCCCACAATCACCCCGGTGCCACCCAGTCAGTGCGGGACTCATGATTGGCCCCTGCCAAAACTCCACAGCGGCACATCTGCTATCCATAAACGCCAGCCACTCACTTCATCTCCTTCGCCCACTTCCCCAGTTGGTTTATTTCTGCTCTGCCATCTGAGCAGGCCATGTACTGTTCTCCTGCCATCTTGTTTTGTTTTTACTTCTGCCCACGCAAGCAGTGGTTCTTCCCTTATTCTTGTCTTTCACAACCCCCTGATCCATCTCTCCCTCTTTATCTTGTTCCAATGGAAAGTTTTCTCACCCATTATAACCTAAACT
Source organism: Clarias platycephalus (assembly GCA_030068275.1). NCBI lineage: Eukaryota > Metazoa > Chordata > Actinopteri > Siluriformes > Clariidae > Clarias > Clarias platycephalus. Next base: position 15,595,599 of record JAQQZT010000003.1, read on the forward strand.
GGAAGCCAGCTCAGTGTGGTAGCTGTGAATTAGGAGCTGCAGGATGTTCCAGCTGCAAGCCACCAGCATTAACCCTTTTTATTCTCATGGTTTTGTACTATCAATGTCTGTACGATATATCCTCATTATAATTCTCCAGTTTAACTGTTGTTGTGAGGCATGCATTACTTTCCCGCCGCACTCAGTAAACCGAACATTTCCTTCTGCAAAGGGCAGGGATGATCTGTGCGACTCAAGAGGAAGGCTCTCCATCCACATTCCATTCATGTGTTGCTTAAAGTTAAGGACAAACTCCAGTGTGGGAGGATTAGATTTCCTCTTTAGATCATAAGCATTTGGCCAGGCGCACCACACCCATTAGCTTTAAAAAAGATGTGTTTAACACGTCCTCACTGAATACCCAGTGTGCACTACGGCCTAAAAAAATGAACAAAGAAAATAAATTGAGTGCCTTGACTTAACTGTCCAGAGCTTCAACTGCACCCCATAGGCAATAAAGAAGTATTACCCTTGTGCAATTGTTTTATCATTATTTTGACTTTTTCCACCGTAATCAAATTCACAGTGTGCAAAAGAAAAAAAATCACATACTGAACTTTTGCTCCCTTATATCCTGGATCATTCTGTCCTTTCCAAGCCCAAGCATTCACCTTTTCTTTTCCCAGACATATTGGCATGAATCTATGGTGGGGTCCCAGCAGAACCCTGGGATGAATCATGTAGCTGCAAGTATGCAAGAGCACTGTCTTATGATAAATATTGCAAACTATAAATCACTGTTTCTTAGAAAAATGGGGGAAAAAAGAACAGAGCACGAGAGAGAAAGTGTGTGCAGGAAAACATTTGGGAACCCAGAGAGAAAACAAAAGCAAGGTCACATTTTGTGTGTGTGTGTGTGTGTGTGAATTGTGGTGAAAACGGGGATCGGGTCAGAGAAACCACTAGGGAGTGAGAGTGGTGGAGGAGACCGAGCCATGGAGGATTGTGGAAATACAGCCATCCACTTCAGACTGATTCTTTAATCAGAAAGATCCCTTAGATGTCTGCTGAGATTTGCATAAACAATACATATGGGAGTGTCTCATCTAGTTTATGTAATGCCTTGTTCAGACTGCAGGCAAATCCGAATTTTTAGGACTGACTGTCCACATTGTTATTTGAAACTGAGCAGATCGGATTTGGCTGTTTAGACTGGCAGCCCAAATCTGACACATTGTCGACCCATCTGAATTGGTTGCTGTGGTAACAACAGCAGAGGTGTGAGTACACTAACATGTTATGTTCGATGACATCAAATGCTGGTGGCCTAACAACGAACGGTAACAAGAAGTTAAGAACGGAGAGATCTTTCAGGTCATGTGACTTTCTAGCCATGGTCTATTTTTTCCATCGTCTTCCTGCAGATTTTTCAATCGTGGGTCCATGTCCGTACCACGTGAGCATGTGCATTTGAACTTCCATGTCGGGTTAGAAGCGACACAATGGACAGTTTGAAGTGTGATTTGAGTAGGTAGAGCATCCTGGCAGAAAGGCATCTTTAGGAAACTGGGTGTGGTTCAAATTGGGAGTTTCAAAAATCAGATTTTTACTGTTCAGACTACATAAAAGCAATCTGATTCCAATCTGAATATGCCAAAAATCTGATTTGTACTCAGTTTGAACAAGGCCTCATTGTCAGTATACTGTACAATTAAGTGCAGGGACTTGTACTTTTTATTTAAATTGAATATGAGTTAATTATTATTGTTTGTGGATTTTTTTTTTTTTTGCTATCTTGAAAACCTATGAGACACTATAGGTTAAAATTCCATTGAAGATCCAGGATTCCTTATTATACCCTCAACAAATGCTCTCCAAATTAAACGACTGAGCTTCCTGAGATTTCATGTTTTTCCCATGGCCACATTAATTTCCTCTGGGTCCTTCATATCTGGTCCACCTACATCACACCTAATTGTCTGGCTACATGTGAATGTTGCCACCCAGGGCTTGTTCCTGCATGCAGTATGGATCCACCAAGATTTCAAGTTAAATGACACAATCGTAAATGCTGATCATGCATCATAAAATGGCTGCAGGTATTGTGGATGCCTATATAAAATGGTGTATGGTGATTTCAGACTACTGTAAGACATGAGGAAGGAATAAGTACTAAAACATCAGTCCATCAAAAGCACAGACAGCCAAGCAACTTCATTTTAATACAGGCATGCCATCTAGTGGCCATGACGAGAATCCTTACATTTATTGATAGATTTGAATGGCATGCAGTTTATTTCATGAATTAATTTATTCTGTTAGAACTGTATACACTGTGATAGCAAGTAAAAATGTGAAGCTCATGCCCATCGCATGAAAGTCCATAATCACTTCTCCTCTCTCTACTCCATGTCAATATCATGGAGATTCTCTGGCTCCTCTTTCTTTACCCAGGGTACAGGATGAGGCACATAGGGGTCATATGTCCAGCGAGGATACACCCTCTTATACAGGTTCATCAGCACTGTGTCCTGAGAACGCAGCTGACTATCGAACACGCATTTCATGTGACCGTGTGTACCTTTGTAAAAAGAGGAAGAGAGAAAAAAGCTCATTAGTTTCAGTCTCCAACCACAAAATGCAAGCCGCCATCATATCAGATCCAACTCCATGCGACTCAATTTATGACTGACGATTAAAAGAATGTGCTTTTCTTCTCACCCAAAGCCTCCTTGATGTGTCCTCTCCGTCCCCACTTTGTGCGCAACTCCACCGGCTTAAACCACAAAATGTCATCTGCAAGGTAAGTCACAAAAGTGGTAGTTTAGCTTTGGAAACACAAAACTGGCACCTGCTGCTTATGAACTTTTGACACTATTTTACACGAGCAGTTATCATCTTCATCCTCCTCACCCCTGTTAAAAAACATGTAGCGCACAACGGCGGAACGTCGGTTAATCTTGAAGGGATGTCCGCTCAACACGATCCTCTTCAGCACCACACGCTGAGGGTCACAGCTCAGGAGGCTGCCCGTGGCCACCAGGTCCTGCATTCCTGAAGCAGGAACAATCACAGTGAACAATCGGCTCGTTACAGACACGCTCAACATTAAATAAAGCATGACGAGCGGTGCGTCACTTACCATTAGCTCTCTGTTTGAAGAGGAGGACTCCGGCAGTCGGGAAGGTGATCGGAGCGTAAATGGACACAACCATAGGAGCGTCAGCACGCAAGAAACGCTCCATCTTATGCTTGTCACCTAAAAGATTTTAAATATCCCATGACTTAAAGTGGACTCTGGGTAAATCCTTATTTGTAATGTTGCAAGTTCCCCTTTATATTTAACTTTAAACCTATTAGAAATAATGGATTGTTAATAGAATAAGAACTTGCAATATTACGTTCCATTAATGACAACTAAAAGACTACTGAAAGATGGAGAGTCTCTATACATTTACAATTATCGTTAAGGCCCCTGCCTTTTCACACAACTATATGGGTACTTAACTGCTCATACATTTCATTATCCGACTCAATTATCCTTGGGAATGTGTGTCAAAGTACCGTAAAACACTAACAATGGCTAAGCTGGCACACATTACGTTGGCTAAAAGTGATTGACCCCATCAGCTCATCATCATCCTGATGGGTCCAATACGAGCCTATTTTGTGACATCATTGACTGAGAAGTTTTTTGTTTTTCATTTTTTTCTAAGAACGCACAGTTAGAACCGCAAAGTGAAAAACGTGACACAAATATCAATCTATATTAGGATATCAATGATATAGATATATATCTATCTAGCCAGGATGAAGCATTTCCTAAAAATGGATGCATGAACAACAAATTCAACAACTGAGCAACCGTGTCCAAAGCATGCATTTATCAACAGGTACATATGGAGGTTACTAAGGGTCATACTGCTGGTGTGCTGAGAGAAGATGGGAGAAGCTCTGAAACGTCTGAATCCGCACTGGAACACCAGTTCCTCTTTAGATGCAATGGGCTCGGAGAAACCGGGCTGCCGTCGTACCAGCACGTGCATCACTGACATCTATAAAGAGATCACACGTCAGTGCTTTTTATTACTTGTATAATATTTTTTTGTATAAAACACAGCAAACACCCTTAATACTCTACAGCCGCCTTCCTTTTTTTTTTATTTTTTTTTTTTTTAAACAGATCAAGGGGACCGAATAGGCCATTCAGGCCACTCAGACTGTTCAATTTATGGAATGAGAGATGGATGAATGAATAAATGAAATGTTTTAGATACCTTCTGTTCATGTGGGAGAAGGGAGACCAGCACCAGGGGTTTTCCTGCCTGAAAGCTCTCCATCACGGAGACAGGCACGTCCTCAATGTGCAGCGTCACGTACCAGCCAACCTGCACGATGACATGACATCACACAGATCAACATGAGAGCGGAACAAGGACATACTGTACACCCTCGTGCGGTGCATTATCGACTGAGTGACTGTCTCTCTCTCTCTCTGTCTCTCTGTCTGTCTCACCATGGCCCCTTCCTCCTCGGTTGCTGCTTCGGCCAGGACGCGGTGGCGTGTGCGCTCAAAGTTCTGGAACTGGAAGATGCGCGAGTAGTTGAGAGGCAGGTTCTCCATGGGGTCCCACGGAGAGGAGCGGAAACTCTTCAGACCTCTGTACTTCTGAAATCTGAGACACATCCCCAAACAAAGCTGTGAGTCTGACCTTCGCACTTCACTAAAGGATCTGTGTAGGTGTTCAATTTCAAAGTGGTTTCGACTCCCGACGAGGGAGGAAAGATTATTCACGTGAACACTGTTACACAGACACTGCAGCAGCTGGATGTGTACAAGCCGCTGATTTATCGACTAAATTTATCACAATTTACCAAAGAAAAGAATTTATAAAAATCCATAGAGTATAAAATGTTTATAGCATACGAGAGCTTCCAAGTTAATATAAATGTATGTACATACAGTATAAGGAGCCTTAATCTAAAGCCTCAACTGAAAGGTTTCAGATCGTATGTGACAGGTTAGTCAGAGTTTATTTAGACTGACATGTACAGTTTAAAATAGCATCTTTATTTCAAGTCCAGAAACACATTTGGTGAAGCTTCACATTTAAGTGAAGTTAATCTTTGCCTATGGTTTTTGAGATGCTGCAGTTTAACAGATTAACAAATGACAGTTGTGTTTTAACAGAATATTTTGTCCATCACCTTGTCCTAGCGGAAACATCTAATGGTGTGTCCACTTCATCAGGGAACATTTCGTGTGAACGAGCTTCACGATATCGCTTCAGCCCATCTTCCTCCTCGGCCTCATCCATGGCTTCGTCGTATTTCTGCTCGGCTCCAACACGGCCTGCAGAGCTTATTTCCTCCTCTTCCTCATCCTCCTTCCTTGCATCATGACAAGCCTCACCATCCTTAATGGAGAAAGCATAAATAAGGAGGAATGGAGGGGGAACAGGTAGATATCAATTAACCCGAACATCTAATAGAAAAAATTAAATTCAATAAATTAAAAAATAAATTAAAAAAAAACAGTTCCAGAAACTCAGAAATAGACACACAAAGCCATTTTTTATTCAGATTTTGCTATCAATTGTAAGTCTTCTTTGAAAAACCTTTTACACAAGGTTTAAACTTGGTCCAGAAATCTATTTTCTTCTTTGATATTCATCGCTAAACATACACAGCCTTTGTCAGGAGCAAGCATGTGGTCGCCGAGATGGGAAAGGGGCAAGACATACTGCTGGGGTGAATCCACACCCTGGAGGGGTCAAGCTGCAGAACAATCACAGGTGCACTAATAAAAATAATCTCCCTGAATCATCTGTGGTACCACTTCCCTCCTTGTTAAACATCTTGCATTGTGAAGCCCTCTTTGGTGCTCAACCAGACATCAAACACATGCTAATTGGGATTAAACGAAAATAAAGCGTCCATACATGAGGAGCTTCCCCCAGCTCCTTTCAAGCCTAGCTGGTATAAATAAATGGCCGCCTGCTCCGCAAGCCCCAACAGGAAGCCCTGTCCAAAGTGGAGGAAGTCAGGAGGCTTCTCTTGGGACAGGCCTGCCGATGCAAACACTATTGTTGTGCGACGCAGCCTGGCACTAGGACTGAGAGGCAGACACTGAGAAAACAAACAATGCCTCGCCACCATGCAGTGCACAAAGAACCAGTCACGTATGCACTGTTCCGCCAGCGGCGTGCCTGCCCTCCTGCCCGCTCTTAGCCAATCAGCCACGCCCTTAGCTTTTACGTACGCACGCGCTATGTATTGTCAGCCTGCACAGTGAGTATGAAGTAGCTTGACCTGCTTTGTTCTCATTTCTCATTTCTTTCCTTTGCTGACAGCATAGACAACACCATGGCAACGCAGACAATACCGACACATACTAATGGCTTTCTGGGTGGTGAGTCGCACATTTTTACAGCTCTGATCAAGAGCTATGAATCGAGACTCCCAAACTTACTTTAACAAAATACTTCAGGTGATGTTTAAATTTACAGTTCTAGAAAACTATTAAAATATTACCAAAGAGAACAATCATCATAAAGTTAGGCTGGTTCAAGTCTGTGTGGCTGGTGTAGGTGTTTGGGTACCTGAGACTCATTCTCAGCATCCTCTTCATCTTCAATCATCTCATCAGCATCATCCTCCTCCTCATCATCATCATCGCAGCTCTCCAGATCATCATCATCATCATCATTTTCTTCATCATCTACAATCCATGTGGCCTGATAGTCTGAAGTGCCCTTTGGCACCTTCATGACCCTTCTGCTCTTCCTGGCTTCTACGCATCCAGAATAAAAGGCAGAACATTATTTAGGTCAAACAGAATCCAAAATCACACAATATATTACTCAGTCACACACAGCACAATTAACCCTAAACCTTATGTCAATCCTACAATGAGTTAAAAGCAAGACAAGTGTAAAACTAACGGATTAAAATGCAACAATCTCACACTCAAGTGTGAGACATACTGTATAAGTATTACAGGGGGGCGAGTCAAAAATCTAAACTCTGGCTGTAGAATTTACACTTATTAACTTTTAGAAAACACAAATACATCAGTTTTTGACATAACCTCCTTGCTTTTTTAGTGCTGCTTTCAGGGGACCAAACAGGTGAAAGTCTGATGAAGCAAGATAAGGACTCTATAGCGAGGATGCTTTAACACCTCAAAGTTTTTGAAGAGTGTCAACAATGTGGACAGAAGTGTGCGGACGTGAAAGTTTAAGCTTCAGCTCTTCGATAAGCAGCTCACCAGTTACACCTTCAGACAATTAAAAAAAAAAAAAACAACTAATGACTGCATGCTGCTCTCATTTCGTGCAAATCACAATTGGGGTGTCACTGCAGTTACAAATGAACTGATGTAACATGTTCTCACCTTTTTGACTCACCCTCGTATTAACAGGCTTCTAAAAGCTCCAAAGTAACTTCACAGGTAGCAGAACGTGTATTTTCATCAAGAAACACGGGACAGTTTTACACACAGTGGGGCAAAAAAGGATTTGGTCAGCCGCCAATTGTGCAAGTTCTCCCAAAGTTCTCCATCATTGCCAACAAAGGCTATATAACAAAGTATTGAGATGAAATTTTGTTGTTGACCAAATACTTATTTCCCACCATAATTTGCAAATAAATTCTTTCAAAATCCTACAATGTGATTTTCCAGATTATTTTTTCTTATTTTGTCTCTCATAGTTGAGGTATACTTATGATGAAAATTACAGGCCGCTCTCATCTTTTTAAGTGGGAGAACTTACACAATTGGTGGCTGACTAAATACTTTTTTGCCCCACTGTATATTTAGCTAATTTTATGTGTTCATCTTATTTAATTCACTTAGTTAATCACAGATCAAATAACGTGACGTAATCTCTGTTATATAAATATCATCTTTTTTGTGATCTAGTGAGCTTTTAGCACCACTTTAAACTGGTTGTTGTACCTTCAGCCTCCTGAAGCTCAGACTCGGTGGGCCACGTCTGTTCTCCGTCCATGGGATCAACCTCAGCTTCTGTCTGCAGACTCGCCCTCTGAGAGGGGTCAGACTTCATTAACACACGCACCTCTTCTCCAGCTTCATTCACATCTCCAGTGCCCCTGTCCTGTGTGGCATCAGACACACAAGTGTAATCAGCATGGCTAAGTATGCTTACTTACAAAAGTGGCAAAAGCAGCATTCTTTAGAATATGATGCATTTGTGATATCAATATTATTAGCCTCGGTACTTGAATCTATTACGGATTATAACTCAGCACATGAAGTACGTTAATGTGCCATTTTATGAGAAGGTAAAATTCCTTTGTACCAGCAACATCAAGCATTTCATATGGAATTTCTAGTTTATTATTATTAAAATCAGTATTATGTGATCTGGTCTGTTTGAGCACTGCTGCTCTGATTTTTCACAATGCATTTGATACATCAAGAAATAACTGCCAAAGGTGTTCAGGACGATTTTTCTCACCATCATCTCCACATCTTGTCCTTTAGCTGGTTTCACAGGCCGCTGTGTACCTGTGACAATGGCCAGAGGGTCTGTGGGTGCATCGATCTGGCTGAGCTGAAAGTCCCCGTGGCCTGCAATGTGGACCAGCCTGTTCACCTGTAAGGGCCTTCCTCTGATGTACCCCGACACCCGCAGAGTGCCCAGTCCTGTAGGTGGCCCTCCTGTGCCCTCCTCCATGTTGCTGGGAGTATACGAAGCGCTTTGTACGAGCATGTGTGAGCGTCTTGAGCGGAAGGCCAATCGCCTCTGTTTCTGTGCCCCCAGGTGGCGGAGCAGCAGCACTGCATCCTGCTCTGTGTCCACGGGGATGAGACGTGCCTCTGGGAAACGAGTCTCGGCCAAGCGGGTCAGTGCGCGGCGAGATTCTGTATACTTTTTTGCCGGAATGCCCTGACACACCAAAGCTGAGCAGCAAAAGCAAAGGTGATGGATTGGAGAAACCAAACAGTCATCAATGTGAGAATAAAAGGTGGACGTGTCACCTTTATTATATACTCAGCAAAAAAAGAAACGTCCTCTGACTTTCAACTGTTTTTACTTTCAGTAAACTTAATGTGTAAAT
>JAQQZT010000003.1:15646579-15657283 GCA_030068275.1 Clarias platycephalus
TTTTTATTTATGCATTTTCAGATACAAATTGCTATATTGTGATATATATCGTTATCGAGGTAGAAAATTGCTTCTACTGTGATAGAAGATTTTGGTTATATTGCCCACCCCTACTTTTTAGTAGTCCAACATTTCTGTGTTCTTTCTTTTTATCTTATTTTATTGAAATCAGTCTATGGGTAATGAATCCATATAATATATGAGTTTCACTTTTTGAATTTAATTACTGAAATAAATCAACTTTTCAATGTTATTCTAATTTGAGATGCACTTGAATATAAATTCACATTTCAAACAAACAGCATTAGCTAAAGTGGGTTGATATGATGTACATTATGCTTAATTGCTGCAAGTCAAAATGCTCATGGGTATTGATGGTACATCTACTCCAGTAGTTACTCACAAAAAAGAACACCTTATTTTTATAGAATTTAAAATAAGTAGTTATTTTTAAATATGTTTTTGTTAATATATTGTATTAACAAATTTTATTTTTATCTTATTCTGTTGTCCAGACACATTAATTCATTTCAGACAACATTCATTATTGAGTAATACACTGAGTCAGCAAGTTTCCACACTTTGCTCATCAGAATGGTGGTGGTGTGAAACACTGACTCACTCTTTGCTGGCTGAGATGAGGATGAGCTGTGAGGATGAAGTGAGGCAGACAGGAATGAGCCACTGCTGCCAGACTCATGCGAGCATCCTGAGAAACACAGGGGTGAAACAGGAGCACTGTTGCGCCATCCTGTGGAGGTAAGGAAATGACTTATTTAAGTTTTGCATCATAAAAGCACATTTTTATTTTAATCTGTAATATGCAGGAACATAAACACACGTACAAGTGTGTTAACTGGGCTGCTGCTGAGACTCTTTTGTGAGAAATTACACTGTCTGGTCCAAAAAAATAAAATAAAATAAAATAACTCACTGGTTAAGGCCTGCATTAGGAAAACTGAAAAACTAATGTAATTTTAGAAAACCTGAAATGATAGTGGTGAAGCTTCAACTTCGTGGAAGGTATGAGTTTTAAAAAATTTTTTTACCACAAACACTTGTGAGGTTGCACTGTAATAAAATCAACAGTGGAAATTACAGCTATGTTAAATAGTGAAAGTAAGAAGATTCTTACACAAAACTAGGACTAAGCAGTTGTGTGGCCATTAGAAAACCACTTGTTAGTGAGAATAACCAGAAAAAAAGGCTTATATTTTCAAATGAGCATATAGTTTGGACTTTGGAGCAATGTAATAAAGTCATGTGGACTGATGAGTCCAGACTGAACCTATTAGAGAGTGATGAACGCATCGCTTCATGTGCTTTCCTTCATACCCTGAAGTACTCATCAAATAGGGTCATATTTCAACTCATCAGACCATCAAGCCTATTGTCTGATTATTTTCACTAACAAGATGTTTTCTTGTAGCCACAAATCTGTTAAGAGAGTTAATGCATAGTGTCAGTTGTATAAGCCTCTGGAGGCAGTGTTATGGCTTGGGGTTGCATCAGTTGGTCAGGTCTAGGCTCGGCAACATTATGTGGCAATAAAATTCAGTCAGCTGATTGAATGTCCTGAATAACCAAGGTTGTCCCATCCTGCCTAACAGTTTTGATGAGCAAACTTCATTGAAATCTTAATTTTTCCTTTTCGGTTTTCCATTTAATGCCCCACACACGTCCAGACTAGAAACTCTAATGTGAATGCTAATGTGAAGCTTGAGACCGTATCCAAGAGAGATTCTCTGTTGTCTTAAATTAAATTGGTTCTTGGAAGGTGAAGGGTTATTTGCAAGTGCAAAAAACTCAGAAATAGACCATCAGGCTTAAACAGACAGGTTTAGAGGGTGAGAGAAACCAATATGACTGATAAGCATGTTGAAATGCCTATTTGTCCTGATTGGATAGATGTTAGTGGTCATGTGTTTTTTTCCCCTGTTCACTGATCTGTTAATTTAGGCTTGGGGCTGGTCATGCACTTCCTTTCTCCATGCTGTCAAAGTTCACACAATTTGTAACTTGAAGTAACACAAGGAAATAAAGTACTAGTGATCTGTTAATGTTAGTTGCACTTTCAGCCTCACTGCCTCCCCTGTGTCAGCCTGGGCACCTCCATCAAACCAAATTAATTAAAGTCTGAAACGTGATTCTGCAAAGCTGTGGCATGTTTCACTGATAACTACAGACCTTAATGGCCACACCACCTGTACTGTATGACAGACTACATACTATTTTAAAAACAAAGAAGTAATGTCTTTCCTCAACAACATAACACTGAAACTGAGACTAAAATACACCTCAAAAGAGGTATGTGTAGAAAAGCAGAATACAAAGACAAGAAAATAAAAAAATTAAACAGTAGAACAACTAGTTGAAGGGGAAAAAAACTTCTGGAGAAAAATCTGTCTGAAGGGAAACTGGTAAGAGAGCAGCATACCAGGCAAGGGAGCAGCCAAGACAAAAGCAAACATGTTTGACTTGCTTTCATTAGATTTGACACCTCTCCCTGGTCTTCACTACTGAGCCCAACCCAGTGATCGTTAATCCCCACCCACCCACCATTATAGCCAACAAGCTAATGAACAAACTCATCAACTCCTCAAAAGCATAAGTGCCAGTCTTTGCAACAACCTGTGCATACCAGATGCTCCAACATCTGGATAATCTGGGTTTCAAATTACAATGCCACTTTGGATAATGTCTTGATCCTGTGTGTAAAAAGGTTCTTCCACATAAAAAAAAATAGAGCTGTGTGCTGGATTAGAAAGATTTAGCAGGAATAATCTGACCGGAGTTTTTACCTTCAGGTTGTTAAGCCAGCGTTGAGGAGGGCAGTACAGGTATTCTCCACTCTGAGCTCCTATAGGCCTATGAGCTCCACTAAAAAAAATTAAATAAATACACACAACAGAAAACACTCCATATTAAAAAAAAATTACAATTAAAAATAATAATTCTTTTTTTGCCTATAACAAGTGATTAACTCCATTATAAAGAGTAACACAACTCCAGTATAAAGGACTCCATACAGAACCCTTTCAGTAAATCAAGAACACAAATAACTCCTGAGAATGCAGCACACTGTGTGTGGACATACCTGTTAGGGATTGTTTGATGGTATGTTATGGGTAAATCCATGCAGACATGCTCAGCTGACTAAAAAGACAAAAACCATTAAAGATTCACAGTGTATAACAAAATTTATTTAAAAAAAATCTATTTGTCCTGACATGCACTGATGCTTTTGGTAAAGCTGAAGACACAACTAAAAGCTGACCCACTCACTCATACACAGACAGTATACCGCTTTATCCTGTATACAGGGTCGTGGGGGGGCCTGGAGCCTATCCTAGGACACTAAAGGGCTTGAGGCAGGGTACACACATCCACACACTCATTCAGGGAAATTTGGGAATGCCAGTTAGCCTAATCCGCATGTCTTCTATGGACACAAAGGCAGGAATCAAACCTGGACCCTGGAGGTGCAAGGCAACAGCGCTAAACTCTAACTTATATTTCACATGCTGGGACAATATAGCAGATTTTTCATTAGTGTTTTTCAGGACCATCTTGGATGCTATAGCTTCATGGTCTGTGTTGTTTTGATGAGGTCAATATTTCACTTGATAAATACTTGCACATTAGTTTTGCTAATTGCAAACACCTCTATGGGATCTAAAAGGACCTTGAGTGTGTGTGTGTGCGTGTGTGTGTGTGTGTGTGTGTGTGTGTGCCCCATTTTCAGCTTAGACCAATGACATGTTTAAATCTGTCTGAGTTACTATATTGACAGTATCTAGGATCAACAAAATGGGTGAGTATGAAGGTAACACCAACATTTGATTTACAATTATATTTTTATATGTGAGGGGAAAAACACTCATATAGTAAGGTAGTTAATTAAACATGGAGTGGTGAATGTTTTACCTGTGGAATATATTTGGTGGAAATATCCAGGAGTTCCTGCAACACAAGGAGGGTGAGATAACAAATTAGGTCAAATTCCCAATACAGGACAAGGTTCATTACGCCACACATTAAGCCTCACATGTTCACACTTGTCTACTGAGATTTATCCCTACAGAAATAAGAACGCTCTCATTTCATATTATGATTTTTCCTGCAGATGTATGTAATGTACCAACCAGATACCGATTTGAGGTGATTAATTGGTAGCAGATCAGATTGGGCATTTTAATTTTAACGCATTGAAAACATTACACTTTTACCTCTGCTGCCTCTCCTAACATTGTTCAAGTTGCTCACATTATCATACATGACACGTGTCAATTACAGAGAAGAACATGGTATCCTGACCATAACTAAACAAAACAAGTATTACTGGATCAATAAGCAATCTTTCATCACATCATTTTCTTTTAGTTCATGAAAATCCTATAAATTCTGAAAAATCCTATTTGTGCTGCTGTGTGCGTGTGTAAATTTATGTATAAGAAGTCTGACTAAAGTAAACCTCGAGGTGTTCCACTTCAAATCAATTAACTGGCAAGGATTAGCCCAATCCCTGGGGAAATTATAACAAAAGAAATGGTGCTTATTTTGAAAGAGGAATGGGCCAGTCTGTCCGTGTATAGCTGTAAACAAATACCTCATCTGCGCTCACTTATTATTATTAATATTATAGATTATTAAATATATTTAATGGCACATTAGTAAATCAAAATAAAATTCATTTCTTTAGGCTTTGTACTTTTTGCTGGTTAAGTGACTTGCAATACATGCAGATGAGATGTGTGGGAAAGTGTGATCAGCATACGTATACAAGCACCATGAAAATCAGCTTTTCCAAAATATTAGTAAATGTGAATTAAAAATTATTGGTAAAAATTTGGTTTGCTTAGGCAAACATTTAGTTTCATTAAGACATCGATATGTGAGGCACTGTTTGAGATTTTACAGAAAAAACATAATGAAAATACTTTTCTTATATAAACAGTAACACCATGGTAGCGGTGTGTTCTCCAATGTGATTATGATAAGACATGTTACCGGAGCTGATGATGTTAATGGACTTGGCTTCAGGCAAAGAAACTCATCCGGAGATGGGAGGTCTGTCTCCAGCTTTGTCTTTAGGTTATATTTGAGAAGATATAAATATGACAGACAGACAGACATAACAAATGTTGTCATTGCAAAAGTACATGTAAAACAGAGAGACAATTATCAGTTTATCACCAAACTGTAGTAAATAGTAATACAGTGCAAAAAAATAAATAAATAAATAAATAAAGAAAACGTTCAGGAGACATGCAAACTCCATGCACACAGACCCGAGGCGGGAATATGTGTGTGTGTGTGTGTGTATATATATATATATATATATATATATATATATATATATATATATATATATATATATACACACACACACACACACATATTCCCGCCTCGGGTCTGTGTGCATGGAGTTTGCATGTCTCCTGAACGTTTTCTTTATTTATTTATTTATTTATTTTTTTGCACTGTATTACTATTTACTACAGTTTGGTGATAAACTGATAATTGTCTCTCTGTTTTACATGTACTTTTGCAATGACAACATTTGTTATGTCTGTCTGTCTGTCATATTTATATCTTCTCAAATATAACCTAAAGACAAAGCTGGAGACAGACCTCCCATCTCCGGATGAGTTTCTTTGCCTGAAGCCAAGTCCATTAACATCATCAGCTCCGGTAACATGTCTTATCATAATCACATTGGAGAACACACCGCTACCATGGTGTTACTGTTTATATAAGAAAAGTATTTTCATTATGTTTTTTCTGTAAAATCTCAAACAGTGCCTCACATATCGATGTCTTAATGAAACTAAATGTTTGCCTAAGCAAACCAAATTTTTACCAATAATTTTTAATTCACATTTACTAATATTTTGGAAAAGCTGATTTTCATGGTGCTTGTATACGTATGCTGATCACACTTTCCCACACATCTCATCTGCATGTATTGCAAGTCACTTAACCAGCAAAAAGTACAAAGCCTAAAGAAATGAATTTTATTTTGATTTACTAATGTGCCATTAAATATATTTAATAATCTATAATATTAATAATAATAAGTGAGCGCAGATGAGGTATTTGTTTACAGCTATACACGGACAGACTGGCCCATTCCTCTTTCAAAATAAGCACCATTTCTTTTGTTATAATTTCCCCAGGGATTGGGCTAATCCTTGCCAGTTAATTGATTTGAAGTGGAACACCTCGAGGTTTACTTTAGTCAGACTTCTTATACATAAATTTACACACGCACACAGCAGCACAAATAGGATTTTTCAGAATTTATAGGATTTTCATGAACTAAAAGAAAATGATGTGATGAAAGATTGCTTATTGATCCAGTAATACTTGTTTTGTTTAGTTATGGTCAGGATACCATGTTCTTCTCTGTAATTGACACGTGTCATGTATGATAATGTGAGCAACTTGAACAATGTTAGGAGAGGCAGCAGAGGTAAAAGTGTAATGTTTTCAATGCGTTAAAATTAAAATGCCCAATCTGATCTGCTACCAATTAATCACCTCAAATCGGTATCTGGTTGGTACATTACATACATCTGCAGGAAAAATCATAATATGAAATGAGAGCGTTCTTATTTCTGTAGGGATAAATCTCAGTAGACAAGTGTGAACATGTGAGGCTTAATGTGTGGCGTAATGAACCTTGTCCTGTATTGGGAATTTGACCTAATTTGTTATCTCACCCTCCTTGTGTTGCAGGAACTCCTGGATATTTCCACCAAATATATTCCACAGGTAAAACATTCACCACTCCATGTTTAATTAACTACCTTACTATATGAGTGTTTTTCCCCTCACATATAAAAATATAATTGTAAATCAAATGTTGGTGTTACCTTCATACTCACCCATTTTGTTGATCCTAGATACTGTCAATATAGTAACTCAGACAGATTTAAACATGTCATTGGTCTAAGCTGAAAATGGGGCACACACACACACACACACACACACACACGCACACACACACACTCAAGGTCCTTTTAGATCCCATAGAGGTGTTTGCAATTAGCAAAACTAATGTGCAAGTATTTATCAAGTGAAATATTGACCTCATCAAAACAACACAGACCATGAAGCTATAGCATCCAAGATGGTCCTGAAAAACACTAATGAAAAATCTGCTATATTGTCCCAGCATGTGAAATATAAGTTAGAGTTTAGCGCTGTTGCCTTGCACCTCCAGGGTCCAGGTTTGATTCCTGCCTTTGTGTCCATAGAAGACATGCGGATTAGGCTAACTGGCATTCCCAAATTTCCCTGAATGAGTGTGTGGATGTGTGTACCCTGCCTCAAGCCCTTTAGTGTCCTAGGATAGGCTCCAGGCCCCCCCACGACCCTGTATACAGGATAAAGCGGTATACTGTCTGTGTATGAGTGAGTGGGTCAGCTTTTAGTTGTGTCTTCAGCTTTACCAAAAGCATCAGTGCATGTCAGGACAAATAGATTTTTTTTAAATAAATTTTGTTATACACTGTGAATCTTTAATGGTTTTTGTCTTTTTAGTCAGCTGAGCATGTCTGCATGGATTTACCCATAACATACCATCAAACAATCCCTAACAGGTATGTCCACACACAGTGTGCTGCATTCTCAGGAGTTATTTGTGTTCTTGATTTACTGAAAGGGTTCTGTATGGAGTCCTTTATACTGGAGTTGTGTTACTCTTTATAATGGAGTTAATCACTTGTTATAGGCAAAAAAAGAATTATTATTTTTAATTGTAATTTTTTTTTAATATGGAGTGTTTTCTGTTGTGTGTATTTATTTAATTTTTTTTAGTGGAGCTCATAGGCCTATAGGAGCTCAGAGTGGAGAATACCTGTACTGCCCTCCTCAACGCTGGCTTAACAACCTGAAGGTAAAAACTCCGGTCAGATTATTCCTGCTAAATCTTTCTAATCCAGCACACAGCTCTATTTTTTTTTATGTGGAAGAACCTTTTTACACACAGGATCAAGACATTATCCAAAGTGGCATTGTAATTTGAAACCCAGATTATCCAGATGTTGGAGCATCTGGTATGCACAGGTTGTTGCAAAGACTGGCACTTATGCTTTTGAGGAGTTGATGAGTTTGTTCATTAGCTTGTTGGCTATAATGGTGGGTGGGTGGGGATTAACGATCACTGGGTTGGGCTCAGTAGTGAAGACCAGGGAGAGGTGTCAAATCTAATGAAAGCAAGTCAAACATGTTTGCTTTTGTCTTGGCTGCTCCCTTGCCTGGTATGCTGCTCTCTTACCAGTTTCCCTTCAGACAGATTTTTCTCCAGAAGTTTTTTTCCCCTTCAACTAGTTGTTCTACTGTTTAATTTTTTTATTTTCTTGTCTTTGTATTCTGCTTTTCTACACATACCTCTTTTGAGGTGTATTTTAGTCTCAGTTTCAGTGTTATGTTGTTGAGGAAAGACATTACTTCTTTGTTTTTAAAATAGTATGTAGTCTGTCATACAGTACAGGTGGTGTGGCCATTAAGGTCTGTAGTTATCAGTGAAACATGCCACAGCTTTGCAGAATCACGTTTCAGACTTTAATTAATTTGGTTTGATGGAGGTGCCCAGGCTGACACAGGGGAGGCAGTGAGGCTGAAAGTGCAACTAACATTAACAGATCACTAGTACTTTATTTCCTTGTGTTACTTCAAGTTACAAATTGTGTGAACTTTGACAGCATGGAGAAAGGAAGTGCATGACCAGCCCCAAGCCTAAATTAACAGATCAGTGAACAGGGGAAAAAAACACATGACCACTAACATCTATCCAATCAGGACAAATAGGCATTTCAACATGCTTATCAGTCATATTGGTTTCTCTCACCCTCTAAACCTGTCTGTTTAAGCCTGATGGTCTATTTCTGAGTTTTTTGCACTTGCAAATAACCCTTCACCTTCCAAGAACCAATTTAATTTAAGACAACAGAGAATCTCTCTTGGATACGGTCTCAAGCTTCACATTAGCATTCACATTAGAGTTTCTAGTCTGGACGTGTGTGGGGCATTAAATGGAAAACCGAAAAGGAAAAATTAAGATTTCAATGAAGTTTGCTCATCAAAACTGTTAGGCAGGATGGGACAACCTTGGTTATTCAGGACATTCAATCAGCTGACTGAATTTTATTGCCACATAATGTTGCCGAGCCTAGACCTGACCAACTGATGCAACCCCAAGCCATAACACTGCCTCCAGAGGCTTATACAACTGACACTATGCATTAACTCTCTTAACAGATTTGTGGCTACAAGAAAACATCTTGTTAGTGAAAATAATCAGACAATAGGCTTGATGGTCTGATGAGTTGAAATATGACCCTATTTGATGAGTACTTCAGGGTATGAAGGAAAGCACATGAAGCGATGCGTTCATCACTCTCTAATAGGTTCAGTCTGGACTCATCAGTCCACATGACTTTATTACATTGCTCCAAAGTCCAAACTATATGCTCATTTGAAAATATAAGCCTTTTTTTCTGGTTATTCTCACTAACAAGTGGTTTTCTAATGGCCACACAACTGCTTAGTCCTAGTTTTGTGTAAGAATCTTCTTACTTTCACTATTTAACATAGCTGTAATTTCCACTGTTGATTTTATTACAGTGCAACCTCACAAGTGTTTGTGGTAAAAAAATTTTTTAAAACTCATACCTTCCACGAAGTTGAAGCTTCACCACTATCATTTCAGGTTTTCTAAAATTACATTAGTTTTTCAGTTTTCCTAATGCAGGCCTTAACCAGTGAGTTATTTTATTTTATTTTATTTTTTTGGACCAGACAGTGTAATTTCTCACAAAAGAGTCTCAGCAGCAGCCCAGTTAACACACTTGTACGTGTGTTTATGTTCCTGCATATTACAGATTAAAATAAAAATGTGCTTTTATGATGCAAAACTTAAATAAGTCATTTCCTTACCTCCACAGGATGGCGCAACAGTGCTCCTGTTTCACCCCTGTGTTTCTCAGGATGCTCGCATGAGTCTGGCAGCAGTGGCTCATTCCTGTCTGCCTCACTTCATCCTCACAGCTCATCCTCATCTCAGCCAGCAAAGAGTGAGTCAGTGTTTCACACCACCACCATTCTGATGAGCAAAGTGTGGAAACTTGCTGACTCAGTGTATTACTCAATAATGAATGTTGTCTGAAATGAATTAATGTGTCTGGACAACAGAATAAGATAAAAATAAAATTTGTTAATACAATATATTAACAAAAACATATTTAAAAATAACTACTTATTTTAAATTCTATAAAAATAAGGTGTTCTTTTTTGTGAGTAACTACTGGAGTAGATGTACCATCAATACCCATGAGCATTTTGACTTGCAGCAATTAAGCATAATGTACATCATATCAACCCACTTTAGCTAATGCTGTTTGTTTGAAATGTGAATTTATATTCAAGTGCATCTCAAATTAGAATAACATTGAAAAGTTGATTTATTTCAGTAATTAAATTCAAAAAGTGAAACTCATATATTATATGGATTCATTACCCATAGACTGATTTCAATAAAATAAGATAAAAAGAAAGAACACAGAAATGTTGGACTACTAAAAAGTAGGGGTGGGCAATATAACCAAAATCTTCTATCACAGTAGAAGCAATTTTCTACCTCGATAACGATATATATCACAATATAGCAATTTGTATCTGAAAATGCATAAATAAAAA
>JAQQZT010000003.1:15658274-15671434 GCA_030068275.1 Clarias platycephalus
CCTGGCCGGGAATCGAACCCGGACCCTGGAGGTGCAAGGCGACAGTGCTAACCACTACACCACCGTGCCGCCACAAACTTTTCAATGATATTCTAATTCTTTGAGAGGCACCTGTACATCCAAAATCATACATGTCTAAAACTATTAACGGAGCAGAGCTTTTATAACTGTGTGTATAATGCCATTAACTCTCATTATCTGGCATTATGAACGAGCGGACTAAGAATAGGAGTCGGTTTACAGTCACTTTCCTGTTTTATTTCCTACAAGCCAATTGCTTTGGTCTCCTGGGGTCGCACACTAGAGATGTCCCACATCAGCACAGCAGGAATGTGTGAGTGGTTGTTCACATCGTCCTCCAGCTTTAACCAAACAACAGCAAGCCACAATTACAACCTGTATTTGACAAAAGCTGCACCAATGGACCGTGCACTGAATACATCTGTGAAGGTCAGTGATCATGAGGTGCTCTTAGTACGAGACATACTTTTTACAGACTATTGTTAATATTTGTGTAATATTTTGTCAGTCCCTGAAAGCATGCTGTGTTGAGGCTCTATCTGCGTTCGAGGCTAGAACGAGAACGAGGAAGATCCGATTAGTCCCGCAGCCTGCAAAAGAAGAAATGGGGAAAGAAGAAGTGAAAAACTCTAAAACTGCTTTTTCTATCAGCTCTGAGTCTGGCACACTAAATTCTACACACAGACAGGAACTGAACAATAGCGAGGGTGAAGATTCTCTATCTAAAGACCCTCACAGCAATGTCAGCACTGTCCATACTGCTGTGCATGCAGATGAACGTGGAAGTGGTGTGAAGGCAGACACCAAGACAGCAACCACACAGATGAAGACACTAAAAGACCCACATGGCGACACCAGAGGAGACGAACCGATGATGAAGACACATGATTCGCAAAATGATGTTAAGTCTCCAAAGTTGATCAACACTGACACTGCAACGAAGCAGCGCATTAAGACTGATCTAGGTGAGCTGAGCACAGGAGGAGGCTGTGCGTTTCCCGGTCACTGCGGACCTCCTGACATGGACCCTGCAGTGGTAGGAGGACCGCTGAGGGGACGCAAGATGACTGTCCAGCGCACCGACGAGGCTGTGTGGGCAGCAGCAGCTCTGGGTTTCCTCCTGGTTTTGCTCACGCTTTCAGTTCTCCATACACGCTTGTACCGAAACTGCCGTGCACCGTCCAGCCTGTACTGGCGAGAGAACCAGCAGGACTATGAGAGTGTCGCAGGTATTCGCTTGCATTCAGATGCACCTGCATTTAAAATATATTTAGTGTGTGACTAGCATTTTGATAAATATATCTTGGGGAATACAAACAGACTGAATCTTTATAGAGGTCTCCTTTAAAGCCTCAAGACTGCTTTATAGTAAAAAAAAAAAAAACTTCAACTGAATATTTTCTCCTTTCTTTTACTCATCTCGTCTTGCCTTGCTTTTGCATTTTAATATTTAAGGTCATTAATTTAAATCTTAAGCCTCATTTTGAGCCCCTTTACATAAAATGCTGTCAGATAAGGCATTTTCAGCTGATCCATTTCATTTCTATTATTTAGATATTTAATGGATATTTAATGCTGTTGGTAATTATATGGAGTTGAAGACTGTGTAAGCTTTATCAGTAGTAATTACAGGCTGTATAAAATTTGTAAAAGGAGATTCCTTTTTGTTGCAGACATCATTCGCAGGAGGTTGAAGAAGGTGGGCAGGAGGAAGAGGAGAGCGAGCCAAAGCAGGCGGCAGGAATGTCCTTTGCTCTCTGACTCCAGCACTGACGATGACTGACTCACTGTAGGACAGTGGATGTAAGAAGTCCAGTCTCTCTCCATTCACTAAATGCGAGTCTCCATTTAACAGCACTGCAGTTCCCTGTCGTTCACAGGAACGTAAATGAATGGCCATCCATGACCAATGACATGACCCAAAACTGGGTTTTTTTGTTTGTTTGTTTTTGTTTTTTTCAATACCAATGAAGTTTTTAAACATGTACTCTGACCTGTTACTTTATTTAAGCCTTTTAATTGTGTTTTTGATGGTACAGTGCCTTGATAAAGTAGCCCTCACACCCCTTTATTTATTGACTTTTTTCTGTACTGTATTTTAACATCAAATTTAAGCATATCAGAGTGGTACTTTATGTGCTCCTATCAAAGTTATGACAGAAATAAACTACACTAATTTGATGTCCATTAGAATAATTTTTGTAATTTCAAATTTGAAAACTTTTAGAAACATTTGTGTTGTTGAAAGTAAGTGTAAATTTTTATTTAGTCATTTTCTTTCATTCCTGTTAAATGAACATTGAACACATGATGGTTAGCAGTTATTATTCTTCAATAAAATGTTTGTTAGAAAAATTCTAAATTCTAAAGCTAAACTGTGTAATAAAATAAAATATAAAGTAAAACAATAGTTATCACCAGGGATGGGGTGTTTTACTTGTAGATTGTGAGATATGTAAAAACATTTTTGCGTACTGTATGATGCAAAGGATGAATGGGAATGCAGAAGTATTACAGCTGAGATGCATATTCAGTACGTTAAAATATGAAAAATTAACCAGTGCAAGATATCTTTTTAAAGTGTTTTAATTTTATAATGCATTAATGGTTTTCTAAACCTGTGATAATTAAATTTCAGAAACCTTTTGAAATATCAGTCATCTGTTTACTTTGTCCCAGAAATCAGCTCCTTTTTCAACTGAAACAGGACTGCTCTTCTCAGCTTGGCCCTGTTTCTTAAAAGTTCCTTAAACAAAATTTTGTTGTGGAACAAAATTTATTTTATTTTTTTTAACTAAATATTGTTAGTTTTAAATTCTCCACGTTTTCTCAAACTGTAATGTTTTTGACCATACCTTGTTTCGTATGAAGTATTACTTTATAATGAATTACAGTAAGTAATAACACAAGGAGTGTTGTTATACTGAGTATATCAGCATGGCTATAATGCTGTTGTAGATGTCACAGCTGTGAAAACAGCACAACCTCAATGTAAAAATGCTTATATACAACAATTCCACAAACTGAACAGATTATGAAGAACAGATTTTTTTATGGCATCATCAGCATTTCGAGAAAGTAAAAAAAATAAAATAATGTTAGTTTGTTGACTTTTACAAAACAGAAAATCTGGGGCTATCGGTAATTTACGCATTTATGAAAGTCGTACTGTTATGTCGTGAGCTGAGATTGGTTATTCACCTCATTTAATAAGACAGCAGTTGTGTGATCTGCTTGACGGCTGCAATACTAGACCATCCTCTGCAGTTGGAATGAACCAAATACAATAAAAAGAGGGTGTCTGTGTGCACCTCATCAATGCTTTATGGCAATAATATGTAGTCTGCTCTAAGACTCAAATTGTGAAAGAGTGGTTCTAGGATGAGGAATCATTCTCACACATGAACTAGCCACCGCATTGTGTGCTGTCATCAAGGATAAAGGGTATTGAATTCATTTTCTTGGGTTGCTTTAATGGTACGCTTCGGTCATCATCAGTTTTGTAGAATTTGTCTGAATCTAAACAAAAAGTACAAATTAAGAATTCATCTGAGCGACTCAGTTTCACAGGCAGCTGTACATACTGTAACACTGCCTTCACCATGTGGTACATAAATCATGTGGTATGCTTTGGATCTTGAACCCTTCCATTTTTTCTTTTTTCTACATTCTCTTACCGTTATTCTGTCATTCTTAAGTTAATCTTGATTTCTTCTGTCCAAAGAATCTTCCAAAACTGGACATGTTTTTTTTTTTTTTCTCATTAAGGTGTCTCTTGATTGTAGACTTTGCCAATGATGTGCCTACCCCTCCAAGAGTGTTCTTGACTTGGCTAGATGTTGTGAAGGGGTTTCTCTACACTAAGGAAATAATTTTATGATCATCCACTGTAGTTAACTTCATGATTTTGGCTATTACTAAAGCTTTTGCTATCTCTCTGTTGGATCTGTTTTTTTCCCCTAGCCTCCTTCACTTGCATCAATATTTTAATGGACCTCATATTGAGAGTTCCCATGAACAGCTACCAAATGCAAAGTCAACACTTTTATCTCCTTAATTCGTCATAAGTAAAACTACAGGCCATACCAGGCTGTGATACTGCTTATCAGTCAGTTGTCTAATTTACTTTTGAACCTGTTTAAATGGAGGCACTAGATTCCTAAATGATTAATAATAAATATTTTTAAATCAAAACTTAAACTTGTGTAACTTTTAAAGTTTACACTATTTTTAATATCTTGATTGATTTTAAATCCATTATGGCAGTGTACAGAGGCAAAAACACAAAAGCTGTGTCACTGTCCAAATACTTATAGACCCAACTGTATGTAATAATGGCCCTTTACAATCTAAGAGTTATGAACACTATATTATTATTATTATTATTATTATTATTATTACTACAGTTAACACCAACCAGCCCTTACAAACAAACAACTGAGACTCAGAGGTAATCTCTATGCTCTTACACAAGTGTGAGTGTGTGTGTTCTGGATACTGTTTGTAATTATCACAGCATTAAGCAAGAGAAGCAAAATAATAGATACAGTGCAATATGGGGCTCATTCGCCTTAGGCTTCACATTGTGAAACTGTTGTAGTAAATAAGAGACACAGAAACAGTATGACAAGCTATTAGGATTGCATTCAGGCAGGTGTCATTGCACAATTTGCTGTGTGTTATTATATACTGAGTGTAGACAATTCTAAAAGGCAAACAATCAAATAAATGGCATGTTTATGACTTCATATGCAAGCCTGTCATGTCTTTCATTCACTGCCACCCCTACATTTCCATTCCCAACTGGCAAATTCACATTTCACAGTTTAAAAAACAGCCCACAATTTACATCCATACTTCTTTATTTCTTCTTTATACAAGATATATATATATATATTAGAGAGAGAGAGAGAGAGAGAGAGAGAGAGAGAGACTGTATATATATATATTATTTATTTTTATTTATTTTATTTTTTTTGTCCCCCCAGATCTGAGAGGGAGTCTATGGCTGGCAGAAACTGTAGGTAAAATGAAATGTTAGTACAACAGCATCATGTTAGATTTACATCTATGTGAAAAATGATTAGCTCCCTGAATATATCAAGCTGCTTCCTGAGGTTTCCAAGCTTTCCTTTTTAATTTAACATCATATGGACAGTCTCTAAACTACAATTATAAAGGAACCTTATAAGTATTGACAAATGTTCTTTAAAATCCTTTTCATCATAATTTACTCATAAATGAACTGCAAGACATGCAGCAAAAATGGCTAAGGGGATGGAATTATTATAGTTTAAGAACAGATTCATTAACAAATCAGCTGTAACAGCTGCCATTGCTGCTGCCGCTGATGATGATGATGATGATTATTATTATTATTATTATTATCTATACATTTCCAAAAAAATGATTTTAGTGTCCTGTGTCCTTACTGAACTCCTCCCAGTGTGTGAGCTTTTTCATCCTCGGCGCTCATTGAGTCATAGGTATGTGTTAAAAAGCCTTTCCAGCTACCTTCATCTTCCAGTCCAGCTCTTCTCTAGCTGGCCACTTTCAGCAGCTCTGTGATTCAGAGCCGGACGATGGGGTTTAAACCCTTTTTGGGTTTAGTATGTTTCTTTGCTCTTTTTGCTCCTCTGTATCTTGGTGCTCCTATGCAGCAGGTTGAGCGAAAAGTTGCGACATTGCATCAGAGGGAAAAACGCAAGGATGACATGGAACTGGCAGCTGTAAGCTTTTTTTCTCTCATTTTCTTTATTTTCAATTTTCTTATTGTTTACAGCTAAATTATTTACAACACATTAATAAACTCACATTTGTGATCATGAATGGTATGCTATATGTAACACTACTAAAAATGTGTTGTTAATTTATTGAAACCTGTTATTGTCTCTTCCTTTACACTAGTACATTTTTAATTGAAAATATGCTCATTGATCCTACACATTGGTTTGGTAATGAAATATAAAAGAAGCCAACAAAAAGCATAATTGGTAGAGACATGACTGATCAGAAAAGGAATAATGTAATGATTAGCTATGATATTAAAACCACTTGTACTGCTAAAAAAAAAGCTCTGACACGTCAAGGCATGGACTCCGCAAGATCTCTGAAGGTGCGCTGTGGTATCTGTCACCAGGACGTCAGCAGAGCTTTTGATTACTGTAAGTTGTGAAGTGGAACCTCCATGAATTGGACTTGTTAGTGCAGCACATCCCATAGACGCTTGTCCCGAATTATAGAATTTGGAGGTTGAGTCAACACCTTAAACTCTTTGTCTTGTCTTCATATCATACTTGAAATTTTTACTGTGTGGCAGAGAGTATTATTCTGCTAAAAGATGTCCCTGCCAACTGGGAAAATCATTGCCATGAAGAGGTGTACTGTCTGCAACAATGTTTAGGTAGGTGGTACGTGTCAAAGTAACATCCACATGAATGCCAGGACCCAAAGGTTTCCCACCAGAACGTGCCTTCTTCCCATACTTCATCCTGGTCCCATCTTTTCCCCAGGTAAACAACGCACATCCACCCAGCTGTCAACATGACGTAAACGAAAATATGATTTATCACACCAGGCCGCTTTCCTCCATTGCGCCATGGTCCATTTCTGATGCTCCATGTTCAATGTAAGCACCTTTCCGAGTGGACAGGAGTCAGCATGGGTATTCTGACTAATCAGCAGCTACATACACAGCAAGCTGTAAAGCATTATGTGTTCTGATACCTTTCTATACAGTAGCTTTGATACAGTAGCTTTTCCATCTGATTGGACCAAATGAGATAGCTTTTGATCCCCACATGCACCCGTAAGACTTGGATGCTCACAACCCTGTTGGTTGTTTATTGGTTGTATGTTTTATTAGTTGCAGTTTTTAGTCGTTTGGACCCAGTCGTTGGGGCAAGACAATTTGGCCTTTGTCAAATTCACTCCTGGTCATATTTCCTGCCTTCAGTTTCTATCCAACTTCTTGCCATTGTAACGAGATAAGCAATGTTTTTCATGTGACCTGTAAGTGGGTTTAATTTTATGGCTGATCTGTGTATCTACACCACAAAACACGTCCAACTGTTATAAAGAGAAAATAGGAAAGTCATTCAAACTTCCATTGCTGTGATTCCTTCTTCCTCTTTCACAGAAATACATCGAACATTTCTACAGTTTTCAGACAGGTCCCCCTGGTCATAGGAAGAGAAGTCATCCCTCATTTTCCTCTAAACTGATTGACATGCAGAGCTTTTTCGGACTGAATCAGACAGGCAGACTGGACACTGAGACACTGGCTGTAATGAAGATGCCCAGGTGTGGTGTTCCTGATATTGAGGAATATGTTTACAACCGAGGCAACAGATGGAAGAAAAACACGATTTCTTACAGGTAATAAACTGTATATGTGTTCAGAACTGGTGATTAGCTGTACTGCTGGGGCCTAAATTTCACATAAGCCAAAATTAAAGATGTTTAAACCCCACACATTCCACTTATGTTTAGGCTAACAATAAGGGTAACTACTTTATTTCATTAGGAAGTTATTTCAGAGTAATACCTGAGACAAATTTATTAAAAACTTTATTTGCTATATCTTTTTTCATTATACTGTACATATGTCTTACTAGATTTTGGGTTCATCAGAATTTTACATACACTCGCTATGTATTTGCTTGACATGCTTCTCCTTCTCCTTTGTCTTTCGGCTGTTCCCTTTCAGGGGTCGCCACAGCGAATCATCCGCCTCCATCTAACCCTATCATCTGCTCCCCTTCTCTCACACCAACTAACTTCATGTCCTCTCTCACTGCATCCATAAATCTCCTCTATGCTTATTCATTGTTAATCAAACTCAGGGCTAGCATTCCAGAGACTTCCCACAGTACTTTGCTAGAATGTTTGCCTATTTCTCTTGACAAAACTGGT
Organism: Clarias platycephalus; assembly: GCA_030068275.1. Taxonomy (NCBI): domain Eukaryota; kingdom Metazoa; phylum Chordata; class Actinopteri; order Siluriformes; family Clariidae; genus Clarias; species Clarias platycephalus. The sequence goes on from JAQQZT010000003.1 coordinate 15,666,210, forward strand.
GTAATACAGGCAGGGCTTCTCCAATACTTTCATTTTGTAGTGTTTAAGCCATTTTTCTACTAATTCTGAGCTGATCACAGTCCTGCTGGTAGACCAAATTGCAACCAAATGTCCTTAGGTATTGCTTCAGTATTTCTTCATAATCCTTCTTCCTTATGATGCCATCTGTTTCCCAAAGAGCATTAATCCTTCTAGCAAAACACCAAAACAACCTCCATAGTTGTGATTGTGTTCTTCTTGAACTTTTCCAACAAAACTAATTTAATCACTTGGAGATCATTTCTACCTCTTTTCGTAACAGTGCAGTGTTTGTGTGGTCTCAAGGTTTTTTATTTTAAAATGCAGATGTTTGTGCAGATGTGTGTGGTATGTGCAGTTGTTTGGAAATTGCTCCTAAGGGGCGACTAGACTTGTGGAAGTCCTTGATTATTTTTCTGAGGTCTCAGTTGAGTTGTTTGGAGTTTCCCATTGTACGAAGGGCAAAAAGGGCACTGATCTTTAAACACAGGCACTGGTACATTCCCAGTTAAATATTAATAATGACCATTAATTAATTATTAATTGACCATTGATATTATTTCCTAAATTCTTTCAGACTGTTTAAAGACTGAAATGACTGGGATTGAACACAGATCATTGAACACTCTATAAACTTTATGTCTAAACTGTATATGCCATTCTCTCTTTAGATTAAAACTTTTACATTTCTCTTGACATTTCAGAATTGGGAGGTACACCAATGACTTACCTATGAAAACAGTAGACTCCTTGATTGGAGCAGCTCTGGACGTGTGGGCAAAGGCCAGCCCTTTACATTTCTTTAGGTCCTTCTCTCAACAAGCTGACATCATGGTGGAGTTTGGCTCCAAATGTAAGAACACTTGTGGTGATTTCAGCCCTACACAAAGTTTACTGGACAGGATGGACACGAATGCTCTATTGGCTCTTAGATTCTAATAACGAGACATTGAGAGATAATTAGTTGTACACTCATGTAATATATGTATAACTATACCAGTTCCTTTTTTGGGCATCTCTTTATAAAAACAATCCAAGACCATGGAGACAACTATCCCTTTGATGGACCTAAGGGTACGCTGGCTCACGCTTTTGACCCTGGAGAGGGCATTGGAGGAGATGTTCACTTTGATGAAGATGAACTTTGGACAGCAGATTCCAGAGGTACTTCATTAGCTTGCCAGATTAAATATACACCACATGAATGACTATGCTAGTGAGACAATTTAACCAAAAATATTTATAGAATTGAAGCTCCTGGGAGAATAGTAATTTCTGACATTTCTAAAACAAAACTAAATGTCCTCTTTCTTTAAAAAAAAAAAAAAAAAAGGACCAATCCTGTTGCCAGCTCGCGTCAATTTTTGACTACTTTTGGCTCAAGTTCTTGCTGTACATTTCAACATTAAACATTTCACCTTTTCTTTCAAATAATGCCACAAGGTTTCTAAGTGTTTAAGCTGTGTTGACTTTGCAGGAGACTGTTGACTTTGCACAGATTTGCTCCTTAGCACCCTACAGTTATCATCCTCAAAAGCCTCATAGGAAGATGAAAACTTTAAAAGTGTTTGTTTTTCTTTGTGGTGTATTTGAGAATGACAGGGTGATTTCATGTAGGATTTGTCTCCCACTCCAGGATTTAACCTGTATTTGGTTGCAGCACATGAGTTTGGACACGCCTTGGGTTTGAAACATTCTCAAAACCCACAGTCCCTCATGTATCCCACATACAGAAACCGTCAACCACAAAACATGCTTTCAAGTGAAGATATTATGAACATCAACGCCCTGTATGGTATAAATTAATTTACTTTTTCTATCCATGTTGTCCACAGAAGTGTATTGAAATTGACCACATTTAAAGTCACTGACATTTGCTTGCTTTTTCAATTAAACATAAAATTATAAATAATGTTCTGATGTTCCACAGGGCCAAGCGTTACAGCGCCGTATTACCCAAGGCTGAATTGGAATTATCCGTTCAAATCTTGGCTCTCTGGCTTTTACTATTCAAGGGCAATTAAGGACAAATGTGATCCTGACCTGTCTTTTGACTCTGTTACTAATTTAGGGGCAGCAACTTTGTTTTTCAAAGATCGGTAAGTCACTCGCAAATATTTATAACATATTTATAGAATCATAAAAATTCATGTATACAGACATTTTTTCATGCTGTGAGAGACTTTAATTGACATGTTTGGGTCCACTTGTTGTTTTAGACAGAAGTTGCTGCAAACTACAAAAAGAAATTCAATACAGCTTTTTCCTGACTGGTCATATTATGATAAAGAATTTCATCCATAATGATCTCTTTCAGGATTGTCCACATACACAGAATGTGTGAAGTATGATATTGATGTCAATAATATGCTGGGAGCTTAACAGTTTTCAGGTCTCAACCCAATTAAACACCTATGGGAGACGAGTTAGACAGTGTTGTCCGCCACTATCATCTAAACATCAACTGGCGGAATGTCTTTTGGAAGAATTATGTTAATCTCTCAGAAACTTGAAATATCTTTGCAGATGTACCCAAAGCATGTACTTTTTTCCTTTAATTCGTCACCTGCCTGTACATACGATCTTTAGACCTTTTTGGCATTTGATACAGTCATGATTGTGCATGTAATCAAGGTTCATTACAGTACCAGATGAACCATACCACACTGTTTACTTTTTCTAAGTGCTATCCTTGCTTATCTGTGAAGGTATTTATGGATCAAGAAGAAGAAAAATGACATAATAGAGGGTCCCATTAAGAGGTTCTTTCCAAAAATCAATTCAACCATTGACGCTGCTTACTGGTTTCCACAACACTCCACTACCTTCCTTTTCAGCGGTATTGAGCCTCACTTAAACAGTTCAGCACAATTACAGTATGTACCTGGTGCTATGGTAATAGTCTCCAATTTATTCATCTCCATACAGGTTCCAGCTACTGGACAGGGAAGAGCTCTTGGAAGAAAGGCTGGCATCAACAGAAAATCACCAGATTTGGTTTCCCAGCCTCAGTCGACCACATTGATGCGGTGGTTCACATTCCCAACACTGGCTACACCTTATTCTTTACTCAGGATCACTACTGGAGGTATGTGATACATGAATCAAATTCGATTCTAATTCTGATATAGACGAGTCATATATTATTATATCTACATTATATTTATTCAAAGGATTTGTTTCTTTAGATACAATGAGAATCGGAAAGCCTTGGAAAAATCAAACCCACACATCATCTCAGATGATTTCCCAGGCATTAAGTCTCCCATCAGTGCAGCTGTTTATAAGCATGGTGGGTAAACAACACAAGTCTATATCCTATTTTAATCTACTCCAGTGTAATATATTGTTAAATATTAAGTATTCCTTTAATAATGTTGGTATTAAAAAAATATATTTGTCTTCCTATCCAGGTTTCCTTCACTTCTTTGTTGGAGCAGAGGTGTACAAATATGATGTAAATGTGAGGGAGGTTATTAGAATTAAAAAAGCTAATTCTTGGCTTGAATGTTAACAGATAATTTAAATTATATTATTATAGGCTCACACAGCCTACACTTGTAATTGCGCAGGAAATCAAAGTTTGTAATCTATTTGTCATATAGTGTGTTAAAGTTTACCTACTGGTTTACCTACTGGGTGGGGGGGGGTGGGGGCAGGGGTTGTTGACTGTCATCACAGGTCACTTTGTTATACGTACAGTTACTTATGTTATGTTTGCATTCATTACATGAACACTTGTATGAACATTAAAATACATTGTAGAATACCTGCTAATTAGGCAGCGTGTTATTTGTTCAGTATCGGTACATTTAGCATGAGATGAGCATGAGATGTCTCTTTTAAAAGTGTTTGATAGTTATATTAGTTTTCAAAAACTGATACTGTAGAATTTGCTTAATATTTAAAATGTAAAAGATGCAACTGATTCCATACATGACAGACTGTTTAAAATGTATTATTGTGTAGAACAAATTTAATGGTTATATTCGGTTAGACTACATGAATAGTTAAATTTTATGTATAACTGGAACTAGTGGTGGACAATGTACACAAATTATGTACTTTAGCGAAAGTAAAGATAGGTAAAATACTACTTTGATTAATTACAGTGGAACCTTGGTTTGCGAGCATAATTTGTTCCGGAAGCGGGCTCATATTCCAAAACACTCATAAATCGAAGCAAATTTTGGAAATTTGCTCCACAGCCCAAAAAAATAAATACATAAAAATAACGAATACAAAATATCAAGTAAAAATAAAACAAATTAACCTGCACTTTACATTTAAATAAAAATAATAATAAATCCCGACAGATAAGTGATTCGTTTATGCGCACAGGCGCTGTGTGTGTGTATGTGTGTCTCATCACAGTAAACCTTTCTCCTCTCTTATTTGAATTTCACACAAAGACACACACATTAACGGATAGACTGTTTTGTCGGTAAAAAAATTAACAAGGAACATCACTAATGATGCCAGAAAATGGATCTTTAACCTCTCTAATGAGACTTTCTTTTGCTTTACACGCACACACACGTGTTATAAGAAACAGTACACGCTGTATACAGTCCTATAAATCTTCTAAGTTTCTCTTTATATTTCTATTTAATCTGCTTTAGGACATCAGCTAATTTCAGGGGTTCCAGTCTTTGAGATTCAAGCTTGTGGTAGAAGCATCGTACGATGTCTAATATGAAACATCGCGATGGACGATGGCATCATAGGCGCGGGGGGCGGTAGGGGAAGAGGTTGTTGTTAAATAATTAATTCATAACGAATTAATTAATTGTAGCCTACCGTTTCCACCTGTCAATCACTTTTTCCGTGGGACTCTGGCATGAACAGGCAAAGTGATCTGTGTCGTTATAATGGCGTCGACAAACTTGGTTGGTAAAAAAGATGCAAATTCACCCATCTGGCAATACTTTGGCTTTAGACAGCCACGATATACGTCTGAAGTGGTGTGTAGGATGTGCAGTAAAGCTGTGTGCGCAAAAGATGCGCAGACGACAAATTTACATGACCATTTGCGTGTTCACCATCCCGCGGAATATTTGTGCGTATGTGCTACCAGTGCTCCGTCTGAACGTGTGTTCAGCACAGCGGGTAATGTTGTTACTCCACTTTGCAGCTTATTAAAGCCAGAAAAGGTGAACATGTTAGTATGTCTGTCCAGAAACCTTCATATTTAAACTTTTTTGTTC
>JAQQZT010000003.1:15710366-15723681 GCA_030068275.1 Clarias platycephalus
CAAAACTGACTTCAGGGCCACCGTAAGAACGCCATATTTGAAACCACAATAATGTTTGCACATTCATACACACGAATCTACCGCTACTACAGTACTTCCTGTATATCTTGAGTGACAGATGTCTCGTCCAATTAGCGGTGAGCATTTCATTCGCAAACTATACCTACCTTTTCCAGTTTGTATCGTACTGGCCGAGAAGTGCAATACAAATTAACAAAACGGAAAACTAATTAACAAATTCAAAACCAAATTAACAAATCCGAAAACAAAATAACAAAACTAAAAACAAAAACCCACCCCCCCAAAAAATAGTTTTGGGTTTTGTTATTTTGTTTTGATATTGTTTTTTAATTAGTTATTTTGTTTTCCGTTTTGTTAATTTGGTTTTGAATTTGTTATTTTGTTTTGGGTTTTGTTATTTTGGTTTCAGTTTTGCATTTGTTTTGTACTTCAGGGCCACCGTAGATAAGGGATAATAGATTGTTAAACCTTATTTCATCAAAACTGTCACGCTCTTCTTGGTAAAAGATAATTCCACCATGTATCGGGACGTTTGTTACACTATTTGGACTTTGGGCTAAGCAAATATGCTTAATTCTTAAACTTGAAGAAGAAAAAAAAATACATATCAATTTACAAAGCAACAAGATTTAAAGGAGCTCAGACGTCACACACATCTTTTCAGGAAAGTGTATTCCATAGAATAATAATAATAATAAAAAAAAAGTCCTTTTAACAATAAAAATTCACAAATCATGAAGGGAATGGACATCAAGGTGTCTATCAAAAGTAACCATTCTGCATGACTACAGTTAACACAATGAGGGGCCTGAACTCACAGAGAGAGAGAGAGAGAGAGAGAGAGAGAGAGAGACAAACATGAACAAGCCAGTCAGTAGTAGTCACAGTTGTCACAAACAGGATTCAGAGCTTGTGTTTGAGGAAATTAGTCTAAAATTACAATTCGTTGTTTACATGCTAATAATCAAAATGTTCCTTATCTTGTTCGTTCATTTCAAAATATTTAATCAAACAGTTGATTGTTTAAAGTATAAATTACTAGCTGACAAATGGTAGAACTACAGATATTGCTTTAAAAAACACTTGAAAATACTGTATATAGTGGGTTTAGAATGTAGCAAACGTGACAAATAAGCACGGCCCATTAGTGGGACTTGTGGTACAGCATATCGACAGATCTGACAGGAAAGAAATTCATAACGCACAATGGACAATATCAGTACCGTATCTGACTCAGCACTCAGACTAAAACATTGATATCAGAAAATCTAGCCTCGATATGACACATCAACACAGTGAAAGTAGACAGTGAACGTGAGGCGTTTCTACTGTTACTGTCTGCACTCAAACCATATTTTTAGCATTAGCAAACCGAGATGTGAAATAATGGCATAATGTAAAAATTTGTTAGTGCATCTTCTAAATGTAGAAATGTACCACATTAGTGAACATGGGCGAAATCGTCAAACTTTACAAGTGAGAATGAGTTGAGAATAGAAATGTGAGATAGACAGAAAGGTACAAGACATTTCCCAAGACAAATACAAACATCTATAAACAGTTTGCACATTTATGCCATGTCTCTCACAGTACAGTATTTCCCATTTAACAGCAAAGTAAGGCCTGTGTTTTTAGGGCATATAGCAGGTATGTTAAAGATCTAGATTTGGGAGACTTTTCCTCCCCGTCACAACCAGTAGAGCAGAATGGCAACAGCGTGTGCCACTGAGTGGTGTAGAAGCTTCATACACATTACTGCTATTTGCTACTGAAAGAATCATTATTCCAGGATCCTATTTCCATTGTGCTCTTTCTACTTACATGCAAATCCCATTATTAAAAAAAAAAAAAAAAAAAGTCTAGTAATCTTTAATCTTTCGTACATACATAAACCTTAGTAAACCTACTTTTCACTGACATTAGCATGTCACTTAGATGTTTGATTGTCTTTTAGTTCCACCTCCAAAAAACTGGAGCACTCTGTAATGAGATAAAAGTCGCTGGTAAGTATTATTAGTTTAAAGACAAATACACTGGTTTCTAGATCTATACATGGGTTGGTTTTGTAACTAGGATTGTACCTACAATTAGAATGAGAGATGTTAAGGCATCTGATAAGATTTTTAACATTGTTCATAAATTATGTACCACACTATTCCTGCTTTCCTACTTTCTACAGAAGCTCTTTTCAACTCGTTTAGAATAAACCTACAATACGGCAAAGTTACGTACACCAAAAATGATGTAAATGACCATCAAAATCAGATCAACCTGAAGCATGAACATGTACAACAGAACTGTGTGTAGTGTGAAATTTAAAAAGATATCCAGAAGATTCCCACCAGAAATTTTTCCTCAAGTCTCTCTCTTAGTTCTATCTTTGGTTGGTTTCTAGGTGCAAGCCAATAAGCTCCCAGCTTCAGGAACTCAGGAATAGAAGATAAAGGCACGGTTACTTATAGTGCTCTGCACTGAAATAGAACGCATGCGCTTATACAAGTTTGTACTGCAGCTACATTATCCTGTGTGTGTCTCGTTAGTGTTAATATACAGCAGGACACAAGGACGGCGGCTGTTGAGTCGAAGTAAGGGAAGCACCAACTTCTGAAGATGACATTCCTTGTTAATAACTCCTAACAAAATTGGCCCTTAACCACTCGTCGCCAGTCCTAGTGAGCTACAAGGTAGTGTTCACTATAATGCATCAAATTAAATTGGTATTCTAATTGCTAAAGACTTCACAAGCACTGCCTGCTCTGATTAATCTGACCCTCAGGCCCAAGTTATGTCTTCACGTAATCATGTACATTTCTCTTGTCCAGTTCACATCTTAAAGGAATTCTGCACAAGAATGTACACTGCATGTTGAGATGCAGAGCTACATGTTAAGAAATCCCTTTAAATATTTGGTAATATTTTATCCTGTTTGGAATTTTTTTTTTTGTAGGGAAAAATTTTAGAACAGTGTGTAAAACATTGTCACGGTCATCTGTAAAATATAAGACCAAAAAAAAAGAAGGGGGGAGGGAACCAAGTTTCATTAAACGCTCAATAACTTGGAAGGGGTTTGAATTAAAATCACACATCCAGTGTTTACCAAGTCTAGTTTTGTAACAGGACCCTAGGTTTTTTCCTTCTTTTTGATAAAAGTAAATATAGCGCTTCAGTAGTTATTATAATCTTTAGATTGATTAAAAGTCAGAAAGTGGTTATGGTGCAGGAGGTGAAGTTTGAGTTTAGAAACAGAGCACTGCTTCCACTGTGGTGGTGAAACAGGCAGCTGGAAAAAGTTCCAGGTCTTAAAAGGTTTTAAGTCAGAAAGTAATTGCTTCACACAGAAAAAGAAAGACAGTTCAAATGATCCAAAACCACTTCTAAGTAAAAGAGGAACACTCCAACACTGAGTTCTCACTTTACCAATGATGATACCATTGTTTCCAGTGATCACACAACTAGTGTAAAATCATCAGTGTTGACTGTGCAGGGCATCTTTTGATTTAGTCTTTTCCAAAAACCTCAGCTCAAGCCAACAGCAGTGTTTAGAGTATTCGGAGACAAGTCTGGTATTTTCAAATACTTGCTTTGAAGCATTAAGTGTGCTGAGCTGCAGGCTGAATGCCGCAAATTGTCCGTACTTTGCATGCCGCGAATAGTCCGTACTTTGAGATAATCAAATGGTCCTGGTGAAATGGATGTCACAACTGCACTCATCTCATGCGGTTTTGCCTCATGAGGGGCACGATACAAGATGGAGGACCAGATTTAGAAAGAAATTGATGTTTGAGCAGCTCCTGTGCTGTGGCCCTCTGAGCAGGGTCCCGAACAAGCATCCTGTCCAAGAAGCCCTTGAGGATCGGTGAGACCTGACAGAGTCAAATGTGACTGATGAGAAATTATACCATAGGGTAATTTTGAATGCACTCACTTCATAAGTATTTCAAACCAAAAAATAGAAGATTGTTGAAGGACTTACCTTGTGAAGGTTCTTCAGCTTGGGCGGCAAATTGTCTCGAATCATCTTCATTGCTTTGAGTGGAGGTTCGTTGAAATATGGAGGCTCTCCATCGACCATTTCAATTACCATAATGCCAAGAGACCAAATGTCCACCTGCGCACAAAAAGTTCATTTTCAGGATTCTTTAATACACCACCAACTATTAATTTACATCAGATATTAGTCAGAGTGCAGTGAGATTGAATGCAAAGAAAGGATCAACATGGTTAAAGACAAAACACAAGTGTGGCATGACAGGAAAGTAAAAATGGAGTCTCACCTCTGGTCCATACGGCAGTCTTGAGATGAGCTCAGGTGCCATCCAATAAGGAGTTCCAACCAACGATTTTCTTCGCTGCACCTCTTTTGAAACTTGGGCACAGAAGCCAAAGTCAGACAGCTTTATCTGAAGATGTTCAAAAAAAAGATGGAACGTGTTTATAAAAACATCTGTTGAGAAAATAAAACATACAGTGCTCTACAAATGATGTCCACACACTGAAATTTCACAGGATGTCATTTCCTGTCAAGCTTTTACCTTGATGCAACACCATTCAATGTTGTCAAGTTGGTAACTACAATCTGAGCCAATACAATTGTTACATTTCACTTTTTTTGGTTCACATTGAGCAAAAAGTAATTTGCCCGGAACATTAGAGTATTAGCAGACACACAGATTCTCAGCTTTTAAAAGAATAATAAAGCGGACAGTGCTTTTGAGGCTATTCTATAGAATGATGTAATGTGGTTTATTAAGTACACAGAAATAATTTTAAAGCTAATTAAACTTGTTGAAAACCCCTTGCACTGCATGGCTGGCTAAACACAAGAGGGTTAATGACCCAGGATGGCTGGCCAACATGACATGAGGAAATGAAACATGAAAAAAATGCAAACACTCAAAGCTTTGCTGAGAAACATCTGATGATTGCTGAGAAAAAGAAAAAAGAAAAAAAAAAAAAACAAAAAAAAAAACAACAACACTTCCTCTTCTCGTACAGCAACCACAAAATGAAACCTTCTCCCTGTGTGACACATTAGTGTTTGTTTTAGGGCCACTGTCAGAGCCTGAAACTCTCCACACTCTACTACATGGTGATTTTGCCCTAGGTCTATACAACACTTATTTTTTTGTTCTCACACATAGCATTGAGCTTATTTAAACAGAACGTGTTACTAAAAGGAGTTTAAACCACAACAGAGAACAGGTCATACAGGACAGGTAACTGTGGTAATGGTTTCAAATTTTTTTTTTACACAAATTCCCAAATCCGTGTTTGGAGTACCTGTTCTGCAGCACATTTTAATATTTTCTGATTAACTGTGTATTGGGAATATAACAAAATAAGTACACCAGTACACCATTACCAAAACATTGAACCTGTGCTTTAAGCTATGTGGTATGACTTTTTTGAGAATTCTCTGAAACTGAAGAACACTCACTCTGCCATCATGAGTAAGTAAAATAGAGTCACTCTTGATGTCTCTGTGGATGACCCCCTGAGCATGCAACACTGACAGGGCTTTAAGGACAGACAGGCACACAGTGGCAATCTGCTCTTCATTCATTCTGAAACACAAACACACATATATATCTATAACACTGTTGTATAGGTGCCAAAATAAATGCACAGTTTTGTTGAAGTCTCATATTGGTATGAAAAGTTAATGACTAGACTGCAAACCTGCCCTTTAGTGGTGAACACACTATTGTGAAAGATTATAAAATTATAATCTAAAAAAATAAAAGGTTTTATCCTTACTTTGGTCCATTGAAACATTAAAACCAGTTTCATATGTTCCCGAAACTTTGATGCTAATTAAAGCAAATTTCCCTGAAGAAAAAGCAAATTTCCCTGTAAGAAAATTCTCCGACCAAGGTACTTGCAATCCAAGCTTCCACCAAACGTCTTTTACAGGGAAATTTGCTTTGATATAAAAGTGTTTTAATATACAGTGGAACCTCAGATTACGAGTAACGCGGTTTGCTATTGTTCCGCAAGACGAGCAAAGATTAAGAAATTTTGTTTTAAAAAACAAGTCTTGGTTTACACGTGCCGACTACCATGCTTCTTGTTTTGACGCCGAGCATCACATGATCACAACTGTGCCGATACTTTTTCGTCTCTCTTGCGCTGCGGAATTGTGGATAATCGTCTCCCCTGCATGGTCTTAGTGCTCGTCTCTTACTGATATAAATCAACATCCGTGCACACGTGTACTGTTTACTATAACATAGTGAGCACATGTGTGTACGTAAAACATCTTTTATTTCGTGTTTGTAAGCTTGTGTGTACAGCGCACATGTACTATTTATTACATCACGTGTGCGCGCACGTGTAAAACAAAAGAAAGTCTTAGGTTAAAGATCTCTTTACTTGTAACCTCTCACAGCCGGAGGTCTAGAGAGAGCTGATTGGCCGAGCTCTCTGAGGGGAGGGATGAGAGGTACGTTGTGCTCCCACATTAATCACGGCTCTACAGCCAATCAAATGATTCCCCCTCTCCTCTTACTTTAGCTTCACACACAAACACACACAAAGCCTGCGTGCACAAATGGAAACACTTATCTGTCTGGATTTATTTTTACTTTTTAAAAATGTAAAGAGCAGGTTAATTTGTTTTATTTTTACTTTATATTTTGTAGTAATTATTTTTTGGGGCTGTAGAACGAAAAATTTCCATTATTTCTTATGGGGAAATTCGCTTTGATTTATAAGTGTTTTGAAATACGAGCCCAACGCCGGAATGAATTATGCTCGTAATCCAAGGTTCCACTGTACAAGTATTTTGATATACAAGTATGCTTCCAGAACGAATTATGCTCACAATCCAAGGTTCAACTGTAATGTGAAGTGCCAACATGAGATGAAACATGGGTTGTTGAACTTGAGACATATACGCAGCAGTATGAGGTGAGGGCGTGTAAAATACCCGAACTGACAGCACAATAATAAGCGCTAAAATAAAAATGTTGAGTAAAAGTAATGTTATAAACAGTCATGTGCCGTATGTAGTAATCTACTTTAAACAGAGAGTGTATTTGCTGACGACAAAAGAAGCACATCTTAGCGTAAAAGAAGGTTGTTTAGAAAAATACCTTACAAAGATTTTTTTTGTTAATAAGTAAGGCAGAGAATTCTGCTGTACAGACAGACAGACATGTACGTGGGCTTCAACCTCTTCACCCATCAACGACAGGTTCTTACACTAGTATACCATATACAGTAGTCTGATCCATTACAATAACGTTAAAAGAATTATTAATGTAGCAACTGTTGCACACTTATTTTATCCTACTCATTCAAATAATCAGTGAGTGTTGAGAGCTTTGTGAGTAATAAGAAATAACCAAACCTTGTATGTGTGACTATGTCAGTGAGTGCGCCACCTTCAAGGAACTCCATGACAACCCAGAGCTCATCACCAACTAAGTAACTGTTGTACATGTCCACAACATTCTCATGGTGATAGTCTCGCATGATCACCACCTTAAACAATTGAAAACAAAAAAACCTTACTAGATTGATAATTAGAATATTAATAAAAATGTAATAAATTCATTAATTTGTGAAATTTTCAACTGAAAAAATTAGCAATAGTCACAACAAATTCACCTCATTAAACAGCAGCTCTCGCCGCTGTTGTTTGCGCAGATCCATCTTTTTCACAGCCACCAGTTTGCCTGTACTCTTAACTGTTGCAATACACACAATACCAGTGGACCCCTCGCCAATTTTGATGTAGTGGTCCAGGTAGGTGCGAGGGTCCCCAGGATCCACCACCATCTGAAGAGCAGCACGAAACTGCTCGTGAGAAACACGTTGGGGTTGCTGGGGTGGTCCAGGCGGAGCAGCAGGTCGGGACGCTGGCGGAAATGGCTGACTCTGGGGGGGATCTGGACCCAATGCAGGATGAGAAGCATGATGCTGCTGGGAGGAGACCTTACCCCCGCTGTTCCCAATTCGGCCTGACCCACCGGATGGGCCATTCGGGGGAGGGTCTTGAGTCCTGCTTGGCTTCAGGTCCTACAATGGAAATGAAGACCAGATTAAGATTTAATTATTTGTCACATGCACCTTATAGCAAAGTGATTTTTTTTGCATATCCCAAGAAGCTGGGGTCAGAGCACAGGGTCAGCAAAGATATAGAGCTCCTGGAGTACAACCTGGGGCCTTGCTCAAGGGCTTAACAGTGGAAGTGGGGTGTTTTGGGGCTTGAACCCCGACGTTCTAATCAGTAACCCAGAACATTAACCGTTGGAGCTACCAGTGCTTCTTCCAAAGCATAGACATATCCTGCACTATGCATCCTGCTTGGATTTGAACCCAGGATCTCCTGATTATTAGACAGGAACTTTAACCACAGAAAAAAAAGCAACAGAAAGCGAAAAACTTCAGTGTGTGAAAGAACTCTCTCAGCTGATCCCAGGCATTGTTTTCTGGCCTGTACTCACCTGACTGTTGGAGTTCCTTGCTGAATCACTTTCAGCACGAGGATAAGTGTTAAATCCCCGGTTTTGCTGTGCTGTCTTCATAGACCCCTCTGCAACAGGCAGGTTGGGGGTTCGAACATTTGGTCCGGAGAGAGGTCTCTTGTCACGTGGGGACTGTGGGCTTTCATCCTGACTTGTGTAGCTGGATTTTGGTCTTTTGTCATTGGCCCCTTCCCTCAACACCACCGGATTGTGGTGGTCTCGATCCTTGTTTCTCTCTCTCTGAGGCAGTGCATGAGGTCCAGTGGGTCGTTCTTGCTCTTTGTGTTTGCCTGTCTCCTGGCCACGAGGCTGCATTGGTTTCCCATCTTCTTGATTGGCTCGAGCTGGTCTCTGGGAATCGGGGTGAGTTTTCTCTCTAAGGACACAAATAAGGAAAAAGCATCAGCCAACTGAAATGAAAGAGCACAAACGTAGCACAGCATAAAACAAGCTCTACCTGTCTCTGGTCTCGACTGCAAACTCATGTTGCCGGTGAGAGTGCTCCCCATTCTCCTGCATGCCAGAGGGGCCTAAGTCACTGCGAGGCTGTATGGGAGGACTGCCCCGACGAAGCGAGTTTGAACGGATCACCGACATGGTTTCAAACTCATCCAGTAGCCATGTCAGAGAGCCGTCAACCCCTATCTTACTGCCTCGCACTATGGCCTAAAAAACAGACATTGGAGCAAAGGAAAGAGCAAAGGTCAACAAAGCAGACACTATCTAAGAACCCTAAAATATCTGTTGCCTTTTAGCACTGACCAAAAAAAGCATTGCCATCTTTACCACAAAGAACTGTGTATTATACATATCTAACACACATCCTACTGGATAAACAACAAGAACATAACTAATAATGTTGGTCTGATTTCAAGCACTATTAATGGTCAAGTTCTGCTCTCAGAAATTCATGCAGTAACTGATCATTAAGAATTAACATAGACTGTACACTCATATGCCACAACCATACCATAAGTGTTTCTGAGCATCTCTTAATCATTAGTTTCTCTGAACAGATATGCTTCCATTTAAAGCCACGTTTCAGGTGACAATTACTAAGAAAAGTGGAAAGTAATAAGACACAATAATATTTTAATCATGCAGTTGTTGCAAAGCAAAACAATTATATGGAAATACTCATTCCACCCAGAAACTAACCTTGCGAGGCTCCACAGTGGTGATGACTGTTGCATCGATGAAGGGCTTGGGCCTTTTGGCAGTGTCTTCGATGAGACTCTGCCATTGGCGAGGTAGCCCAACAAACTTCTGCTCCTGTTCATCAAAGTCAGTGTGCACACGGTGCTCAAAGTTGGAGGGAGCCGAGATCTGAATGCGCTGCTTTTTCTTCTTGCTGAACATGGCTGCAGCAGAGCATCAGAACTAGAAGGGAGAAAAGCATGACAATAAATACATATGATCCTGTGTTCCACACACGGAAAAGGCCCTAAAATGCCATACCAAACACAGGCAATCAAGACAAATAATTTAAATATCTGTTAGAAAACTGTGTATGCAAAGGTTAACAATAATGTGCTGTAGTTCACTTGCTTCTTTTTGGACTAATTTGTAGCCAATATAAGCCTTAATCAGGAACAGAATACCAAACACCTTACACATCAGAGTAACAGAATGGATAAAGCCAAAGTTAGCTCCAAAACACATGTACAGTAATTTACGTCAATATATAAATAAAAGACTCACCGTGTCACTATACAACAATTCCGTAAGTATGTCAGATACTAGAGCTCTTTATTATGAAGTGTAACCAATTTTTGTTGGTCAATTCAATTAACTGTACTGATAGATCAGTTTTAAATCCAGAATTAACACACTTCAATTATTTAGAATTTTGTAGCAAACAAATGTACAAACATTAATTTATCTACAAAACAGCTTTTGCCGTTTCTGCATTTTGAGTTCACGGTAGTTGGTGCAATACTGCCACCTACTGACCTGGAATGTGGAGCAGAAGAAAAATATATTTTTGCTTGTTTACAATGTACAAATGAAAAACAAGTTACAGTAAGCATTAGTAATATCCAATCAAATCTAAAATTAAAATAAAAACATTGCCCAAATATCTAATTTAATTGAATCGACAGGCTATAATTGAGTTATATCCAATACTGCTAATAACCAAAATCATTTGAACTGCTAAATTTGATTAATGTTATAAACCCTGTGTAACAAAGTATTTATTTCTAAATTTACACTTTGTGTTTTTATTTATTAATTCTATTGAAATAAAGATGCTAGAAACTTTTGCAGCCAAAGATAAGCAAACACAGACATGAAAAATACAGTGTGAAGTTTGTTTTTAATGTGAAAAACAAACAGCTTCATACAGTAGCATAAAACTCTTTCTTCTGTTTCTGTTTCAATAAAGCACAAACTCTCCCAGTAGGAATGAGACACTCCCTAAAGTCAAACACACTTATGTCTTGTAGAGTTTGATGAAACCCCCGCCCCTCACCCCGGCCAGTTAGGCCTGGTTTGCCCTTGTACTGAATTTTTTTCAAAAGTGCAGCAGCTTTTGATGTGAAATCAGATTTGTGGATATGTCAGGAAGCACATGAGCTCAACATCTCAGATCTCAGCATGAATGTATTATATTTTCAAAATACCACAGAAGCTCAACTAAAAAGATTATTATGGCAGCTTTTGCAGAACATTTCCTGTAATGTATTAAACTTACCATGCATATGAGATGTGTGGAACAAAAATTACATTTACATTGGGCATCATAGTGACTGTAGTTTATTTGTTGCTGCACAACCTCATAACCATACTACTCCCTTACTGGAAAAGGACCACTAATACTTAATTGGTGCGCCATTCTGAACACAGTAAACATAGTTACATAACAGTTACACTTTAGTGTGTATTTGTATGAATTTTGAACCCTGTAAATATTTACTGACCACTTCATTAGACATTATACATGCCTACATTGTTGTTCCAGCCTTGGACATATACAGACTACAGAACAGGCCGTACTATTTATCCTTTAGCCCTGATCATGACAACCAACAATAGCTTTTGAGTAACACCAACTCTTAACTTAACTCAGCTGCCTTGAAGTTTCGCCTTAAGCTCTAGGATTGGATCCTATGGATCAGCGGCAATGTGGTTTATGTTACTGTGGTGACCTAAACAATCATAGATAAAGCAGGATTTGTCAGGAGAAAAAGTTAACGCTAGAACCGGCACAGAAATTTCAGTTGCACTTTAAAACATTTTAACAATTTTAAAGAGATCCAAAAATTTAAGCCTGACCCTGCTGCTCAGTTTTAATCTCAACTGATCTTTCGGTACATTGAAAGATGTGCAGTGGTTTATCTGATTTACTCGACACAAGATATTTTTGGGTTAGCTGCTGTTTACTGTTTTTTAAAATACTTAACAGTAGATCACACAGGCATCACATATCTCAACAGGTCAGACCCCTGTTCTCCCTTTTCACACAGATGTAGTCTCACCCCTGTCACTACCTCTATTCCTGTATTAAAGGTGAGTCAACAACAATCTCCATTTCAGACTCCACCTCTTTCATATGGAATGCTGAGGTGCAACAATGACAGAATGTTCCTGCACTGAATTGGGTGCTTAAATAGGTCTTTTTATTTTCTTTGCTGAACAGAAAAAAAGGTGGTGAACTGGATATGACTATATTAGGGAGATAAAATAAATAAATAAAAAGAACCTATTACAGACAAATGAACAATCCAGCTATTAACACTATGGTGAAATATATGATGCATTTTTTCATAGTGCTAAAAATTTAACAAAATATAACTAGCATCAAACGACATTTTTGTTACATCAAGCGCTGTCTCTTCAGTGCTGTGAACACAATCATAAGCAGACAAAAGTGGCTCAGGACATCTGGCAGTGAAAACCATCAGATAAACAATGATTCTCTCCATGTACTTGTACAAAGTTCTGTTCAACAATGTAACAAAAATACATTCATTAGAATCAGAAGAATCAGAAAGAGCTTTATTGCCAAGTACGTTTGCACATACAAGGAATTAGTTTTTGTGACAAGTTTCCAGAAATGACAACACGTACAACATGGAAAAAAATATATAATTATATTGGTTTCAATATTAAAATGCTTGTTTTCCACATGTTGCCTATTTGACTGTGGTACACACATGACTGTTTGCATGTGTTCTGTAATTAAAGATGCAAATCATGACTAAAAATCTTGAACATTATCCAGCAATCGTTACATCTAGAAAAAGGTTTGCTCTGGTTGCTACAGGGTATGTCAGTGTTTAAACGTAGAAAGAACAGCAGCATCATATTTAGACCAGTCTATCTTAATCCAGCATTAACTTAATTAAATCCAGAATAAGTAAATTTCCTGTACATTTCAAGTAATCGATTATGAATAACGATTTTAATCGTTAAAAATCCTTAGAGTGTTCCTTAAAAAACACACCAAGCAACTACTGTACATAATGGCAATAACTGTGCATGTTCATAACATGATTGTATATGGCTAACCTGGAACTAGATGTATAGCTGTTTCTAGGAAAGAAAAGAGTTAAATTTATACTAAATACACAGTAACTTTGAAAGATTTCAACTCGAATCGATCAGTGGGACTGCAGAATAATGAGTCTCAGATCTTTAGAATGCATTTTTAGCACAGACCAGGATTGGCCCTGATTACTCACACTAGAGTTGGGTCGATAGACGATGCCATCGTCCATCGCCGATAGACATCACGATGCTGATCCGGCATCGCGATCCTCCGCCCCGCCCCCGCAGCTCGCGAAAAACACACACTTAATCACACTATATAGCCAAATGAA
>JAQQZT010000003.1:15775176-15790016 GCA_030068275.1 Clarias platycephalus
ATAATTTGAGTTTCCATTATTTCCTATGGGAAAATTTAATTTGGTTTACGAGTGTTTTGGAATACGAGCCCACTTCCAGAACGACTTATGCTTGTAATCCGAGGTTCCACTGTATATCTATTTTAGTAGAACAGAAGTGTAACAGAACGTTTTACTGTTTTAGTACTGATGCCAGAATTTCACAATCCTTCTGTCTCATCACGAGACCACCTCTCTCCTGATCTCTTCCCCCACAGTCTTTCTCCTCCTCTCTGATAAACTGATCTCTCCACTACCCTCCCTTTTCTCCTTTTCAGTACAGTGCCAGTGGGAATATCCAATTACACCCTTTTCTATTTGTCTCACTGAGAAAGTATTAGTCAGGGAGACAGAGAGGATGAGGGCAGCAGGGGTGTAGTGATAATTATTAAAAACTGGGCAGAGACATTGAAGTGGATCTAACATAAAATGGAAGTTGGACAAACAGCATTCTTATTCAATGGAATACTTAAGAATCATGTGTTTCAGAATTTTGCTGCTAATACAAATGATTTAAAATCCTAATTTCATTCAATATTGTGTCAGATCTGGGAAGCTGGATCAGTCAAGGTTTTAGAAGGGAGGAGGGAGGAAGCCTAAACAATAGGGTGGGTAGAGGATCAGATAACACTGCATTTTCTTTATTCACCTCATGAGCTCATCTGAGTCTGACCTGCTGGGTGTCTGATGGACTGGAGGTGATCGGGGGAAGGAAAGACATTACTGTAGCATTAAAGAATATCTGCAGAGGCATCAGCGCAAATCCAGGCACATGAGAGAGAGAGAGAGACGTACAAGTGGGAAATCTTAAAAAAAAGTATTCAGTATTTTATAAATTTCCAAAGGTTCTGTGTTGTCAGTAAAATATTTTTCCTCATAGCATCTGCTGCTCAGTTCAATAAAATTATGTTCAACTGAGAACCTAGAGTAAATTTCTGCCTATTAGGTAAAATAGATACATTTCTGTCTATTAGTTTAAATTTCAATTTGTAATTTGATTATACCTCACTTTTTCAAATTCGTATCTTTGTCTTTTACTGTTCTGTTCATCAACATTGATTTTTACAGTTCTGCTTTCTGTCCATCTCATTTAGAGTTGAAATTTCTATTGATACTATTGATTTTTAGCATTGTCATTTCTATTGTTTATATTTGTGCTCTAATTTCTATTTATTTATTAACATTTAGAGTTCTAATTTCAGTTTATTTAATGTTTAATATAAAACATTATGTGAAAACCCAGTGTCTAAAAACAGGCAAGTTTCAAGCGATCAAACAGCATATAAAGTGGGGCAAACTCATAAACCTGAGCGGGCAAACGAGGTCAACAACTGATGATGGGTAGATGGATGATTATTATACAGTATTTCCAATTAGTGTTCATTACTATCTATTTTTTAATAGAGTTTTAATATTCATCTCTAATCAGACTCATTTTAGAATTCTATGTTGAGGTGACCTTATTGGTCATACTAAAATAATTTGCTTTAATTTTCCTGTCTTTATAATTATTATTATTAGCAGTAGGAATTTCTGTAAAATTTTTAACTAGACGTTGACCACTGATTTGGCAAAGGGCTTGAATTTGTGACGAGTTTGTTTATTGTTTAGAGTTATTAATATTCTCCTGCTGATGTGCCTTTAAAGTTATAAAGAAGATGCTTAATAGACTTTATATACATTTCAGAAGAATAAAGATTTCCTGTTAGTGCTCTGTGGATCAGGTGCAGAACTCCCAATGTTCTCAGTGTAATTAGTTTTGACTGTAGTTTATGCCTGATATGTTATATTATGGCTTGATATATTGCATTATCACATGCATAAGACGTCCCGGTGTCTAGGTGGTTGGTTGGCTTAAGTGAATGTCCTTGAATAATTAGCTGTCTCCTAGAACTGCAGCATTATCTTATTTTCCCCCTCCTATAAATATTTTAGGACCGGCTGCAAATTAAAGTGAAACATTCTCCTTTTTCCAAAAAATACACTGAAATTTAATGTTAATAGATAATAACAGAAGAGCAGACGCCTAGTCAGCTATTTGCATGGTGTCTAATAACCTTGAACAGATGGCACACCCTGCTAGTGGTCTGGTCACAACCGATTGGAGGTTTAGGATTTACTTAATAGTTCTCATTCAATCTAATTCTTGGCTGTAGTCTCCTTGTTTTTTGCTGTTACTTTTATTTTTTAAACCAATTATTTACATTTGCTGACATATTAAGGGTTTGTTGTGTCATTTTAAACTCTTGTGGGAAAGAAGCATGAGCTGTAGAGTAGAGCATACTGTATAATAGCTATGATGTAATGGCATGAAGAACACTGCTTAAAAAGGTTTCATTTTCTGGGTGTGTTTGTGTACATTGCTAGAGGTGCGTGAGGAAGAAAACCTGCTAGAGGCACGCAGTCAAGCCGCAGAGAGCAGACTACAAGAGCAGAAGCACTGTCAGGATGAAATACGCGAGGAACTGAGCCACAAGGGGGTGCTGGTGGGAGCTCTTAGGGCAAGCCTGAAGGAGAAGGAGCGCCGCTTCCTGGACGAGCTCAAACAGCGCAGCCACAGGAGCACTGCACTGAACTCCGAGCTACAGAAGCAAACCAAGACTGCCGCCTACCTGTCTTTCCAGTTGCATGCTGCCAGGCAAAAGCTGCAGCAAAAACAACAGCAGCAATATCGCAGGAGACTAGAAGTGGTTGGTACAGATAATCCCTCCTCCCTTAGCCTGTCTCAGCATGATGACTTTACCGCACCTGCGGTCAAACCGAAAAGGCGCAGTGGAGTCAGGGCATGCTCGCACCTCCGTGCCGAGCGGGCCAGGGAGTGTGTTCCTCGTGAAAGGGTGACGGGTCCCGAAGAGCCCATGGCCATGCCTGACCCTGCACTCTTCCTCCATCCGCGCAGACCTGCAGCCACTCGAGGATTTCAGCATCAGACACAAACTGCAGTGCAGGGGGCAGAGGGTGGAGAGGACCCAGATGAAACAGATCAGGGAGACTCGGCCAACAGGCTGGTTGCCACGGTCCCAGTAAAAACAGCAGCTACTGCTGGGAGCAAAGCAAAGTGACAGTCCTGATCTGCAAATATGGCCTGCTTATTTCAATGCTGTTTACCTCTAATCACTAACTGCGTTGGCACTGATGGACATGCTTTTATTCTTATATTTGATTTATAATTTTTTCTTGGTTGTTGTTTCAAAGAAAGACAATGATGGACAATGATTTGGCCGTAGTTCACTGCACCGCTGTCAGGTTTTTTGCCCTAGGGCAGCTCGTAGTTGTCTACATGGTGGGTTCCTGTGTGTCTTGGCTATTTGTTACTAATGCACACTTGCTCTTGAGCCCAGCAAACTGTCTGGTTTTGTTATGTTTGCACAGGTTTTGTTCATATAAACTATAATCTACATCATATTTCCATACTTTTTCAAGCCTGCACTTATATTAGTGCACATATAAAAAATTAAATAGTTGAGATTTGGGAGCTGTTTGCTATAGATCAAGGCTCAGGGGTTCTTAGTGTAGAGATTTTGAGAGTCTGTGTTTCTAGGTACTTAAGCTTTAGGAGAGTCAAGTAAGGAATTGTATTTTAATAGTGTTAGGAATCAGCAGTTTGCTTCAAATCTGTTAAGCACCTGTTGTTTTTAGAATGTTTCACATTTCGTCAAAGGTAGTCTCCAATTGATTCATCTCAACAGTTTTTTGCATCTGTTTAGTAAACAACCTTACTAACTCATTTAGAATGACCCACAAACAAACTGTACTCAGACTAAACTTTTTTTGTGGCCAGTTAATTTATGCATTTCATATCTGTATCTCTTGATATAGATAACACACAAATTAGAAAAGGCAAATAAAAAAAAAAAACTGGAAAATGTTTGCTAGTGGATTATCAGGTCTTAGGTGGAACATGCAACACTACTTAAAATGTGGAAGGAGCATAGTCATGTTATGCTCAGCCTGTCATACCAAGTCAGGTGTTAGGTCACACAGGTTGCTATTTGGACACACTGTCGAAATGAGCCTGATGGTTCCCTCTTTCTTATTATGTCACATAATCCTAGTTTAAATATTCTAAAAGCAGGATTTCGACTGAGTTGTCCGAGGTGCTCCTTGTAAACAAAACTTTAATTGGCTGTACATTATTTCATGATACAGTTAGATTCTAGGTATAAAAATGGAGCTTATCGGAATGGGAATCTGAAAATATACATAAGTTGTACCACTCAAAATGCAACTCGAAATGATGAGTCCCATATACTGTAAGGCAAATATTTGATTAAATGAGGGCGAGCATACGTGGATACGTGTCTCTTTAAGCAATGAAACTAACAACAAAAGTGGCAAGTAGAATTTATATAGCAGGTTTATATAGCTGTGAGATCTTACTAATATTAAAATGAGCTAAAAGAGAATACAGGCTTTTTAAATTCCACTTACACTATTAACACAAAAAGCAGCAAGAGTTATTCAGTAGAGTTATTCAGCAGTTACAGCATTTCCAGCTAAGTCTATTAAAAGTACAGTTGATGAATAGTTGATGCAAGTAATGAGAAAATAATTTGTAAATATAAAGTTATGACTTTGGGATTTTTTTTCAGGCAGCCCATAATGACTCTAGTAGTGTGTGTCTTATGATAAAGTGTGTTGGGAGATCAAAAGGGATTCAGTAAATGTTCTGTGCAAGCATAGCAATATTTAAGAATGGCTTATGGCACCTTTCAAACTTCGATGATGACAATGTTTGAAAGTCAGCTTTCCTGAGATAGATTAAGTCCTATAGAGAATCCACAGTGTAATCTGTTGTCACAGAGTGAACTATTAGAATCAGCGTTCTCATCATCATGCACTTGAATTTCACAAAAGAGCTAGTGTCTGTTATTTCACTAGGGGGTAAGAATTGTGCAGTAAACTCAGGACCATAAAGTCAGCTACAGATAAATTTGCTAATGATGTAATTCTTCATTAGTAAGCTAAAAAAATTTTTTAAAGTGTAATTGTGTCTCTTAAAAGGTAGTGCAACAGTAGAAAACTATACACCACTTGCAAACTATACAGTCTCCTCCTTCTCATATCAGTAAAGTACGCTTATGAGGATAAATGCTCATTTAGGACATTTAGGTTCCAAATGTGCATGTGCTATGTACTGTATCAAATCATGAAAAAGGCTTAGACAACATGTTTTTTCATTTTAGATTTTTTTTTTTTTTTTACTTTTAGATTTAAACATCATATGTTTAGGATTTTTACTCAGTGTAGAGAGTGAGAGCTTATTTCTCCAGAAGGATCAAAATAAGTTCTCCAATTAACTTGAAAACTCATGCAGCCAAGGTTCCTATAAAACTTTTCAGCAGTCAACATGAGTTGATGCAAATTTAAAGCAAATCTATATTCACACCAAATTGGTTGCTGGTTACTGCTCTCGTTATTTTTGAAAGCATGTTCACTTTACATGTTTCATTTTATCACATGTCCCGAAAATACTATTCAGATGGTTCACAATTTTTTTAATGATCCCGAAATGATATCCACCTCATGTTAATGCAAACAGACATTATAACTGCGTGCTTCGGGTTTGTTGCTACACCTGACCGTTAATAAGTCTTCCATAATGTGTTTGTGAGCAGTATCTGTGCTAGGAACATAACTCATTTAAAAATCCCTGGAAGTGTTGCTTCTCTGACAAGTCCTTTTAAATGTCATGTGTACGTTTCTTGTTTTGTCCTTTAAAATCGGCCATGTTTTTATTTTAGTTTGATTTTTGTGAGACATACCAAACAGTAGGTAGAAATGCTCTTTTCCAAAATGATGCCAATTTGGACAGTGTTTATTTTAAAACCTTATTTTACCTGGGGTTATTTTAAGATTTTTTGTTTAACATAATCTTTCCAGGTGTGGGACAATTACTGACATGCTGGCTTCAGGTGTGGCTAAAATCCCAGAAATACACTGCTTGATATTACATGTAAAACTAGTCCGAATTGGGCTTACAGCTTTTGCACACTACTGTGTAGCCATTATCTAACCTTTATGCTGATTAATAGGATTATAATTAAAAGGTTTACTTGACTTGACCTCTTGTTTTATACATGTATTGCTTTAATTACTGTGATTAAACTTCCAGGGCTGGTAGTGACATGCCATTCAGTACATACAGTACATACAGTACATACCGTATATAATCTGCTGTTTATCATACACTTCTTTACTCATTTAAACACTTTTCTAAATGCTTTACTTTGTACTTAATCAAGGTTAAAATGTGAGACTGAGAAACTGTCTTCCCTACTCAGAGTCAGAAAACTATTTGACTGTTACACAATACAGTATGTAGAAGTTTTGTTATTATGCAGTGGCAGCTTAGTACTGAATTTACTAAAAACTTTTGTTTGCTTCAAACCAGTTATGTGTTTAGTCTCTATATGAAATGAGACTTTGTGCACCAAAAGTTTGCAATAATACATTGTATTCTCTGCCACAATATTAAAAATGTTGTATCCTTTATTGTCTGTCGAGGCATCTTTGTAAAATTATTTCTGTCTTTAATCACAGTCTCATCATGCTTTTGTGATCAAGATACACTGGTGAGTCAAAAATCATTCACACCGTTGGTCTTATCAGCGCTTTCCGTGCAAGGCTACTGTCTTCCCATGTTACATCAGTTTATTTGTAACTGTGGTGTGGGGCAGTGGTGACTCTGGAGTATTGATCGGAAAGTTGTGGGGGTTTGAGCCCCAGCACCACCAAGTTGCCACTGTTGGGCCTTTGAGCAAGTCCCCTATCTATTCCAGGGGCGCAGTATGCTGGCTGACCCTGCGCTCTGACCCCAGCTTCTTTACTGCAATATGTGAAAAATATTCACCG
The DNA here is from genome assembly GCA_030068275.1 of Clarias platycephalus. Lineage (NCBI taxonomy): Eukaryota > Metazoa > Chordata > Actinopteri > Siluriformes > Clariidae > Clarias > Clarias platycephalus. The sequence goes on from JAQQZT010000003.1 coordinate 15,782,050, forward strand.
TGCTGTAAGGTAAATGTGATAAATAATTGGATTTTAATCTTGACTCTAAATGAACTTCTATGCAGAGGTAAGTTTTGGCCTTGCTTTCTTGAGATGGTGTTCATGAGAGCCAATTTCATCATGGTCTTGACGGGTTTTGTAAATGTGCTTGATGATACTGTTTTTGCAAGAGCTTTAGGAGAGCAGCTGACCATCATGTCTTAAAATAACAACTGACTGTTGTTGTTACTTAAATACCTAATGCCATATGTGTTATTTTATTCTTTGTTTATACTATTTATTCTGTACAGGGTTGTGGTGGCCTGGAGCCTACCCCAGGAAACATTTGTGTCCGATGGGGTACACTCTGGACGGAGTGCCAGTCCATCGCAGGGCATACACATACACATGCACACACACATTTACATTTACATTTAGGCATTTGGCAGACAGTCTTATCCAGAGGGACTTACAAAAAGTGCTTTAAAGTTTACATCACTGGATACATACTTACACTGAGTTAACTAAGTGCCATTAGTCCAACACAACTGGGAAGAGGGTTTTTTATTTTATTTTATTTTTTGGGGGGAGAATAAATACCTAATATGCATGTCCTTGGACTGTGGAAGGAAACCGGAGCACCCAGAGGAAATCCACCAAAAACACGGAGAACATGCAAACTCTATGCATACGGACCAGAGGCAGGAATCAAACCCAGACCATGGAGATGCAATGCATGGTGTTAATATGTGTAATAAATACAAACTTTTGACTGGTAGTGTATTTTTTCACAATTTAATGCAAGGCACTGCTGCCAGATGATTGGCTGACTTGATAATTGCATAAATGGGGTGGGGTAGATATTTTCAATAAACTCGAAACGATGTATTGATGTATTTACAGTATAATTCAAATCTACACTATATGTACAAAAGAATGTGGCAAAATCTGCAATGATATCCAAATACATATACTTCAATATAGAGTTGGTCGCCCTTTTGCATCTATAACAGCTTCCACTCTACTTGGAAGTCTGTCCACAAGATTTTGGAGTGTTTCTGTGGGAATTCATTCTGTAGAGCATTCATGAGGTCAGGCACCAATGTTGGATGAGAAAGCCTGGCTCACAATTCTTCGTTCCAGTTCATCCTGAAGGTTGAGGTCAGAGCTCTATGTGGGCCAATCACGTTCTTCCACATCGAACTCATCAGACCATGTCTTCATATTGCATAGAAAGGACCTTCTCCAAACTGTTGCCGCAAAGTTGAAAGCGTAGCATTGTACAAGATGTAAGCTTGCATGAAGATTTGCTGGGGATAAGGCACCTGGTTGAAACTGTTTTGGCCACATACTTTTGTTCATATAGTGTATTTCATTCACATGTGATTTCCTCCTGGCTAGATTGTAATGAGATCTTGGTGATAGGTGAAATGTTCCTTTATGCTTGCCGTAGCTGTAGATGGGCGGGACAAATACAAAGGCAGAGAGGTCAAGAGGAGGAGAAAGCACGTGGGTCGGCTTGTGTCCGGAGACCTGTCCTTCTTCCTTCTGATGTGAACTTGTTTTGTGCTGTTGATGTGCCTGCATGTAACGTTAGCTAGCTCACCTCGCTGACCTGACAACGCCGTTGAACTCTATACATTCACATCTGACGTCACAAACCAACGGATTTCTGTTGCTCATTCTGTAAGCTGGTTGTTTGAGCAAAATTACATCATGGTGAGCAAATCGGATGAGATGCCAGCAGCAGCATCAGTGGCGACCTGCGCCTCGGTGCAGGAAGGAGAGACAACGAACAGCCAGGACACCAGCAAGAAGAACCTAAAGAAGGGCTGTCCATGCGGTATGTCAGCCCCAGAGTATGGGGCTGTTTATTCTTCAGCCTGGTTAGCTATCTCATCTCTGAGGCAGGTAATTTTTTAGGTAATGTGGAAAATGCAGGAAACCCTGTGAAGCTGTGTCATGTTTGAATGGAGAGAGAGCTCAAAGAAAAGCACAAGCTACATATGTTACATCTCTTCAGTCACCTTCGCTAGGCTAGCTGGCTAACTGTAACAGTGACAGAGATCAAAAGGACGTATCACGTGGATGACAGTGTGTGCGTGCGGGAGGGGGGTTCTCCGGCTTTTCCATATAGTCTATTTGTTGATTAAAAATGCAGTCGAATGAGAGATGCTGGTGTGTGTAATGTGAAGTGTGATGAATTTGTACGGTGGATGATGAATTTTTTTTCCTGCGACTAAGAAATTATTCGCTAGCATACTCGCACAATTGTTAATTAGTTAATTCTGTTTTCTTTATCTAAACTTACTCATATCTCATAATAAACCTGTGCATGTTATACTGTTTAGCCCGATCTGGTCAGCTCTGCAGCCTGGCCGCACATGTTCTGTATCAGCGTGCAGCGGCGAATGAACTGAAGGTCACCTTCAATGGAACAAACCAAGTCATGACACAAAATAGGGGTGCTTATGTGGACGCTCTCCTCTGCGCTGACTTCACTGAGCTCCGGTTGTTTTGAGAATATTTTCATTTGGAATAAAATTTTACTGACAGAACTTAGATGTAGTGATGAGGTCAAAGCACACCGGGTTTGCGCTTCATACTCCCCCTGTACGTGTAGCGCTGTGTGCTCTGACCCGGGAAGCGGAAGTTACTGCACATGGAAAGTCGTGGTGCTTGTATGCCGATAGAAGGTTATTGCTACCTGTTCAATATAGAGTGATCCTGTCGGTGAGTTTTTAAACTGATTACTATAACTAGATTAATTCCAACAGATTTTTAAAACTTGCAAATCGCAAATTATTCACATTTGATTGTGTGTTTATTTTATTCGAACATCCGGCCAAGTTATACAACTGAGTTGGCTAGCAAACACATTCAGTGTCATTTTCCAAGGACCTTGGAATAGGTGTGCAGCTTGAATGGAGTCGATCACTCGGGTGTTCGATACGAACTCGATGTTTCAGTACTCGATCAGGTGATGACATCAGTCTACACCAGTTTAACTTTACTATTTGCTTAAATGCATTGGAGTTACATTCACTGCAGATCAGATTCTGACCTTTTACCAGAGCCAGACCTGTATGCATTTGCTTGTTAGTCTGTTAGTAGGCATTGTGTGTGTGTGTGTGTGTGTTGGCGGTTTTGACAGGAGATTAGTCCAGTCAGCAGGGGGGCTGTCTGACCCCAGGGTGAACACAGCTCTTCTCCAATGCTGTGGCTTCTTAAGCACTTAGTGCATCTGACTGATCCACTTGCAGACCTGACCCGCCTGTCAGGTTTCATCCTGTTGACAGACTGTTTTCAGAGGAGTCCTAACATATCTGCATTTCTACTTCTCTTGTAAATTGATATGCGTTCATTGTGATGTCCAAAACATAGCTCTGGCATTGTTTCCTGGGCATTATGGGTTCTGATGGGGTTAATGATTTGTTCCCAAACTCTTGAAGTTGCCATTAGCATCTAGAACGAACTTGATATTTGAATCGGATAGTTGCGTTATGAAGTTAGAACATAAATGGTTCTTGCTTTTGTCTACCTTGCTAGATTTTATGTCTTATTATTATTTAAGACATTACAGTACATTATATTGCACTGTCAAAGTCCTCTCTCTTTTTGACCTGACGGGATATATCATTTAGTGAAGTGAATAAGACGCGCTGTTTATAATTGCACACATTGGTTGCTCTTTGAACAATTTACCAACAATGAGTGACCTGCTTGTTTCATCATAATACTGAATAGTCTACTTAAGATTCTCCTCAGCAGAGATTCTTGCCTAAGACTGAGAACCTGGTGTGAAGAGAATTTCAATAATTTGTGTAAAAGAAAGGGAAAGTGTACACAAATGCTTGGCATCACGTCTGGTGCTTCTTTTCATGGAAATAGGGAGACTAAGGTCATGCTTAATAAAACTTTTCTCATAACAATCATGCATAATAAGTGGTTATTTGGTCAGGAGTGAAAAGGGTATAGGGCGGATGGACTTCACTCAGACCCCATGGAGGGGACAGAAGGGCACGAGGGATTGCCTTTGGAGTTGTGCAATATGAAGTTAAACTTCCCCCATGCACACTTTGTTCCATTTGTAAAGCCAAATAGGCCTGTTTTGCAATGTATTGGATTGAGCTGATAATAGTGCTGGGGCCTTTTTAAAAACATTCTAGCTTCTGTTTGCAAAAATCTATTTAAAACCTAAATTATTATTGTAATTGGTTTTATTGCAAGGTTTAGACTTCATAGAAAGATTTACAAAGAGTTTTTGATGCTTGACTCCCTTAAAACCAGTCTTGATCGTTTTTTTTTTTATTTATGGTTTCTGTTTACAGTTTCCATGTTTGTTTCCAGTCATTGAAGTAGTTCTGTCCCTTCTGATGCAGAGCTGATTGAATGTCATGTAATGACTTGTGTGCACATTAAAAGTAGGGAGGACTTGAGGTGTCATTTGTGTGGAACAAGAAGCATTGTCAGTATTTTAGCACAATTGAAATTGCAATTTTCCTGACTGGAAGAGGACATATCTGAAAACAAACTGCATGTTTGGATGTAGGTGCAAAAGTCACTCGTTGCTGTATGATTTGTATAAAAACAAAATTTCATACATTTTAATGATGGAGTGTGTATGTGCGTGTGCCTTTATCGTTATCCAGCTCTCATCGTATTGGTTTGATTTACACCCCGTGTGTAATGAGATGCCTAATGTTTGTTGCTTGAGCCGTGACCCCTTGACTTGGTTACCTTGAAGGCAGTCAAGGACAAGTTGCATTTGTCTGAAAGCAAACAGTGAGCCTTCTCTGGCCCTGGCTCTGTTCTAGCAAAAGCAGCTGTGATGAATTAGAGGCTTTGATAAAGTTGTCTTTTATCCTCCAACTTTGAAGTAGAAGTCTAGTTTGTGTCTGATGAACATGCTGGTTCTGGGTGAGAGAGATTTAAACGGATTCAGAGCTCTGGGTGTTGTGTGTGATATGACATTACTGGCATGGATGTATTCAGCTGTGGGGTTTGGTTGGAATTTTCACATTCTCAGGATGATCAGCTGTTGTTGTCTTTAAAGAAATCCTTTTGAATAGCCTTATTGAATATGCAGTGTGTGTGAGAGTCAGCAACTGATGTGTGATTTTCCTTTATTGAGATTTTTTTTTTTTTTGGAACCACTGGCTTAGAGCAGGAAATAGAACTTGCATCTTGACTGATTCAATGGTTATATTTTTTTTGCATCAAAAAATGCAATTTTTTTTTTGCATTTTTGTACAGCAATCCTGGTGAAAGATCATGAATGGCCATGGATGGCCATTTTTTGGTCAAATTTAGCAAATATTTCCTGATGGTTTGCCTTTTGTCCATTTTGTATGGGGATGAGAGAAATTCCGGTGCTCATACACAGCTTCTGGATCTGTAAAAGGGAAATAAACAAGGTGGTGCAGACTGGTCTGTGCAATAGCATTCCAGCTAATCAGCAACAGGGGGTGTGGGTGTGCTCATGCTCAGGACAGGGGACATGAGAGAGGGGGAAACAAGTGGAAGTATTTGTTGTTGTTGGTCTTTCGGCTGCTCCCAACAAGGGGTCGCCACAGCGGAATATCCAGTCCACACTACAACTTGGCACAGGTTTTTACGCCGGATGCCCTTCCTGACGCAACCCTCCCATTTTATCCGGGCTTGGGACCGGCACTGTATCCAGTGGCTGGGGTGTGGGCACTGGCTGGAATCGAACCCGGGCCTTCCGCATGGCAGGCGAAACACCTACCACTGAGCCACCAGCGCCCACACAAGTGGAAGTATGAACAGTAATAAATCTGCAACTAAGCTAGATTTCACACAGTGTCAAGAAACATCAAGAATGAAGAGAGAGTCTAATGAGCAAAAAGAAAGGAAAAAAACATATACATGTGTTGTATAAAAAAATCAATACAATGCAGATTAGTTTTCCTGTTTCACACTGCCAATAGGTCAGTACTGGTTTGACTGGTTTGCTTATCTAGCCTGAATAGCTAGCATGCTGGTACATGTGTTTATTTGTGTGTCGGATAATATTGCATTACTTCTGCACAAATATTTAGCTTACCTGCTGGTATGCCAGTTCTGGAAAACGGCAATATGAGTGAATAGTTTTGGAATTCAAGTTAAGGGGATTTTAATATTAGGGCCTCGTGATCATTCCTGAGAACACTTGACCCCAAAGTCTGGTTCATTTTGATCAGTGAGAACACAATTGTTCAGCACTCTGGAGCCATGCTTGAGGTGGCATGCAAGTTGACTTCCTTGTTCCCTTCTTTTGTGTTTCATGGAGGCTCACAAACCAAATAGGTGCATACTGCCACCTTCTGCACAAAAAAGTAATGTGAGGGCTGTCGAGTGGGGAGGGTGGAGTAATTGTTGCTTGCTATGCTACAAATATAGTGGAGCTTGGATTGCGATTAACTTGGTCTGCAAACGTTTTTTTAAACTTACATTTTAACGTAATAAACGAATGAGGTCTTAATATATGAGTAGTACGCATGTGCTTTGTCTGGCGAGCTTCACGACTTAGCCAATGGTTCTTCTGTCTCATGGATAGAGGATTATGGGTAATTGTCTCTAGGGCTGCAACAACTAATCGATTAAATCGATTACTGAAAGAGTTGGCAATGAATTTCATAATCAATTCGTTGTGTTGCGCAACGCGGAGACATTTGATTATTAAAAAAATATATATATATTTAGTTGAGCGAAGGTAGAGGAAAGATACATGTCGGAGACAGAGAAATCCGTAATTGGGTAATCATCTCCCCTGCTGGGTCTTAGTGCGCTAGAATTTGGCTATCTCTTGTGGTTATGGAGATATTTCTGAAAAACCATTTTTGGGGGTACCCCTTTTCGACTCTCCAGAACCCAAGGTCTGCATGTATATATGTTACTAAAAAAAATAGGAGTTACTTCACATCTCCTCATCTTGAAAATAAATAAAAACCAGGGGTGTGTTATGCCCTGTTTTATAGAAATCATCAAAAATTAATTGTTCAGGTTTTGCAAATGTTTTACGATTTGATAAACATTTTATATACAGAGAATGTACATGGATCTACACAATAGGCCTTATCTACCAGTAAATGTGTCATTTTATGGTGGTACATGTAAGATACATGCATCACTGTCAAACAGTATCCTGTAACTGAATCATTCAGGTTCATACTGATCAGAAAGTTGAATTAACTTAGTGATTGCATCATCTTTTTCTTGGTACTAATTAAGTGCAGAAAAACAAAAGCAGGTGAGTGTGTTTCATTTGTTAATTTGTTTACTGAATCTTTCCAAAGTAGTTTGTTGTCTTAATCACAATCTGATTACAAAGACTTGATGGCAAGTTGGGACAAAAAAAATTGGGGGGTTTTATTTTCATGCCAATACCAACAATTGGTGGCACCCACTGGTTGATTTGAGATGGAATCACCCAAAAGCAAGTCTCATTAGAGATGTTAAAAATCAATTTTCTCTCTCTGCTCAAGGCTTAGCCTGCTCTTTGCCTGCTGTGTGTCTGTGCGCACGTGCGCACGTGTCATTGGACACCATGCCACACACACAGACCCCTCCTACTTTCTCATTCACAGACACACACACTCTTTCTCTCTGCTCTACACAGAAACACTGCTCTGTCACGATTCTTTTCAAAGTAAAGTGCAGGTTAATTTGTTTTATTTTTACTTTACAGCAGTGATTCCATTAGTGTCTCTCATCACACACACTAATGTAAACACCGCTCTGTTGAGATTCTTTGCAAAGGTAAAATACGTTTTTACTTTATTTTTTATTAATTTTTATATTAATTTTTTTGGGTTGTGGAACAAATCTTGTGGAGTTTTCATTATGTCTTATGGGGGGAAATTTGCCTTGATATACGAGGGTTTTGATATAGAGTAGAGCTTTAACATTCAACAAGAAGAAATGGGAGTGAGACAAAACATTTTTTGAGCATTCAATTAATTGAAAATAACGATTAAACTGAAACA
>JAQQZT010000003.1:15859192-15873957 GCA_030068275.1 Clarias platycephalus
TATTAGTTTTCAAAAAATGTTTTAGACCAATTAGGTGAAATTTAATAATTTCCCACGGCACACCTGACGATCTCTCATGGCACAGTGGTTGAAAAACACTGGGCTAGAGAAATTGAACTCGCTTGTGATAAACCAGAATTAAGTAAAATTCTAACAGCGGGGGCAAACATAGGCTATATAGTTTTGGATTTTTTTTCCCTTAATAATAAAAACCTTAATTTCAAAACTGCATGATGTGTTTACTTGTGTTATCTTTGACTAATATTTAAATTAGTTTGATGATTTGAAACATTAAAGTGTGACAAACATGCAAAAAAATAAGAAATCAGTAAGGGGGCAAATACTTTTTCACACCACTGTGTAAATATACAGTAGAACTTTGGATTACGAGCATAATTTCTTCTGGAAGCGGGCTCGTATTTCAAAACACTCGTAAACCAAATGGAATCTTTCCATAAGAAATAATGGAAACTCAAATTATTTGTTCCACAGCCCAAAAAAATAAATACATAAAAAAAATTAACACAAAATATTAAGTCAAAATAAAACTAATTAACCTGCGCTTTACCATAAAGAAAAAAGAAAAAATAAATCCCGACAGATAAGTGTTTTCGTTTGTGCGCGCAGGTGCTGTGTGTGTGTATGTGTGTTTGCATGTGTGTGAAGCTGTCCTGCGGAGGAATCAGACCCCCCCCGCCCCCCGGTCTGATTCCTCCTCTCCTCTTACTTTAGCTTCACACACATGAAGGGGGGGGAGGCCTCTTCTCGTCTTACACAGTAACCCTTTTTCCTCTCTTATTTGAGTTTCTCACACACACATACACAGTGTCGGTTATTTTATAGACACGCTATTCTGTTGACTCAATAATCCCCACCCCCTGTATCTCTCTTGTGTCTCACCCTGTCTCTCTCGCGACAGTCCCTACCCCCTGTGTCTCTCTCTCTTGCTCTGCCATGAATACATTCAAGGCACAGACACTAGTGACTGCTTCCAGTGGTGTTGATCATTTCCTTACAGAAATCTTTGCTACATCAACAATTTGATTTTAAATAACATGACATTTTTAATCTGTTCAGTTTTTAGCTTATGTACGTTGTCCTCCAAACAAGACGGTGAGAATGAGCTGTTGGCATAAAAACAAAAGAAGCAACAGTAGTTGGGAAATGGACACAAAGGAAATCGTTAGAAGTAATAACTCACTTTCCTTTCTAAAGAAATGTGTTTAAAACAAAGAGCAAACAGGTGGGACGATCACCAGTGACCAGTAGGCGTGAAACGTTATGTGTACTTGTGCTGTTTGTTACAGGACTTTCGGTGTGCATTGTGATCCAAGTGTCATACAGTCTAGTTCTCCATTAAATCAGTTAAGGAGTATTTCAGTGAGGACAGTGAGTAGCAAAATATTTAAATATCACTGCAGAGATATGGAATTTGAACAGGTTTAAAAGTCTGATCCATAAGTTGTTTTTTTTTTTTTTTGTTAACAACTGTTTATTGCACTTTTCTTTTTCTAGATCAGGTAGAAACAACAATACAAAACACACACACACACACACACACACACAAGAAACAGCTTTGTTGATCTAGAGAACCCTTCACCAACATATCTGTGGTAGGCTCTAAAATATTATATATGTTCTATAATAAGAGATGAAGTACGAAAAAGGAACGACTATGATTGGTCGTTGGGAACAACGGTGACCTGTGATTGGTCGTTGGGAACAACGGTGACCTGTGATTGGGAACAACGGCCACCTGTGATGGGTTGTTGAACATTGCCTTGTGCAACTATAACTCAGTCAGACTTTACACATGTAAGAGTGAGTCAACTAAACCTGTGCTCTCATATACTTGATATACCAGCAGCTGTGGTGTGAGCTAAAGAGCTGTGCGTATGGAGTGCAGGACAGTTGTCTTTATAAGTTGATAAAGAGCCATTAAACGTCAGTAATTTTGCAGGACATGTTGGGTAACAGGTGTAATTTAAATGTGGGATTGTCTATAGAGGCTGCCTTTAGCATTTTCATTTTTACATTTTTGCGTTGAAGGAAATGCCTTGTGTGTAGTTCAGCCATCTGCATTAACATTTTGGAGTCACACGTGTTTCTTTCTAGCCTTGCCAGGAGGCACACAGACATCCCTAGTGACTCCAGGACAGGAGCATTGTAATGATTGTTCGCTTCAGGGCTTTTTAAAAATAGGTCACCAACCTGGTCAGGCAGAGCGGGTAGAAAGGAGAGGGCGAGAGTCTCCGAGGGTTGGTGTGTATGTGAGTGCTGGTGTCTGGTAGTGCTGTAGGCTAGAGTCAGCAGGGAAATCTCTCCGACTACAGGCCCAGGCTCAGCTGCTATTCTTCAGTACATCTCTGTCTGAACAACACTGTCTGCATAGCCTTAGGGTTACACGATGCATGCTGTAACGTTGCACACAGTCCCTGATTTAGTCCTGGTCATAATGGCTCATTTTTTATTTTCATTTTTAGTCTTTTGATGAACCAAAATATTTGGCTTTAATTTTACCACTAATAAGCATGAGACTGACAGAAAAGTAAAAAAATCCCTGTCACATTGCATTTAGTCTCCAAGTGGAAATAGTAATTGGGATGTAAAAATTATTCAGAGCTGCAAGGGACATGCTACCTGTCTACTTGGATCTTTATGTTAATAAACTCCTCTTAAAGTGTCCCTGCAGTTTGGACAACATGTTTTTGGGCTGGATATTTGAAAAAGCAAATTCCTACAGTATGTGTCAAATTGCTTAGCCAGTGTTATGATAAAACAGATAATGGTCATTATTTTAAGGAATGGTGTGGGTGCAAGTATTAACTGTGAATTTAAAATAATAAAAAATTGTTTAGAGTTGTTTAGAGATCAAAACTTACCTCTCTGGGATCGTCTTTTCATCATGGTGCTTGATGGGGTTTGCAAATGCACTTAATACTGTTCCTGTAAGAACTATTCAGCTGACTGTTGTTTTTGTTGTATATAATTCATGTTACTTCATAGTTTTGAAAAATATTGAAAGTATTGTTTTATAAGCAGTGTAAAAGATCAGATGAGGTAAACTTTTTAATGTAAATTAATTTCACAAGGCATAATTAATTATTTTTGGCCTGTGGGCCTAGACCCTGATTTATTTTGGCCTGACCTAATTCATAGCCTGAATGTGGGCACCTCTGCCTTGGAGGGTCAGAAAGTGCAGCCACAAATCCATAAGAGCACATCAGGGGACATAATGTCACATATGGGACATTGCTACTGAATTATAATGACTTTTAATAGAAGAAAGATGTAAGGTAAGGTAAAACATTTTGCTGTTAAATCTCGCACAGATAAATATGTAAAAGTTGAAATTTATAGGTTTTAGTACAATGTACGGATGAGAAGATGAGAGAGTCTCTTTAGGCAGAGATGAATTTATACTGGTGACAGTATCAAAGTGCAGTCAGATGGCGTAATATAGTAATATTGTGGGTAATATAGAAAACCTTTTGCACAACTGAAGATCAAGTATTGATTATCAATTTTGATATGCAGGTCCTTTGGGATGGATGTTTCCTTTAAGTTCTCCACTTGTGTATAATGTTCTTCACTCACGTCACACCGCCTCAGCAGGACAGTCATTATAGCCTGACAAAGAGACGTCCATCAGTGTCTTCTCACAGAAAAAAGAGAAAAGAAAGCTAGACCTTGGAGATGTGCTTTTTCTCAATCTCATCTCATCTCTGCTGACACCTGGAGAGGGTGAGCTGGGTCCGTGATCTGCACCGCATCTGTCTCCGCCTTTCTCTCTTTATCTTGTCTCTCAATCTCAACTGTGCTGTCACGGGCCGCTGTGGACGCTGCTTTTGAAGGTGAAGCATGAAAAGGATCCCGCGTTGCAGGCCTCTTCTTTGATTCCTTATAATGATGGTGTGGGAGCGCTAACAGCCTCCTGCAACTTGGTGTTGCACTTATATTGCAGTCAGCTCCAGAATTACTGGCATTCTTTTTTTATAAAAGAATAAACAAGTTCTTTTTTTTTTATTGCTCTATTAGCATAATCTCTTATTGAACATACATAATTATATGTATCTAATCTATAAATTAAGAATTTTTTCCCATGTTTATTAATTTTGCATGTAAGTTTCTAGAAATTAGGGCGTATTTTTAATTATAAAAAAAAAACAAAAAACTCAAATTATTAACTTAAATTATAGACTCCACATAAATTCCGGCTTATGTGTATATTATCTGTAATAAATTGCGGACTTTTGCAACTAAATACCTGCACAGTTCCATATTGCCGTTTTGATTTTTATGAGATTAATGGTGCAGCACTACTGAAAATGCCTATTTTCCTTTAGTTCAGTTTATGCGTGTGCGAGTCTCGCACTCTACATTCAGCCCTGGTTATTTTCTACCTGACCTCTCTTAATGTTGAAACTCATGTTTCATGCATAAGTGCTAGAAGAGGTGATGTCTCCTTCTAAGGTGATACATGATCAGAGATCTAAATATCAAAAAGATATGACTTCAATCTACTGTAACCTGAAGTCAAAAGTGTCATTTGAAGATACTTGAAAGCATTTTACAGTATTTGTTGCATATCCCTGTTTAGGTTCATGGTGTATAGAAAAAAAAAAAAAAAAAAAGAAGTGGAATACTTTGATGTGAATGAAACCTTAAAAGGAACACCTAAAAAGGAAGTAAAATTAAACATTCGGTTTACTGATTTACTGAATATTGTAGTTGTCAATCTAAAGAGTTCTTAGTGTATTAATGCCATTCAATACAATATTATAATAGTCATTAAATTGCATGATATTTTCATACAGGATGATATTAAATGACAATCATAGTTAAAAGTTAGTATCCCCTCCTTTAATTCTTTGTTTTTGTGTAAAAACATAATAAAAACCATCTGATATTAGCAGGTCTTAGTATTGGACAAATACAACCTCCAATGAACAGCATATAACGTTGTTCACTATGCCATATTTATTTAATATAAATGAAGCCAAAAAGGAAAAAAAAAACGTGGGCAATACTAAGTACCACCATGTTTCAATAGCTTGTAGATCCACCTTTAGCAGCAGTAACTTGAATTCCTGTATGACTATCAGTCTCTCAGATCATTGTGGAGCAATTTTAGGCCTATTCTTCTTTACAACATTGATTCAGTCTTGAATGCTTTCCACTTATGAATAATCTTTCTCACTGTACAAAGTTGAACTTCAACTTGTTTGGAAATGGTTTTATAACCCTTCCCATATTGATTTGCAGCAATAGTTGCTTCTCTGAGACTATGTATTTCTGTCTTGGCATTGTGATAACACACACCTGAATGCTCTAGACCAGCAAACTGAAAAGCCTGGCTGCAACTTAGCTTCTTAAATCCAGGAAGCAGCAAGGGGGCGCTTTGTAATGCCTATGTTATTTACTTTTTGGTTTCATTTTTGTTAAATACGCAATTTAGTTATGTTGTTCGTCTGAGGCTGTTTTTGCTGAATACTGAGACCCACTATGATTTTGTTTAATATTTTTCCACAAAAGGTGGACGTAATAGTAATAGGTGGTAGTAATTTTTTAACATGCATGTAAATGACACTTCTGTTCTTCAGTATTAGTTAGGGAACGTTCTAATACGTTTCTAAGAGATTTGCAGATTACCATTGGTAATTTATTCCACCGGTCTAGAAATATCATACGTGTTTTTTCTATAATAAGTAGATGACCGAAAATTCCTGTAGCACAGTTTCACACAATGCACAGCATTTAAGAATAAGGTGGGATTATTGTATAAGTAACATTATAATTGTACAGACTAATGTCATAAGCCTGATCAATTAAAATGTCATGCTTTTTTAAATACTTGTGCGGTTCAAAACTCTAGTAACGCACACAATAATACATTTTTAGTACCGTTTACTGTGCAACACTAGTACCGTTGCATTTGTGCTGAAAATCAATTACTGTACATAAAAATCATTTGTTTATTTTTTGGGGTTTACCAATACAGTGGAACCTTGGATTATGAGCATAATTCGTTCCGGAAACGGGCTCGTATTCCAAAACACTTGTAAACCAAAACCGAATTTTCCCATAAAAAATAATGGAAACTCAAATTATTGTTCCACAGCCCAAAAAAATTAATACATTAAAATAATTAATGCAAAATATAAAGTAAAAATAAAACAAATGAACCTGCACTTTATCTTAAAAAAAAAAAAAAATCTCGACAGATAAGTGTTTCCATTTGTGCGCGCAGGTGGTGTGTGTGTGTGTGTGTGTGTGTTTTTGTGAGAAGTTAAAGTAAAGAGTCCCTCCCCCTTCTCATCTTAGTTACCCTTCCTCCCCTCTTTTCACACACGCACGCACACAATGGAAACACTGTTTTATCGGAAATTTCCATACACACAACGCAAAGGGATCTCAAGAGGGACTGGGATTAAACATTTGTGTAGCCTTAAGAAAACTCCCTGAGTGGTTCAGGGAGCATGAGACATAATTTTCATACATGTAACAGGCGGTTGCCCAGTTACGGGTTCTCGGCCAACGGGGGCACTGTGAGAAGCATTCCCTTTAATTTCATAAAAGAAGAAGAGAGGCTAGGCTAGGCTAACAGCAGCAACCACACGGCTAATTCATTATACAAACCCGAATACATGTGAGTATGTCTGTATTTAAGTATGTTTGTTTTGTGTAATGCCTGCTGAGGCATTTATATTGCAAATATTCTTCTCTGTATTTATGGACATTCCTCCTGTTGTGGTTATGCAGAAGGGGTTTTTTCTTTTGGTTTTCTGTTCCCCTGTGTGTCTATGTAGCACGGGCTGTGTTTGGGGTGCGTACACGGGATCAGGAGCGAATCCTCACGCCGCCATTAAAGGAGCGTCTGCGCTTTGAGGAGGGGAGCGGGATGTGTCCCGAACTGTTTTCAACGTGAAATCGAATAAAACGAATAGAGAGCAAGAACTCTGAGCACTCGGGGAAAGTTAACAGATTGTATGAATGTGGTGCGAGACATGAGGTGTGAATGGTGTACGGCATGGCAATAAATGTATATACATGATTGATTTGTATACTTGGTTCTCTGGTGGTCCTTAGCCTAATCTGTTAACAGCTATTTTGTTGTTTTATTAACAAGAGATAGTCTGTTACAGTGGCACCCAACGTGGGGCCACCAGAGTTTCACTATTATTATACACTGTGTGTATTGTACAGTGGTACATGGTTGTTTGTCAGCTGTTAGCCTCACCTCACGTACTGTTCAACAGGGAATACACTCACTCAGGGGTTTGATTAATCAAACGGTTTATTTAAATTTAATGACGAGGGCCCACAAGGTGACGATAGGATAGAGCAACCGCTCCTCGATGAACAGCTGCCTCCACCTCCTCCCCCCGTCGATGCCGAAGATGACCAAAGCCTTATCTCCATGGTGCTAGCAACCCGCCTCAGTCAGCTAGAAACAGCCCTGCAGGCACTATAAGACACCTGATCCATTCGCTGGGTGAGCTGCAATGCAACCGCAACACAAATGTGTTAACAACCCAGTACAAACTGGAGAATGTCCAGGCAGAGATGCAGCAACTGTGTCAGACAGTAAAGAAGCAGTGTGAGGAGCAGCTGAATGACGTAGACCATTCCATGGTGAAGTGCATGAAGAGGCAGTACTAACAATTAAAGGCCATGATGAGTGCGCAACCAGTCAGTATGTCCACTCCTTTCCCTCGGCCAGGGTCCACTCCTCATCCCCCCTTTCCCAATAGCTACTCTCACACTCCTACTTTCAAGGCCCCTGTAAAGTTAGATTTCCCCAAAGTTTGGTGGTACTGAGTGGCAAGACTCCAGTAGTTTTGTGGAAAGGTTTGAGACATCTTTAGCCTTACATCCACTCTCTGGATGGTGAGATACACGCTCCCCTCTGTACTTTCCCACACTGCAAAAAACTGGTGGACAGCAGAAAAACACAGTGTGAGAAGCTGGATGTCATTTAAATCTGCTCTACTTAAGGCATTCCTTACCGAGGATCATGATGTCGAGGCTGGGAAGCGCCTGAGGGAGCGACTCCAGCATCCTGAAGAGAGCATAAGGGAGAGAGAATTCAGGCAACACTGAGGAACTGTAATTGCCAAAGGAAATGTATTGACAGCCTGCTTCGGAGCATCAGCCTCAGTATTGCTCAGACTAGCCCTTCTTTGTTGGTGGTACAAACCTTGAACCATGTTCCTTGTACAGCCATCATCAACACTGGCAGCATCTTTTCCCTCATAACTGAAACCCTGTGGAGGAAGATAAAAAGACCGACCGAAAAATGGCAATCGGCAAGGGGGCAGTCATTCTCATTGGCCAATGGCCTAGTACAGGCTGCAATAGGTAAACTGCATGCCCAATGTTCCTTGCAGGTAATAGTATCTGAGGTTTGTTTTTTTTATCATGAGAGATGGTGATCTTGCATTCCCCTGTGTGCTAGGGCTGGATTTTTTTTTAACAGAGGCTGGCGTACAGATTAATTTTAGCCAGCACTCCTATACAATCCCAGGTAGAGAACGGGAATATTTTCCACTTTGTACCTCTACACATGGCCAAGTCTCCCTTTATGTGGCAAATCCGGTGCCCCAAGTATCAGATACCACCAAATCAATAATATCCAACCTGGTAAGCAGCGCCACCCTGTCAGAAGAAAACAAATATCAGTTACAGGAGCTGTTGTTAGAGTGGCCAACAATATGCAATGATAGTTTGCCACACCAAGGCTATAACTCATCAGATTTACACCACTGATAAAATACCCATTAGGAAAAAAGCATTCCCTGTCTACAAGCAACAAATTGTGGAGGAAGAGGTCGCCAAAATGCTGGAAGCATTCATTAGACCGTCTACCTCGCCTTGGTCTTCCCCTGTGGTGCTGGCTGGGAAGAAGGACGGTGGGATCCGCTTCTGTGTAGACTTTAGGGCCCTGAACAGCAAAACACTGCTGGATGGCTTCCCTTTGCCCCAGATCTACGAGATCTTTGAGATCTTAAACTGTGTTTAGCTTGTTAGACCTGTGTAGTGGGTATTGGCAGGTGGAAATGCATCCGGACAGCATCCCTAAAACAGCTTTTGTCACTAAAAAAACAACCAATACGAATTTATCCATCTTTCATTCGGCCTGAAAAATGCGGGAGCTACTTTTCAGAGGCTTATGACCTTTGTTTTAGCAGAAGCCATTGGGAAGTATTGTTTTGTCTACATAGATGACATTGTTGTTTATTCAAAAGACATCATTACTCATCTCGATCATCTCCAACAAGTGTTTTCATTCCTTGAAGATGCTGGTCTCACACTCAACCTAAAAAAGTGTAACCTCTGTCAAGCATCTCTCGCCTTCGTCATATCTGCTGAAGGCATCAAAACAGAAGAAGCCAAGTTAGCAGCCATTCAAACTTAAGGAGCTACAGCGCTTTGTAGGTCTGGCTGATTGGTACCACCGTTTCATCCCTCACTTCTCAGAGCGTGCTGCTCCTTTACATGCCCTGAAGAAGAAAGGAGCCCGGTGGGTGTGGACCTCCGAATGCCAGTCAGCCTTCGAGGATCTGAGAGCAGCCAGCAACATCGGCCTAGGTGCAGTGCTCACCCAAGACCACAAGGATGGGGAACACGTGATCGCCTCGCCTGCTGCATGGAGCTGAAAATAAATACTCGGTGTCGGAGAAGGAATGTCTATCTGTGGTGTGGGCAGTGGAAAAGTAGCATCAATATCTAGAGGGTAAAGTATTTACTATCATCACTGATCATGCCACTCTAACCTGGGTTTTCAATGGGTATTCGTGGTCTCTTCTTCCCAGCACCGTTCCTGATTCCCTGTCACGGTGCTGGGAGGAAGAGACCACGAATGCCCATCTGGCAGTTGTTGTGGAAAAATACTCATAGTCAGGCTTTGCTTACAGAAGATTACGACCTTTATTATCATGCAATAGCGGCCGGAGCCGGACCATGGACACGAACTGAATTCTCTTGTCGTTTCTTCCAATAAATATGCAGTGCCGGCCGCCCCTCCCTCCAACATCTGTTTCCCATTAGGGGCCCTCTTTAGCTCACAATGAATGTGCCCCAATGTACAGCTCAGGTTTTCTATGCAAGCACACACAAAGAAGCCTATGTCTCAGCTTGCATGCACACCCCGATTATAAACTGATAAGGTATCTTCTAACCCCCAAAAGTAAGTAAAATCAAATGAGATCAAATAAAAATTTCTCCCATACAGTACACCAAGGAACTGATCTGCCATGTGACTGGGGGAGCTGGAGAAGGCCCAAAAGGCAGATGAGAAACACTGTGCACTGTGGAGAGAAGCAAGGTTAGATCCTGATGTTAATAAAATACATTATTGTGTGGTAAACCAATTCCTCTATCGCCAGATCCACAAAAAGGGCTGGGTGTAGTCTCCTCCAGCTGGTCATCCCAAGACCCTGAGGAGGCTGCTGGAGGTTGCCTACTGTCCAGAGATACGCCACTATGTCTGGGAATTTTGCAGAAACTGTGTTACATGTCAGAAATACAAACCCCGTAGGTAAGCTGTCAGGTTTACTTCAAAGCACCTCTGATGGAACTTGGTTTTATGTTGGGAGTAGACCTTATGGATCCTCGCTCATAGACCTTATGGGTACTCATACCGACTCAACGAACATCTGCTGGTGGTTGTTGATTACTGCAGCAAATGGGTCGAGATGTTTCCCTTAAGGACAGCCAAGGCTCACAACCTAGCCAACATTATGCATATCTTTCATTTTGCATTCTGCGCTTTTCCTCAGTCTCGGGCAGAGGACTCGCTCATGGCCAAACTAGCTCCAAAATGGAAAGTACAAGCTCAAATCAAAAAGTTAAGCTGGACCATCAAGCTGAACCATTCACGGTCCACGTAGCTAATTTGAAGCTGGTTATGCCTTTTTCCGAGGGGGAGGGGGTGTAACAGGCACTAGTTACGGGCTCCCGGCCAATGGAGGCGCTGTGAGAAGCTTTCCCTTTAATTTTATAAAAGAAGAAGAGAGGCTAGGCTAATGGCAGCAAACACACGGCTAATGCATTATACAAACCCGAATGCGGGATCTGTTTGTGTCCTAAGCGCATGTGAGTATGTCTGTATTTAAGTATGTTTGTTTTGTGTAATGCCCGCCGAGGCATTTATATTGCACATATTCTGCTCTGCATTTATGGACATTCTTCCTGCTGTGGTTATGCAGGAGGGTTTTTTTCTTTTGGTTTTCTGTTCCCCTGTATGTCTGTGTAGCATGTGCTGTGTTTGGGGTGCGTACGCGGGTCCTCTGCATTCCGCGCCGCCATTAAAGGAGCGTCTACTCTCTGAGGACAGCAGAAGGGGAGCGGGACGTTTGCCGGATTGTTCATTCGTTCGTTCATGGATTTCACTTTGAAGAGAGCATTGACTCTGAGCACTCGGGGAAAGTTAACAGACTGTGTGAATGTGGCGTGAGACATGAATGGTGTGTGGCATGGCAATAAATGTACATATATGATTGATTGTATACTTGGTCTGGTGGTTATCTTGGTTCTCTGTTACACATGGATTGGCCAACACAGACCTTAAATCTTTTGAGAATGTTTGGGATGTGCTGGAGAAGACTTTCGCATTGGTCCGACTCTCCCATCATCAATACAGGATCTTGGAGAGAAATTCCTGCACAATCTTGACTGAAATAAATGTTGACATTTTATCAGCTTATCGAAATGGTGCCATGGCCATAATCAAAGTAAAAGGCGGTCAAAAGAAATGTTAATGTATTTATCTTAAGTTTTTTAAGCCAGAGAGAAATAATCAGAGCATAGTGGTGGAAGAGAGGATTAGGAAGCATTAAACAGACAGACACCATCTTGGTGGTCTCAGCAACCTGGATAATGTGCTCTGGAGAATATTTAAAAAAATCAGTTTTACGTTATGGTCTGCTTTCACCAGAGGAATAGCTTCAGTCAGTAGCTTGGTTTATAAGAGGTGTATAAATCCTCACAACCTGCTGCCAGTGGGAGCTGCATTATTAATGCTGAGGACCCTTGTCTCACATAAGGGAAATAATTATGGGGTTTAGCAACAGCCCACTTCAAAATGACTCGCATACCAGTCAGGGGATCTTACCTGGGGGTCCCCTAATAGCACATGCTGTATACAGGACGCTTGATTGTTCCCGAATGTTCATGTGTTTCAGTGGCGTTATTTTACACTTAAAGCGTCATCAGTGTTAGGTTTGTGCATTAGCTACACTCTATTATTATCTGTAATTTGCTCTAAGGCCACTTTCTTTGTGGCTAATTGTATGTCATTTTCCTAGAGTGGTTTGAAAGAGGTGGAGACAAAAGCAGAGACTCTGAGCTGAAAGTCCTCAGGATTTACAAAGAAAAATTTAATATTCCAGGAATATAGCATTAACAAAGGACCGAGATTAAGCAGGCTCAGATGATTTTTTTTCCTGCAGTGTTTGTATGAGAGCAAGTAAATAATTAGAAGTTTACTTTTTTTTTTAATCCTTAACCAGCCTCAATGAGTAATCCTACTGTATTCTGTAAATTCTGATTTGCTTTCGAGAAAATCTGGACATGTATGCACCGGTCAGCCAAAACACTAACACCAGCACCAGGTTAACTGAATAACACTGCTTATCAGGTATACATAATATCAGTAAACTGGTGACAGGATCATCATCACCAAAGTCTCATCTATGTGAGGACCATTGGCTAGCCTGTATGTCTAATGTAGCACAAATTGATGAATAAAGTTACTGCTATACACGATAAACGTTTCAGAAAAATCAGTGCTTCTTACTTTACTACGTTAACAAGCTTTAAGTTTGTCCTTAAGAGAGGTTACTTTAGAAAAAATTTATTTCATATTATTCAGGCTGAATCTGGGATGTGATGGCTGCAAAAACAGAAGGATTGCTTTGTGAAGGACAGTTACATTCAAGATGGCTGACATTTATGTTAAACCATTATGCAGAAATCTAGCTAAATATTAGCTACAAGACGACATGAAAGAAATTTTAAATGAATCAAAAAAAGAATAATTTAGGATAAAATCATTAAATAAGCTTGTGTATTTCTTCTATTTTGATGTGGAGCGAAGAATGTAGGTGACTGCTAATGCTTGTACTTACTGGTCAGGACACATTTTAAGAGCCTACATTTCCAAATGTTTTTTTTCATGCTTTTGAAAATTGTATTTCATAATGATGAAACTATTAGATTTTAAATTAGAATTTTGAAATAGATCATCACGTCATTCATAGTTCATGTATATTTTTATTTACATTCACAACATTTGGCAGTCACTCTTATCCAGTACGACTGACATTTACAGTATCTCATTTGTCCAACTGAGTAGTTAAAGGTTAAGGATTGTGCTTAGAGAACCACCGAAAGCAGATTCCCTGTGTTGGGTTTGTAATTCAAAGTCTTCAGATCAGCAGTCTGACATCCTAATCACTGAGATTTTAAAAGAATGTTTAGGATCGCTTTAGGGCTGGACGATATGGCAAAAATTTATATCACGATATATTTCTTAATACGATATAATTCCGATATCGATATGGACAATGTTAAAAAGCCGCAGGAAAAACCTGCCGAGGACACACACAATTGATGTCTGCAAACTGAATTTGCAAAGTCTATAATACCTCCAGGCTCCTCCTATTAAAATTATATCATTTTTTAAAAATAAAAACAGTACAAAAAAAAAAAAGGTTCATTTTTATTTGTATTTAGCCTTTACAAACAAGAAATGTGAAATAAACTATCAAATAAATAAAACTCTCAGACTCAGCTTATTAGTAGAATTAGCAGAAGCGCGCGCACACACACACTCGCCCCCAACTCCTTTCTATGTGTGTGCGAAGCACGCACACGCCTTTACAGCTCCCACCCTTTCGGCTTTGCATACACAGACACACACTCTCTGCCTTACACACAAACTCCGCTCTGTCGCGAAACATGAGAGGAGAGGAAAAATGGATCTTCACCCTCTGAGCCTTGCTTTTGCTTTATACGCGTGCTGTACAGACACGCTAACAAACACAAAATTAAATATGTTTCACACACGCACACGTGGTCATAGTGTTATAGTAAACAGAACACGTGTGCACGGAGGTTGATTATACCAGTAAGAGACGAGCACTAAGACCCAGCAGGGGAGACGATTACCCACAATTCCGCAGCGCAAGAGAGAGAAAAACCGTTGGCTCATATATTCAAATGTATATCGAAATATCGTAAATGTGTTTAAAAATCGTATCACCGTTATTTTAAAAAATTCTATCGCGATATATATTGATATAGAATTGTTGTCCAGCCCTAGATAGCTCTAACAAATAAATTAGTGAAAAGACAAATGAGAGTGAGGGTGTTTGTGGCTGAGGCATCAATATCTGTGGGCATCAACTTTGACTTGCTTATTGTCTTTAAACTGTAAGTTAAACTTGACTAAAAATATATTTAATATTTTTAATTCTGATTGAAATGTCTTATGGTATGCTATTGTAGGGACTGGCCATCAAGCAACTGCTTAATTTTCTTACTGGGGGCAGTTAAGGGTTTAAAAAATAAATTAAAATTAAAATTAGAGCCTGCATGCAACATTTTGGTTACTGAGGTTTAGGGCTGCAACAACTAATCGATAATTATCGATAATGAAATTCGTTGTCAACGAATGCCGTTATTGATTAGTTGGGCTGCGCACGTTACTGAGGAGCGCGACCACAAGATGCACAAATACACAAAGATACACACAGATACAC
>JAQQZT010000003.1:15895085-15905169 GCA_030068275.1 Clarias platycephalus
CTGCATTTGGCGCTGCTTGTATCTGAACGCAGCCATAGCCTCTCACATGATAGCAGGGAAAGGCACAGCCAATCAAACTGTTCATATGTGTTTTGGGGGCGGGATTTTTTATTTTTTTAAAAGTGGATTAAATTATTGGTGGGGACATTTCAATGGTCGGAGGATATTGGTGGGGACACATCTCCTCCGTCCACCCTAAATCTACGCCCCTGATTTAATGTACTCTAAACCTACTGTAAGGTCAGGGACAGGAAGAGCAGCCACTCCTTAACGTTCTAATTTGTGCATTGCTGCCATCTGCTGGTGACATCTAGCTTATAGTAGAAATTACAGTCAAACGTTCAATGCTTTTTTTTTTACAAAGATTTTTTTTCTACCCAGTGTTTTATTTGTTTTTATTTTCAAAAGTGATCTTTCTTGTTAGAGTTAGGCTGATTCTCAAATGCCAGAGTAATTGTGTGCAGTAAATATCTATTTGAAAAATATTTAGAAAAATTAATGAATAAAATCTAATATAATAAGTTACTAATTACATACATTTATTAAAAGCTATTTTCTCAACAATACATTTTCCCAAAAGGAAGGATGTGTTTTGTTTTTTCTTCCCCTTGAGTAAGAAAGTTTGTTCTTTTAGCCTGTAGTAGGTTAATTCTGAGATGTCTATATTAAGGGAATATTCAGTAGGAGTTACTTAGCATACCACATTTCGGATAATGATGTCACACTTGCCAGATTTATACATCCAAATAAATGCAAAACCAAAATCAGTTTTTGTCTGATTGCACAGAAACTTAGTCTACTGACATTTATTTTTTGTGTGTGTTCTAGTCTCCGCCAAACAAGAAGCGTAAGCTGGAGAAGGCACGTAAGCCACTTAGCTTCACCGTGGTAAAACCCACAGCAGCAGAACTGCACTCTCAGGCTCTCCGCATTGGACAAACACACACCAGCAATGTAGAGAGCATCACGTACTGGTTGGAGAGCATTCTCACAGAGCTAAAGGTATATAATATACACATGCAAGCTTTATTTTATTTACAGAACCAATATTCATCATATTCATTATTCATAATAACATTGTTAATGGAAGGTTGTAATTGTCACAACTGTAACTAAACAAAAAACTCCCTAGTTATGCTTACTGGATCCCATTTTGAGAACCATTGATTCAGGAATCTTTTGAAAGAAGGAGAACAGGCATGGTGTGACAGTGTTGCACTATGTCTTCAGGTGTTGCACAACCGTGTTCCCTCCTGCGACTCTGAACTCAGCCTCTTCCTGACTGCTGTGGAGAACACCTGGGTCCATGCTCGTCAGAAACGGCGTGAACAGAGTCGTCAGCTCCGTGAGCTGCCTAGAGTCTCGGAGCCTGAAGCCCATGCTGCCCACAGCAAGGACCTGACCCTGGAACAGGACCTCATGCATCCTCCCAGTAATGAAGAAGAATCTAATACAAAGCAGCACTTTGAAAAGGATACAGATGTCCCCTGTAAGTCCTGCAGCACACAGGAACAAGGATCCTGTGGCTCTGCTATTTCCCCAAGCTCCACCTCAGTCCACAACTTCCTGTTTAAGTGCCTGATGAATGTAAAGGTGGAGGACAGTGATGTGTTGGTTGAGATGCACTGGGTAGAGGGTCAGAATAAGGATCTTATGAACCAGCTCTGTACAAGTATGAAGAACTCACTCTTTCGCAGAGTAGCCAAGTCTGTTTGATTCTGGCTTTAACACCTTTTCTACATTTTCTTTTCAACATCTGATTTTTCTAAAAATGCACCATATGAGGTAACATAATAATGTTTTCATTTCCTGTAAGTCTGCTAGTACAATACAGCTGTGGATACAGTGGTAAAATAGTGCACAGCTGTGTAGATACAGCAGGTTTTTTTAGTGAACATTTGTCTTTAATTTGTAATAAACATTTTAATTGTTGGTGGCTCAGAATTTCTTTTTTTTTTATTTGTTGTTTCATACATAATCCACTGGGTTCTCTGCATTCATATGCTTCAACTAAGTGGTGCCTGTCATTTATTGTGTTCATGTTATTTGTATGAGGGGCATTCAAGTAAAACTGGGACTTGTGGTGAAATTTCTCATGAATAAAGAACTAAATCCAATTGATATTTACTGCGGCTAAGGATCCCATCACTGTACTCTACTGTACCACTGTACACTGTCTTCCGTTAAACATTAGAATGGTGTAACGTTTTTAAAGAACGCTGTGGCTCAGAGCCCACTCCATTTGTTCCCATGAACATTCAGCGAATGTAACGTCTGATTCATAAAAATACGGATAACTTGATCCTGATTTGTGGAAAAGATGAATCTGTCTGTGGGAACTTTACACACAATCATTTGTGAACAACACTTGCACAAGGGCCATTAACGGAGTTCCTGGGAGGCCAGCGTTTCACACATGAACCAGGCAGTTTGATCATGACTCCCTTGATGGTACCCAATCACTAGCGAATCGCTGGGATAATTGCTTTAGTTTAACTGGTAATTATAAAGAGAAATAAATGTTTTGTTTTCATAATGATGTCCTGTTATTCTGTGCAATCAGAAGTCTTTGACTTGAACGCCCCTCTTATTTGTAAAATATTTAAAAAGGAAAGGATAGCTAGTATGTAATTACTCCCTTAATATTTAGGTTAGCTCTGTTCGTCTCATGGCCAGGTCACTTTTTTTTTTCTCTGTGATTCCAACAACTTAATTTATTGTTGTGAAGAGCTAAAACCATTTTATAGGGCTTAATGGGTTCCTGGTATCCAGTTGTGGTTTGCATGTTTGATTTTGATTTACATCTTTTTGTTAAGATTTTTGTGCAGAGTGGGATTTCCTGTCTGCAGTTTCCCCTGCAGGAAATCGCTTCCTGTAGACAGAAGTCCGGAGTGGGGATGGCATGGACAACAGGAAAACAGCATCAGTCAAGGAAGTAACCATTAGAAGCAGTGATGTTTCTCTAGAGTGGTGGGTCATGTGAAGTTTTTTGATCCTAGAGATAAATCATCTGCTGTGTGTCTGTTCTAGCTTGCGCTTCTTCTGGCATGAGCAGGGACTTTGCTCTGCATTTGCAAAAACTTGTGGAAATCATGTGACATTTTGTGAACAGAATGTGATTACATCACACTTATCTGTTAGAGCTTGAGGTGACTCGTACAACTCTTTTCTGACTGTGCTTTTATTTCTGTGATCAGATTTCTCACAATCTAGTTGTGCCTCTAACCTTTAGGGTTTTTTTTTTTTTATCCCTAGTGTAGTTTTTGATTCTACCATTGTTACTTTAAAGATTTATCCAATCACATTTGAGTCACTCAGGACTAGCAGAACATCTTTCAAAGTAGAAAAAATGCTTTGTAAGCTACTTGGAGAAAAACATTTGTAAATGTGGGTGAACTGCACTGTTTGCTACTGAGTGCATTAATCTCAGGCTGTATGCACCAGACCACAGTTTGCATATAGGGGCTTTAAACTCTTTTCATGCCTCAGGTCTATGTTATGAGTTTGTTCACTCTCCCTATCATGATTGGTACTCTTGTTTACATGTACATCCTGCAACGGATGGGTACCGTGTCCAGGCCCTGTGACCATGTACACACAGGACAAAGCGGCATAGAAAATGAAAGATTTTGGTGTGCACATTTTTATCATAAAGCTGTGGGTGTGTATTTATCTTGTGCACTTAAACTGGTGTGATCTGGGATGATGCAATAAGTCATAATTTTCATTGATTGACTCAATCATTTAAACAATCCTACACACTTTAGCTTTAATTAAAGTTTGTGTTAATTATTAATTCTAGACTTCTGTACATTTTATAACTTTAAATATACATTATGTATGGCCAGCTTTCATCATGTGGAGGTTATGTACTGTTCTAGTTCATATACTGCTCATATCCCGCACAGTGATCATTATTATATTTCAAAACAGTATAGACTTTTCTACAATTATAACTGTGTTCGTATATAATTCCTCGTGTTTTAGTGTGTGGGTGATGTTTTATGACTACTACAACGAACGAACTAACTCGTCAGGACGAGATCCGTTCACTTGGGCTTTAAAGTTTTTAGTGAGCCTTCGGGCTTGTAGACATCAACCCGCCGAATGTCTTGCACGTGAGCCGTTACCATGCCGCCCTGTTCTCTGTTCCTATTGGCTGATCGAGCCTGGCGTTTTATTTATTACGGACACGCGCGACTGCGCAACTATCCTGGGTAAAATCCGGAAAACGGCACATAGTGGTATGTTAATGCCTGTGATGTGGTTTTTGATTATACTGTCATTGTGTTACATAGCGTATGCTCAGCTTATATATAGCTCAAAGTTTGTAAACGTACAGTAAAATACTTTTGTAATCCACTCCGTGTTTTGGATGTGGGCAGAGTTACACATTGTATGTGCGGGGTCAGGTGGGCGGTGCTAAACTCGGAGCGGGCTGTGCTGTGGGTTTTGGGCGCTCAGGCCGCCATCTTGTTGTTGCGGCGCTACTACGTGTGTGTGCGCGTGTTCGTTTTCCTACAAGAGGCGGGGATCAAGTTGTTTTCCCCTGTCACTTAGGTGGAGATACAGGGTGAAGGACGTAGGATTTTTTTAATTACTCCAGAGGTTTGCTCAGGTGTTTTATTTTGCGGTGCGGACAATAATACAACAGAGATGAGTATCGAGACGCTTTTGGAAGCAGCCAAGTTTTTAGAATTGCAAGCAGAGCAACAAAAGAAAACACGTGGTAAGAAAAAAAAAAAAAAAGATTGTGTGTGTAGTTTTTGGATGCTGTGTGTGTGTCCGCGCGTGC
This sequence comes from Clarias platycephalus, assembly GCA_030068275.1. Taxonomy (NCBI): domain Eukaryota; kingdom Metazoa; phylum Chordata; class Actinopteri; order Siluriformes; family Clariidae; genus Clarias; species Clarias platycephalus. The sequence continues at coordinate 15,899,881 of JAQQZT010000003.1, forward strand.
GTACATGCATACTGCTAAAGCTGTAACCCCGCACATAGCTTCCTGGAAGCTCTTGGTATGATTTTTAACCATTCCCACAGTTATAAAAGCCAACTCTGAGAAGAGTGATCATTTAAATTTACAAACTGTTTTTTTTTATTTATTTTTTTTTTTTTTAAGAGAGTGAGTGTGTGAGTAAATCATGTGACATGGTACATAAAATGTAATGTATTTGTTCAGTGTTTTTGCGCTTGATGAAAGCTTGTCAAATACAGGTGACACAACGTGAATGTCAAAGAAATCAATTTGCTTTTCAAATGTTTTCTGGCGTATTTTCAGTTTAAACCCGTCTGCGCTCCTCAGGGCGGTGGCGGCCGGAGGCAGTGTGTCAGTTGCATTTTTACAGAATGACGCGACACTGCCGCGGTGTCAGATTTCGCGTTTTTTTTTTTTTTTTTTGGTGGGGGTGGGACGGAAATAGTTTTGCGCCAAGACTCGGGTGCTTTGTGACTTTAGTCGCTGTATTACACTCGGGTTTAGATGGAACGTTATTATAGTACTCTTGTTTTCTCCTGTGTTTGTGCGGAACTGCGCGTTCTTGAGGGTGACGTGTGCACAGTTGCCACGCCCCCGTAGTAGAATCCGCGTGGACAAACTCCGCCCCGCAGCCACGTGCGCGCCAGACAAGCGCGCGCTCTGCCCAGTTTTTTTTGGGGGGGTGCGCCTACTAGACCATGCAGGTGTTGCACAGATCTACAAACTATATTTACCTTTACTGCTCTTTCCATTGCTTATGTATTTCTCTTTGTGTACGCACTCAAGGCTAAATATCGTACGAAAAGTGTGTTAAAAACAAGAAATAGTTTTTATCATGAACATTATTGCCTTTGTGTTTGACCTGTACACATTGTCATCAGGGCAAGAGGGCTGGAGGTTTGATCCAGTTTAGTTGTACACAGATTAAAAGAATAGTCATATTTCTCCCAGCATTGATTTTTTTTTGTGTGTCCTGCATTGCTTATAAGCGTGTTGTCATGGTAACTGGATAGCCTTCCTCCACACACTTGGTATATGCCTGCTTGTTAGATGAGCATCACACTGCCTGGTTGGGAGTGGGTGGCTCATGGCAGCTGTTGTGACTTGTACCACGCTCATATAGCATCATAAGTGTCTCATAAGGCTCAGTAAACACTTTCATACTGACACATTTAAAAATGAAAAGCATTGACCCTTCTGGAGTGGAGGGATAATGATAATGAATTAATTGGGGCTGAAGCATCAGATCACACAGAACATCTTCATTATTGATGTTTTTAGTCTGTAGCACTTTGATTCTCAGAAATCATGCATCTTGCATAGAATATATCTGGCCTGATTTGTTGCCCTTGATATTGGGAACACTTTTATTGTTCTCTCTAAATGTAGATGTGGTCTGTGTAAGCGCTGAAATAGGCTTATCCGGGAAATTGGCTTATCCGTTACCTGTTGTTGTGACTGGGATGTGCCCGGATTTTCAGGAGCATACAATTTCCATTCTACACCTGTAACTGTGTTGCGTTAACACTCCAATGCATTTCCAGGCTTTCCATCAAATACATTAGGTTGTGATATGGCGGATTGCGAGTAATGAGCAAACAAAGGTGCCTGTTTTGTAGGTTAATACACAGTTGTTGGAGTGCGTGGCAACCTAAATGATTAATCACTAGCTGGAACAAATGTTATGTTGTATTTTACCACAGCTGCATTCCCATACTTACAACTTGCTTTTAAACGCCAATCAAAACAATTAGAAGCTGTTTTCTTTTTTCACTTAAGTTTATTTTAAAAGCATTATCTTTGTCCCAATATCTGTAATGTATAAGTCTTTATATCCGACTGCCTGTCTAAGAGGAAAAATTGTTTCAAGGTTTTCATGCTTTAGAATTGTATATATGGACCACCTCCACTATAGCTCCCAATTTAACTGGTCTCAAATTGTTTGGAGCCACTTGTAAGATTTGATAACGGTCCAGCAGCTAGTTGTGTGTGTTTTGAAAGTTGATGTTGAAGTAGTCTTTGGAAGCAGGATTAGAAACTTTACTTTACAAGCCTGAAGGTGATGTCCTAACACTGAGTGATCAGGAAGTGATAATTTTCTGTCCTTTTTAGTGGCTTACACAATTTAGTAACACAGAAGAACACAACAGGATTGTCCAGCACAAGCTCTCTTTAGAACTATCATAGTATCATTAATGTCATAAAGTCACTCTACTTTCAAAGAGCATCTGCATTTTAAGTAGTCAGACCGGATTCAAACCGATATGTGACACTGGTTAACTTCACCTATTTAACTCTGTTCTGCAGAGGAGAACGAGCTTCACGAGAGATTGCACCTCAGACAGGAAGCAGGAAAGCAAAGAGCGGAAGCACCCAACTACATTCAAACGGTGCATGATAACCAACTGACCTCAAGGGAGGAGTTAAGTCCTGAGTGCAACCCGGCCACTCCACCAGCCCTGTCCTCTCCTCCTCCTGCTCCCATCACAGTGATTCCCATTCCTGTGGTGTCACCCAACTCAACGGCCTCCCCAGCATCCTCACACCTTAGTTTGCCCCAAAAAGACACCCACTCACCCTCATCTCACCATGTTCTGCCCCAATGTGTCCTACCCTCTCAGACTAATGGCCCAAAACATGACCAGTCCTTGCAGCCCTATCCTGGATCCATTGTTCGAGCTTCCCAGCATGCTTTGCTCCCCCAGCCAACAAACACTCCAGCACAGCCAAGCCTCATGTCCAAAACCAACCCTCCTGATGATCATCGTGGCCTGGATTGCAAGAAAAGACCTGGAGGGTGAGTCAAGGGTTCAAGTGATCTATCAGTGATAAGGTACAAATCTGATCATAACTGCAATAAAGAAGCCTCCATTTGCATGAAAGTATTTTTTTTTTTTTCTCACTCTCATTTGAGGAATGATATTTGTGTGTGTGGTCTCTGTGTTTTCAGGGCAGGAACAAGGGAAGTGCATAACAAGCTGGAGAAAAACAGGCGAGTTATTGTGTAGTCTCTATGTTGTGGCAATTTGTTGCTTCATCCTTTTCCCTGGAGAACACAGACATTACACATGAGCCTTTAGGGTTGTACTGTTACAATGAAGTTCACTTTTTATTAAACTCAAATGTTCACTGTGAGGAAATGCAAAACGCTGTAAGAACAGAGTGAAATTAAGTTGTTTTTTGTTTTTGTTTTTTTGTTTTGTTTTTTGTTTGTTTTTTTTAAACAGGCGTGCACACTTAAAAGAATGCTTCGAAACACTTAAGAAGAACATCCCCAATGTCGATGAAAAGAAAACATCCAATCTGAGTGTGCTGAGATGTGCGCTGAGATACATTCAGGTAGAGCTGGCTTCTGCATCTCATGTCTGCTGGCATTTGGTGGGTCATGACATGTAGGTGTTGCGGCGGTGTACATTATGATTCTTAGTGATTTAAAATCCACGTTTATTAAAGATGGGTCATGGGAACTTCAATAAAAAGCAGTCATGGGGGTACTTCCTTTACTTTTTTTTATGACCTCCCAGTGGTCTGGATTATGATCAAATGTTGTTTTAGTATTGCAATTAATTGAATTATAATTAAAATTTGGTACCAGAAGTCGCAAGATTTCTCAAGTTAAATCCAAAATTTAATGTGCACAATATAAATCTGTGTTAAAATTCAACAAATTTGATTAAAATAAAATGTATGTGGCCAGTAGAGTAGCGGTTAGCACTGTGACCTTGCATCTCCAGGATCGAGGGTTCGGGTTCCCGCCGCGGGCCTGTGTGCATGGCGTTTGCATGTTCTCCTGTGCTTTGTGGTTTTTTCCACCAGGCACGCCGATAGACATGCAGGTTAGGTTGACTGGCGTTCCCAATTTGTCGTGTGTGTGTGGGGCTGGGTGCCAGCTTGTCCAGGATGTACCCCGTCTCAATGAGAAATAAGAGAACAACACATGAAATTTAGCTTGGGTGCCTCCCTTTTTCTCTTGATCATTGCTAACATGCTTCTACACCTTGGTTTGAGTCCACCTGTGGTAAATTAAATTGGTTGGACATGATTTGGAAAGGCTTAAAGCTGACAGTTCATTCTGCGACTGTGACCTTGCATCTCCAGGATCGAGGGTTCGGGTTCCCGCCGCGGGCCTGTGTGCATGGCGTTTGCATGTTCTCCTGTGCTTTGTGGTTTTTTCCACCAGGCACGCCGATAGACATGCAGGTTAGGTTGACTGGCGTTCCCAATTTGTCGTGTGTGTGTGGGGCTGGGTGCCAGCTTGTCCAGGATGTACCCCGTCTCAATGAGAAATAAGAGAACAACACATGAAATTTAGCTTGGGTGCCTCCCTTTTTCTCTTGATCATTGCTAACATGCTTCTACACCTTGGTTTGAGTCCACCTGTGGTAAATTAAATTGGTTGGACATGATTTGGAAAGGCTTAAAGCTGACAGTTCATTCTGTATCGGACCAAAAGCAATAAGGTCAAAGGAACTCAGAGGCATGCTCACTTCATGCAGGTGTGTGTGGAAGTGTCGATGGGTTATGGTGTTGCAGCAGTCGTTTGTGTGACAGACATTTCAGGTGTCAAGGCCTCTGCATGCTGCATACAGGAAGCCAAAGCCGTTCTTGAGGACGAGTGACTTTGAATTGCTTTTCATTTTGTTTCATCTCTGTCTTTCTGTGATCAGCATTCCTCTTGACTCCATGTGACCTGGACCTATAAACTTATAGGACAGTCACACTTCCTTGTTTCACTTCTTTGTGAATGTCAGAAGGCGGTGAATAACAGCTTATAGGTTTTCCTACCCTTGTTGTATAGACAGATTTTTTTTTTTTCATGCAAAAAAAAAAAAAAAAAAGGTTTTTTTTGTAGGTGTTTATATTTTTCAGAATCTGTAAACACGTATTGTGGCATTCCGACGTGCTGATGTGAAACCATGTGTCTTCCTGTTGAGCCCTGCCTTCCTCTCTCCCCTTTTTCCTCTTTGCCTCGATCATACTGATTTCTGGTCCTGGCCACATGAGCGCTGAGCCACATGGCTAGCCTGAGATGTGTGATGTCAGCTCACCTCCACCCCTGTTATCCAGTGCTTAGCCATGTAGCTCCAGATGCACCTATTGCATGAGCTATATTAGCCTGGCAGTCTCTGATTGTGCTTTTTTACCTTGAAAAAAAATCACAAAGCCCTTTCTGGGTTTTTACATCTTACTTCAAGAAGGACAAGAACCATGTTATTACGTCTTGCAAACTAGACTGGCCTTTACTGGGATTCTTCGTGTGAATTTTTCTTTTTT
>JAQQZT010000003.1:15966798-15977125 GCA_030068275.1 Clarias platycephalus
TTTAACTGATAGTAATAATCGGTCAAAATTAATTCTTTCGGTTAACGGTTAAACGGTCAATATGAGCATCCCTAATTCTAACATAGCAAAAGATCTTATTGATGGTTGGAGTTATTTTTTAAATGGTATGCTATTTTATCCGCAGCTAGAGGAGAAGCTAAAGGAGAAAGTAGACAAGTCGCTCATGGAGAGGATCAATCTAACAGGGGAGATGGACACCTTTAGCACGTAACTGTCTAAATATGCATTTGTCTTTGTATAGAATGCAGTTCTAATGTTTTTCGTTACTCTTTCTGTAACTGCTTTTATTTGTCATAGTGTGATCTCCAACAGCATCCAGCTTTTGGTTCAGGATCTGGATGCTGCATGTGACCCAGCCCTTACAGCTATGAGCAAGGTTAAAGACCTACCTCTATTTTGTTTCTAAAGAAACCATTGGTCTTTTTCTCAAACTGTTGATTAATGTCACAATAATGGCTGAATTGGTGTAATTCTTCTAGTACAATACTGTTTGTATCTGTTTACGCAGATGCCATGGCAGAGTGTGGAGCATGTTGGTGACCAAAGCCCCTACGTCACTTCTGTCATCATGCATATCAAACAGAATGTACCAATCATTAGAGACAACCTGGCTGCCACTCGCAAATACTTCACCCAGTTCTGCATCAAGTTCATCAAGTCTGTATTTTAACCTGATCAAATAACTTCTCTTTTACATAATTTTTTTTTTTTTTATTCTATTCATAGCGCATGTCTTTTTCAGCTCATTTATTCCAAAGTTCATAAACCACCTGTTCCGGTGTAAACCCATCAGCATGGTTGGAGCTGAGCAGGTAAACAAAAAGCCACAGTTAGCAGATTTCCTACTTAAAGATGTATTCTGCTTATTTTCTTTTTTTTCCTCTATAAAAAGATTATATATATGAAATAATACATAAAATGCCTGTTGAGACCATAAAGGTAGAAAATAAATATGATGCACACGATTTGGGATTCTTGCCTTGTGTTAGCCATGAACAGAAGAAACACGGATGGTCCAGAAGCAGTTCGGAACGACTTGAAATGCAATTATTTAGGAGACAAAGATGACAAAGGATGTATTATCTTGCTGAAAGTGCTTCCATGTCTGGTTTTGAATGTGGGTTTTTGCAGGCAGCTGCTCTCCACTCTTTCCAGTACTTCACCAACCTATTTTTATTCATGCTGGCTACTTACTGGCTACTTACTTACTGGCTAGAGTAATTAATGATTATCCAAACACCTGTGACACAGAGTGATACATACTGTATAGCTAAACATCCCAGTGCTGTCATGCTCTATATCGCCACTCGTGAAATGACTCGTCCAAATAGATTACTCTTTCAAGTGATATTCTATAATCATAGTTTAAACAGTCAGCCATTGAAATTATTATATTAATATTTTTTGTTAGCCAAAATATAAGCTGAAAACATTTTTAAAACAAATGATGGAGTTTTGTTTGTACAGTTGATAAATAACAAAGTTGTGTTCACTAAATATATAATAAAGTACATTTCTTTCTGTGTTTGTACGAACATTTCTTTCTACATTTTTCTTGCTTTCTAAAATGAACAAGCAATTAATACATTTTATTTAAACTGGTTTTGTCCTTTTTTGAATATAGCTTTTATTGGACACACACTCTCTGAAGACAGTTTTGTTAGATCTCCCCTCCATTGGCTCTCAAGTCCTTCGCAAAGCTCCAGCGAGTTACACAAAAATAGTTGTCAAAGGGATGACTCGGGCAGAGATGATACTAAAGGTAATCATTTCACTTTATTCATTCATACACTATCCAATTTTCTACTGTTTTATAATATTAATGAGGTCAATAATGTAATCAATACATTTCAAATTAATAAAATGTGTATGAAATGTAATAAAATCAATATGAATTAGAATGACAGGTTTGCTAATTGAATTGAAATATCTTATAATTCTGGACAGTAATCTTTTTATTTAGAATCTTTTTATTTTTTGAGAAATTAATTTCTCAATCTTTTAAGAAATTGCTTCGGTCCAAATTGGCTAAGCACTATTTAAGCACTGTTTTCTCTCAGTAATGGGACACATCTACTGTAGCCTCTCCCTGACCCCTATTCCCTTGCCACCCACCAGAATCCCCTGTGACTTTCTGCTCTTTTACTCATCTGCCTGGAATTCAGCCTTGATCTTTCTAACATGATCAGCTCTAGTCATGTTAGATCAGCTCTAGATCATTCTCATACTAGCAAAGGCAGTTTTCTAACAAATATAAGTTTACTGAGAAGTGATATCTTTATATTATGATAAGTCAGTTTCAAATTTGGCATACATCAAATCGTCCTGTTCTTTACAGGAATGTTTCCTGGTTCAGTTTGCATCTAAACTGCTGTCATACTGGTATTGCTGCATTTTTTATTTTATTTTCACTACTGTTAAAATTGCCATCATTGAGCGTGAACTTTTCATGTGCATTTAACTATCAGTCTGTAGACTTATGTATATCTGTGTAATAAAGTAAGTTATAATGCATATTTAAATGAGAATTTACTTTTATAAAAAAAAAAATGTTTGTACACAGACCTGGTTAAAAAAAAAATGGGAAACACGTTGGCACAGACGGTGCCACACTACACTGTTTTAGCAAATCAGCAACAGTTTGTTCAGATTTGATGACCTTTTTATTAATATTGGTCAGCTATTTCAACAGTTGTTTCAGTTGTTGAACTTCTGAAAGAGCCCTGAAGAGAGAGGGGTCTGTGTTTTTGACTTTTGCATTCTAATATCAACAACATTTTCTATAATCTCTGAAATTCTTATTTAAGAAAACCTTTTTTTTTAATGTTAAAATGGCTAATGATATTTGTTATATTGTATTAATTATATTCTTTTTTGTTGTGTTTAATTGGGCATTTAGCTACCTCCTGTTTGTATCAAACTAGATATGGATTATTGATCTGTGTCGGAACATAGGCTGATGACCTTGTTTAAATTTGTGGTCATTAATGTTTATATGCATTCCTTTTGCCATGGATAAGCTGCATGAAAAAGAAGTGACGGAGAACACAGACGATCTGGTTAGCATTAATGATTAACTTTGCGCTGCCCCAGTTACCATCTGGGTGATTGCTTCCATCCTCTATAGAGTTTGCTTCACAGGTGAATACACTGTACTGTTGCTTTGCCTTAGTTTAACCTCAAAAGACCAATGAGTTACCAAGGGTTGGATATGTATATTGTGCTCAGTGGACTGTGTCAGTTTTCACTTCCTAGTGTTAGTCTTTCCAGAGCATGAATGAGTTATTTATGTTAAACATTGTTACTTCCATGACACATTTACTGGTTTCAGGATGAAATGTAAACCCACTGTGGTTGGAAGCTAGCTTTTGGCTGTACTTTTGATTACAGAGCTGACATGGAAAATAATCTGTTAAAGATGTTCTCCGATGTCTATGCTGGGAAAGAGTTTGCTCCTGACCCAGTACATGGTAGTAGGTGGCCAATCATGCCGCCGGTGAGACATGCCTGTTTTCCACAGGCTCTCTTCCTTCTGTTGTGGCTCTTTCTGGAAACTAAATGGAAAGGCAGCCTTAAGGCCTTTCCCTATCTGTCTGTCTTTGTCTTTCTCACTCCCTTATTTTACGCTTTGTTGTTTTATCCCAGCCTCCTCTACAATATGCTAAATACAACAAGCCAATTCAAGGTTTTTCACTCTCCAGAGAGTCACAAAGTAAATAATTTAGTTGAGGGTATGGATTGTTATTAAAATTCACAAAATCCACAGTGTTACATTTTTGGCTTTTTAGCTTTGACATTTGCATATTTCTGAGCCATGTCCGGCATACAGGAGTAGTAATGGAGGTTGGCAGCGGAAGAAATGATGAGTGCTTTTCCATATCTTTTTTTTTTTTTGGCTGTAAACCATGTGTTCTCTAGCCTTGTTAGAAATATGAATGGTTACAAGTTTATTCTCACAGTGGGAAAAAAAATCCATGGACCCATGCCTTTTTAACTGCTTATTTGCCTCATTATAGCTAAAACAATTACTAACAAGGCTAATTCAGCTCCGTTCAAGCGTAGAGTAGGAGCTCAATTAAAAAAAGGTCCTAAATATAACTCGTGTGTTGCTTTGTTTGCAATTTAGTAACTGTCTAATGCTCTCTTGCTGGCCATACTTGGCTCATGTGGGAACATTTAACTGTTGAGACAGAACCAATGTCTTATTGAGTTTTACAGAGCTTTCTGTTCTTCAGGTGGTTATGGCCCCTCATGAGCCATCTGTGATCTTTGTGGATAATTATATCAAGCTTCTTGCTGATGGAAACCCAGAGACTTTCCAGAAAATTCTAGACATGAAGGTAAATCCCATTTAGAAGTCACAGCTGTGCTGTTTATTATATTTTGAAGTTACTTAACGGTTAAATTAATTCTGGATTAACTGTCATTATGTATTATATGATCAGTAATCATAGTCTGTTACTAGAGAATACTTTCACAAATACTATCCCACATAGAATGACTGCCTTGTTCAGTCCTTTTGTCAAGGCAGGTCTGTCTTTGTGTTTGTGGCCCTCTCATGTCCCTCCTTTCTCTCTTTCTTTTTGTGTGCGTGCGTGTGTGTGTGTACGTACATCCTTAGGGACTGAAGCGCAGTGAGCAGAGCAGTATGCTGGAGCTCTTCAGACAGAGGTTGCCCACTCCTCCTTCAGGGCCAGACATGGGGCCTACTATGTCTTTCAGTGCCCCAACCCCTGAGCAGGAGTCCTCCCGCATCCGTAAATTGGAGAAGCTTATCAAAAAGCGAATTCAGTGACATTTTCTTCATAATTGTAACTCACAGGACTTGTTAAAGCTATATTTAATTATGGCTCCATTGCAATGTCTTAACTTTTAAAGCTTCAACGATCAAAGTGGCATTATTTAGACATGTAAATGAGAACATTCCCATATTCATACAAATCAGGTGTCTTGCATTGAAAACCTTCAAATAATGAAGCCTTCATACCTTTAATTAATGTAAACCCCATGAACCAAAAGTTGTCAAACTTTCTGTAACACATTGGCACATTGCTGGCATGTATGAATTATTGACCCTTGTGTCCTTGAGTTTTTCGTCCTTTTTTTCTCTTTTATAACACTAATTCGCAGGCTTTCCATTGTGGTTGAATGCATGTCATTTACACTGCACATTTCTATGAAATATGTTTGCACCTAAAGCAAGGTGGATGGCAGCGTGATCCAGAAAAGTACCTTGCTGCTATTTTGGCACAAATTCTTCCGGCATGCGAGTCTGAACATCAGATTGATTTAAGTCCCTAAAATCCCCTACACCCTCACCATTGCAGTAAATGGCCATGAGGCAGTTTGTGAATGATGTGTTTTCAGGGACTCTGCGTGTAAATTGTCTTCATCTGTAATTTAGTCTCCAGTTTTAGGAGTAGAGCCCTAGGCATGCTGAGCTGCAGAGAAACTAGGGATTTCCTGTCTCTCAATGAGACATAAAAAAAGTTGCCTTTCCCCCCCCCCCCTCGGAATGAACAAAACTGTAAAAGATGTTTAGAGAGATTAAAATGTCATGTAGTGTACTGTGGAGTCATGTCTTGTGACATTATATTTGATGCTTAAAAAATCAAGGGTGAAAATGTTTTTTTTTTTTTTTTTTTTTTCCCCCCCTCTCTGTACATACATGTTTATTAATAAGTGCGAGTTTAAGAAATTTTTCGCTGTGTGCTTGGCTGTCTCTGTCTCTATCGCTGATGTACTTTTTACTGCTCCTAATTATGCAATTATTATTAAAATGCCTAAACAAGCTTTCTTGGAATAAATTGTAAGGTATCTAAATGTGCACTAACAATGTAAATGTTGTAAACACACCATTCTGAAAATAGTAAAATACTATATAACTGCATGTACGCTATGTGGACACCTGACCATCACACCAATATGCGGGCCTATCCCAAAATGTCACCACAAAGTTGGAAGCATTGAAAAGCAACAGGTTTTTCAGCACAAGTGTCCATGTGCACAAAGCTCGCTTTTTGAGGACATGGTTTACCAAGGGTGCTGTGAATGAACTCCAGTGTCTCAACTCCAATGAATACCTTTTGGATGACAGTAACTTAAGCCTCTTTACTATACATGCTACATGTCCACTCTAACAATCTCATTTTTGTATAAAGGATGACATTAATAAATTACAATTCATTTATTAAATATCTAAAGAATTAATAAACATTGTATGCAAAATTCATGTTTTGCATAAACATGTGTGACAGTGACTGTCTCAACAAGACTATTCGCCACAACATTAAAACCTTTAACCATTGACATCAATATTCTGTATGGTTCTCTTGCACCACCAAAACAGCTCTGGCCTCGAAGCATGACTCCACAACACCTCTTATGCTGTGGCATCTGACAGCTTAATGTTGGCAGCAAATCTTTTAAATGCTTTAAACTGTAAAGTGGGGTCCCCTTGCATTGGCCTTGTTTGTTCAGCACACCCCATGGATGATCAGATTGAGACCTGGGCAATTTGGAGGCTAAGTCAACAGCCTTGAATTGTTTTCCCGCTAAGCACATACAAAGCAGGCTGTTCTGCATGGGGTGTTCTGATACCTTTCTATCATAGACCGCATTAACTTTTTTTTTTTACCCCAGTAATTTGTGCATTGGTTTTTCTATGGGATCTGACTGAATAAGCTAGCCTTTGGTCCCTGCAAAAATAAATGAGCATTGGGTGCCCATGATTCTGTCACATTAGTGTTAATGTGTCATTTTAAGTACAGTTACTGATGTAGCTGATAGTGTAAGCGAGTTTTGAGTAACCAGTTTTTTTTTTTTTTGTTATTGCTTCACAGGACAGGGGAAGTCTCTGTGGTAATCTCAGGTTTTTTTTTTTTTTTTTTTAAGGAAGAGTGCAACATATTGTTGTTCTACACTCCTTTTCTATAGCCTGCATCAATTTGTTAGATTAATTGAAGCAAGTGAGAGTGAGATGTCAAAGCTTAAGTTCATATACACGGGGGAGACGATGGGGGGGTAGCTTTGGGTTTGCAGACTGTTTTTGACTGGGGTAACTGGGTGAAGGGGGCGGTGACCCTCTGCCGTGCGGAGGCAGTTATAAAAGCGTTTCCGTTTCTCCTGCTAAGGGTGAAACAATGAGCGTGTTTGAAGGGGAACACGTTTAAACATACACAAGCCCAGCGCTGGGGGATTTTGTGGATGTAACCGATTTCAGGACTGATCGCAGATAAACCCAGGTGAGTATAATGTGTAATCGGTGATCCTGTGCTGCTCACCAGGTAAAAGGTGCACCTCCAATAAAGGTAATAAAAATCGTTAGGAGACGAGTGGATTTAAAGAAGGAACCGCGAAGGGAACTGAGGACAGTCAGGTTGTTCAGGACTACTGAGAGCTGCTGGTTTAAAGGCAGCGCACATGCACGCGTTAGGCTGGCAATGGTGGGGAAGCTCAATTTGCGCAATGTGTGTGACGAAGACCTGCTGGAGATGAATCTGAAAGCTGAGAGACTACTGGACAGTCCGGATTCTGGACTTCCTCCCAGCCCCAGTGTGAGTCCGAGCCCCTGGCTAAACGGGGACAGAGCTGTGGACAGGACCGGGGACAGGAGCACGGCCAGCTCCGTGTGTGAGGACGAAAGCAGAGCTGCAACTCCTGCTGTGGTGAGTTTTACACACCAAACACAAAGGGTAACTCCAAACCAGGTAAGGTTAGGTACCTTCAAAGTTTTACGCTGAATATAATTATGCTTCAGTTATGTATACCAGCTCTAGAATACATGTCTCATGTGAAACATCTCATGAAACATGACAATGGGCAGTGATTTGAACTCACTACCTTTCCTCCAATAGCTCCAATCCTTAAACAACGGGGAAGAAGAGCACCGTATAATTATTAACACCCCCCCAAACAAACACACACACACACACACACGTTGAAGACAGTGCAGGGACTTGAAGCAGATAGAGTTAACCCTTTCAGGCTCAAATTAAGTTTTTGTTGCTAAAGGACAACCAAGTCCTGCAGTGGTACTTCTGAGTAAAAAAAAAAAAAAAACTGATTAAATATGTATCTGGGGTAATAAGGTTGTTAGTTTTTAACTGTTGCAAATCAGCAACGCCTGCCTTGAAAGGGTTAAGGGTGCAGCAGTGGCAGCTTGGTGGTTCTGAGGGTTTATCCCATGACCTTCTGATCAGAAACACAGAACTTAGAACATTTACTGTGAGTGAGCACCTTCAACACAATTTTGCTTTTTAAACACTGCACAGATGGCAGGACACTCTTTAAAAAGGCACCAAACTGTACTTTTCCTTGTTTGCCAGGGTTGTAACAATGAGGGGACATGTTTTGTTCCTTTGCTATGTACTGTATGTATTATTTTGAGACTTTACTGTGAGTGCATTTTAAACACACTATACTCTTAGAATTGTAACTAAAATAAAAAAAAATGCTGATTTGAATTTGACCCTCTTTCCAGTTAAATCTAATTATGTATTTTATGGCATCATTGCATATGATCTTTAATTAAATACAGGTCAGACTTGTTTTAAAAAATTGTTGTATCAAAAATAAAAAAGAGAAAAATTCTTGCTTTTTTCTTCCAGGGTCCTCTTAAGCTTGCTAGAGGTGTCTCTCAATTGCACCCGTTTTCCTATGGTGAGGGAATTGAACTTGATCCTCTACCCCCAAAAGAATTAAGGTGAAGCTCATTTAAATTCAGCTTTCTGCACCCTTATACATTTTTCTTTTAGAGTGTGAAATCATTTAAACATGCAATGAACTACCTCTTATAATTTCAGATACACATCATCAGTGCGGTATGGCTCGGATCGTCATTATATCCAGGATGTGTGTTTACACCCCACAGGTTTGGGGCTGGAGTTGTGCAGCCAGACCATCATAGCTAGCGCAGAGAGCACGTGGAGACGTTATAAGACCCAATTGGAGTTAGTGCCCCGTCAGCGGGTATATCAGTACCGGAGCACCACCATTGTGTACCCCAAACATGCCAGGACCCTTTACACCACACAGCTCAGCTATGATGGACGCAAGTTGTCCAAGCGCTTTTTGTCCAGTGTGGAACTAGGCGTCTAACTGTAAGGCCAATCAATGTTAAGGAAAGACTTTCTGGTGAAATTCTAACAAAATTTGCTCAGCCTTCTTTACTTAACCATGTTTACCATTAAGGGTGTTTAGAACCAGATGGGTGGAATTGCCAAAGTATGTATGTTAATGGCTTAATTAGAAGGTTTACTTTTAGATGGATGGAGTATCATGCATCTGGGGGTTGGATGAGTTTTAATGTTACTTCTATTCAAATGTATATAAAATATTTAATGTAATATTTTCAGCCCAGATAGTTTTATGATTCTGCTCAGTGATTTTGATCAATCACCTCTTAAAACTTTTATAGTAATATAGTAGCACTGTGCTCAGTAAAAAAAAACAGGAAAGTGATGAGAGTTAAGTTTATTTCAACCTATGTAAATGTTTAGTATTTTGTTTATTGGTGTCCATACTGAAATGTTTTGCCTCAGTAATTTGTGGTGTGTAAATGGTTTTCTTGAGTTGTGGAATAGTGTGAAATGTTGCATAGTCATGTAAGTGAGAACAGGTATATGGATGTCTGAAAAACAAAAACTAGTAGAATGGGTTGATCAAGGTTGTCCGTCTACTACTGTAAGAGGAACTGAACTATTTTTAATATTTGTAAAAACTGAATTATTGAACTTGCAGACAGTATCAGTGTTTTTGTGACTTCAATTTAGTCATGGAAAGTTATATAATGTACTTATGCATTATATTTATTTAACGCTTTTTAACTGTACAATACACCAGTACTTCAGCTGTGCTACATTAAAGTTAACCACTGATTTATTTTTAGATTGTTATTGTTATTTCAAGTTCAGACTAAAATGATCAAAATATCTATCTATCAATAGAAAAGCAGAGCATGAAAATGTTAGGCCAATCATGATAGAAGCAGCGAAGGCCCAGGTATAAAAGTAGTGTTTTAATGCCCTCTAGCGGTGTAATTAAAGCACAGACTTTCAAATACGGTCAGGACCACAACTATTTGGACCAGTGGTTCTCAACCAGCGGCCCGTCACAAATGCAAATGCGGCCCGCGATGCCACGTAAAATAAATAAATAAAATAATAATAAATGGTTTTACAATTCATTTTAAAAATGTATTCAACAAACTTTTAACTATATTTTTGTCTCACAAAATCATTTTGGTGATCATGTTTTCATATATGCGCAGAACTGACGCAACTATGAACTGATGTAATTACACAGT
>JAQQZT010000003.1:16061612-16075471 GCA_030068275.1 Clarias platycephalus
GTTCTGAAGGCGAAAGGGGGTCAAACACCGTATTAGTATGGTGTTCCTAATAATCCTTTAGGTGAGTGTGTGTGTGTGTGTGTATATATATGTATATATAGTGTTTTAATGTATAACAAAATGTGTAACAAGTGGTTGAAAGTTTGTTTAATTTACTAATTCTCTCCATCATCTTCTTCCCAGCTTATGGCATATAAGTCTTTGAGAGATGAAGGCAAAAAGATCAGAGTGAAGTTGAATAAGTTGTACTCCCAACAGAGTTTCTTGGAGGAGGAATATTATTGTCGTGCACTGAGACTCCCCAACAGAACACATCCAGATGTGGTAGGTGTTTAATTCCTTTTGTCAATAAAATGGCAGAATTCAAATCACAAACACAACCATATAGTGAAATGCATACACCACTGCTAATGACCAGAAAAATAAAGTTTAGGGTCGTTAAATCAAATCCACATTAAAGTAAAGTTGAATTCTGTAAATAGAAAATTTGAATTAAAATGTTATAAGAATGCAGGGAATATAAGATCATTAACTGGTGTCCTTCACTTTCACCCTTTCAATCCTGACTAAAACCAAGCATCAACATTTGTCTCTCCCTTCCTCATCCATGGACCTCCTATTCCCACTATTGTAAATTAAGAAAGATTTCTTGTTTTGCTCCTTGGCTATAAGATGTACTACACAGTAATTGAAGAGAATCAAGAACTATAGTGAGGTGGAAGAAAGGTGGAAGAAATCAGTTTGATGCAGATTTTGTCTTCTATTATATTATATTATGCTCTTTTGTCAAAGTTTTTTTTTTTTACATTTTTTTTTATGTGAGATGACTTCTCCTAAAACTGCCTTCTACAGGGAAAAGCTGGAAGCTTCTGCATATGATCCTTGCAAGCTGCACAATATTTTCTTTGTTACTCAACCCACTGGTTCTTCCTGCTCCATTCTTTGAGTGCTGATGACTTTGCCATCTTTTATAATGGGAAAATTATTCCCCACTCCTGCTAGCACAGAAGAGACAACTGAAGAGATTCAGCACATCATCTCATCCTCCAATCCCACCACCTGTTCATTAGACCTAGTCCAGTGCTGGACTGGACCCAACAAAATGCTCCAGACTATCTCACAAGACCTTCCCTTCACCGCAACCATTGTCAACTTTTCCATATCATCTGGTTATGTTGCTTCTGCATTTAAAAAGGCAACAAACCCTATCATGTCCAGTAGACATTAGTAACTATTGGCCCATATCTCTTCTCTTTTTGCTCTCTAACAACCTTAATCACCCTAAACAATCTGGATTCAAAGTGGCACAATCCACAGAGACTGTCCTTCTGTCTTACTGAGAAGCTCCATGCTGATAGATTGGTTAAGCTGTCATCTGTCCTCATGGTCCTAGACCTCTCAGCAGCATTTTAAATGGTAAACCACAAGATTCTCTAGTCTGTCCTTGCAATCATTGGAATCTGTGTCATGGTGTGGCAATTGTTTGCTTCCTACCTAGATCGGTCTTATGAGGTGGCATGGAGGTGATCCCCCATCTGTTCCATGCATAGTCCCACTGGCAGGGCCACAATGATTGGGCATCTTCTGTCCTCCCTCTATGCATAATGTCTTGGTGAGGTCATATCCCCACATGGCTTTTCATACCATTTGTTATGCAGGTAACGCCAACTCTTTCCTATTCCACACACTCAGGTTTCCACCTGGATCGCAGCATGTCTGTTAGACATCCTGGATGGCAGCTCAAATGAAACTGTTTATCCCAGGTGATTTATCCCCCCGTCAGGATCTTATAATCTGTATGGATAACACACATGACTCCTTCAGTCATTGCCCACAACCTTGGAGTCACTACAGTCAACTATCATTTTCCCCTTACGTTGCTAAACTTACTTGCCCTTGTCGATTTTCTTTTTTTTATTTTTTGGTAACATCAGAAATATTTGTCAATTTCTCTCCACATAGGCCACTCAGATGCTTCTTCAGTTAATCATTATAAAAGACAACTAGTTCAATTTACTCCTGGCAGATCTGCCTCTGTACATCATTCATGCCCTGCAGCTGATCCAGATTGTAGCTACACAGTTTCTTTTTAACCTTCCTTTCACACTATCCCATTTCTCTGCTCCCTCCACTAGATTTCTGTAGCTTCCTGCATCAAAACATTGATGTTTGCCTACAAAGCTTACTATTTGGGTTAACAGTTCATTTTGCTGATCGCTATACCCTTTTGTAGAGCTTGTCTGTCCTGCATGGTGCTGTTCCCAAACCAGGTTGCGATGTTTCCCATCAATATGCTCTAATTGGTAAAAGTTCCCCATCGCCTTTTAACAGTCACAGTCTAAAGTTCAATAGTCTAAGGTGGTAGAAATCCTGCCAGGCCTTCTTCACCGTGTATTGATGTAACAGGGCCAACACAGGTATTGTAAGCTGTCCACTCTCTTCACTGGGGTCCCGCTGGTGACTGCTCTCTAAAGTCCACTATCAACTGCTTTGTCTTGCTGATGTTCACAAGAAGGTTGTTTGTCTGGCACCAGTTCTCTAGGTTTTTAATCTTCTCCAGGTAGACTCATTTTTGTCGGGTATAAGGCCCACAGTAACCGTGTCAGCTTGGTGATGGCAGAGTTTGTAGTGGTCATGCAGTCCATAAGTAAAATGAGTACACAGTTTCTGTTTTAGACTTCACATTTACCTTATTGTACGTATAGATCTAGATCTATTACATTTATATATGCTGCAATAAACTTGGCAAACTTCTCAAATATATATTTTTGTTGTAAGTAGTGCCTCTAAACAAGGTTAGAAATACAGTATTTAAAGTATGCAGGTTTACTTAATTTCAACTTGGGGGGGCTTCTATTTAATCAGAATCACTTGACATTTTGTATGAGAATTAAATTTGTATATGCGTTTGAATGTAGTACAGACACATGTCCACTTGTAAAAGCACATTATATGCACATACAATACACAAACATATCACCAAAATTATTTAAAGACTACACTTCAATATACCCAGTAACACAATTGTGCACAAATTAAAAATTACAATATGATTTAAATAACTATTCACCTCTTTTGCTGTGAAAGTTATTTTCAGGAAAGGGCATTTACCAATACTGTAAAACCTCGGATTATGAGTAACGCGGTTTGCGAGTGTTGGTTTACGAGTACCGAGTATCATGTATCACGCATGTGCTTTTTGATTTGATGCCGAGCGACACGTGATCACAACTGAGCCAACGTTTTTTTCTCTCTTTTGCGCTGCGGGTAATCATCTCCCTTGCTGGGTCTTAGTGCTCTTCTCTTACTGGTATAATCAACCTCCATCCGTGTGTGTGTGTTTTTCTTTCTCTTGCGCTGCGGAGTGTATGTTGTGTGTGCGCATGCGTAATTTGACACCGCGCCGGTTCTCTCACACATTCGCTCACTTACTCTCGTCTTTAGTGTGTCAGTGTTTGAGTGTGTGTGTGCGCGTAATGTGACACTATGCCGGTTCACACTCTCTCTCTCTCTTGCCTTTAGTGTGTGTGTGTGAAGCAGAAAGGGGGTGCTTCACTCACACACAACTGGCACGGTGTCAAATTATGCGCGCACACAACACACACACACTCCGCAGCGCAAGAGAGAGAAAAACACACACACACACACACACACAGCGCCTGTGTGCATAAATGGAAACACTTATCTGTCTGGATTTATTTTTACTTTATATTTTGTGTTAATTATTTTTATGTATTTATTTTTTGGGGCTGTGGAACGAATAATTTGAGTTTCCATTATTCCTTATGGTTTACGAGTGTTTTGGAATACGAGCCCCGCTTCCGGAATGAATTATGCTCGTAATCCGAGGTTGCACTGTATATGAATTTTGTTAATGAAGAGTTAATTGTCCCTTGCAGATTTTGTCAAAGGGTTGGGGTCCTCAATTTATTGCTCAATCTTGTCCCCACAATGAAATAATAGAAACTTACTTTTAAGAAAATGACACCCATCTCTGGTCTAAAATATAGACCATGACCATACTATTGCAATACAATTATCATCATATATAATTTGGGCTGTTTAAAGCAATGTATTATTTAGGACTTTGCACCATTTGAACATTGTGAAGGAAGTAACTAAGTCAATCGTGGATTTGCTCAATAAATTTATATACACACACACACACACACACACACTCTGGGGGGGGGGCTGTCTGTTTGTCTGTCTATTTATTTATTTATTTATTTATTTATTTTTCAGCCTATTGGAGATGAGAGCCAGGCGAAGGTGGTTGAAATGGTTGGGCATAAAGCTGGTACTAAATTTAATCTATCTTCAAACATCAGTAACTTTCATAGCAACTTTTGCTTTGTACACACTTCTGGCCAAAAAAGTGGATTGAAAGCAAAATATCCTTAGATAATTTGATAATTACTTCAGTGATTGCTTCAGCTGAACCAGTTCTGTTAGGAAATGGAGTAAGTAGTGTCTGATTGTTTATAATAAAAAATATATATATATATTTCAGAGGGTCAAAATATTGGCCTCTGAAGGCAAAATTAAGGCGATTTTGAAATTACTGGAGTTGAGTTCAAAACACATTACAACCTTGAAGGATAGTGGTGAATCATCAAATTAATGGAAGCAATGTGGTTGAAAAAAAAAAAATAATCATGAATGATCAGATCAATGAATTATCAGATATCAAAGAGGGAATAAAAAGGTTATGTGGTTTGGTGGGTGCAGATAAACCCTATTCCAGAGTGATGGGTGCATGACGGTAAGAAGGAAAGTACATGAAGCGATGCACCCATCATGCAAAGCACCCACTGCACAAGCCACAGGACAGTGTCATGATCTGGGGTAGCTCCAGTCGGTCAGATCTACGCTCTGGCAATGTTGTGTGGCACTAAAATGAAGTCCGCTGAAAACCTGAAGGTATTAAATGACCAGGTTATCACATTGAGGTTTTTTTCTTCATGGCCATATTTCTTGATGCAGAGTGCTGATCTTAATTCCATTAAAAGTCTTTTGATGTGAAGAACTTGTGCAATTAAAGTTAAAGATGTTCCTAAATATTACACCGGGGAGTGTAATTAAGAGTAAAATAATTACTATTGATGGCCTTACTTGCTTTTAAATGCTTCCCCCCCTTTTTTAATCATCAGAGTTTATTTTTTTCAGCCTATATCTAACTTTTTTTCTTTTTTCTTTTTATTCTTTGCATGAAACTTTATTGTAGCAAATAAGTCTTAAGATAGTGTTGTATGTACCACAGAGTTTGAATTCAAAGTCCAAGGACACCTTGAAATTGGAGAAAATCTGGATATCATAAGACAACGGTAATGTATTTATTCCATCTCTCTCTATTTGTTAATCATAGTTTTCCTCTTATGTAGTGAATGCTGATGTTGCTAGTAGGAGTGTACCAATTTAATGCAGCATACAAAATTTAAGCTTTTGACAAATGTACATTACAGCACAGTGAAATTCTTTCTTCGCATATCCCAGCGTAACTAGGGTCACTAGCGCAGGGTCAGCCATAGGGTTGGTCTGTGTGAGTGTGTGAACACACACACACACACACACACAAACACACACACACACACACACAATGATGACAGGGGGCTATGATGATGTCATAGCACTCTAAACAGTCCACGTAGTGTGCATATTCCGCAGATTGTGTGGAAAAAGTCAGGAATATGTTTCAGTTAGTGATAGCCAGATAAAGCCTCATTTAGGTGTCGAGGCTTCTTAGCCAATAGTTTCACCAAAAGGTTCATTTTATAAAGCTTCATTTGAGGTCTCATTGTTGTGCCATGTAGTGGACAGTGTGTAGCAACTAGATCGTAACTTCACAAGCAGCACAATTAATATGTACAGTACACGCAGCTGCACTACATCTCTGAATCTTAGAAAAAATTTACAGAAAAGTGCACAAGCCTTTACTTAAGCGCCAAATGAAGCAAACACTAGGCTTCGTTTGTCGTTGGTTATATAACTGTCAGGGAACTGACACATGCCTCGAAGCAAGCCTTCATTTGGGCATGCCCCCTTCTGCTCAATACAAACTTCAGAGATTGTGTGTCATACTAACATTCTTTGAGTAAGTTTGCAGTGTGTGTGCAAGACTAATAATAATCACACTGAGCCTGATTAACAAAGTGTATTGTTCATAGATGATGTATTGTTTTCAAAAAAAGATTCTAAGCCAGAGACTCGGGTTTGAATCTCAGCAATATTATGATACTTCATAATTATCACACTACAATATTATCACACTTTTGTAAGTCGTGTTCAAAAAGGGGGAAAGGAATCGCGTCACATTTTCGTATGGAAATCCATCTATAGTTACAAACTTAGCCATGAGTCTGACATTTGGACTTAGCACTTTATTGCATCACACCTAATTTTAATCTTATTTGAGAATCTTAGATCTTGCTTGAATTTTACACTTTTGCTTGTTAGTTTAAACACAGGATAAATAGTTTTATTATTATTATTATTTTTTTTTTTTTTATGTTTGCTCTTGTGATTTTATTTGTTTTTTTGTCCTCTTCCCCTACCTCGCAGACGACTTGCTCACGTATCAGGTCACAGATCATACTACTTAAGAGGAGCAGGAGCCCAGCTTCAGACTGCATTACAGAACTTTGCTCTTGACTTTCTTCAGAAAAGGGTAAGTCTGGCATCTGGTAAAAGGGAATGGTTAGAAAGTTGATTACTCAGGATTCTAGCATATGCAGTAGTTTGCAAAAACGCAAACAAAGGTTTTATTATAGTTTGTGTGTTTTATAAATCATGCTTAGATATATACTCTCATAAAAGTCTAACTTGCAAGTTACTTGAGCTTGACCACAAAATTGCAGTGTCTCACACATCAAGCAGAATTTATGAAATTAGGCCACATAAAAGAGAATGAACAAAAGTTTATAAATAAATAATTGATAGAGAATGTACCCGCCATGTTTCCATCAGATCCTGACACCGTAATGATATTTTAACTATTAGCTTAAAGATAAGCTGAGTTAAGGACTGATTAGCAGTGTAAAAAAAAAAATTAAGGACCACATTAAATGTAGTTGTGTTTCAATGTACATTTTTCAGCACTGGGCTCATTCTAGGAGTAAGATTTAAAAAAAATCCTGATAAATATTTTTACATGATTGGTTACAAGAATTTTAGGTGGTATCTACTGGTGTATAAATTTATATTTATCAGGATTTATTTTTTTTTTTCTTACTCCTAGAATGAGCCCAGTGCTGAAAAATGCACATATACAGGCATAGTCTGTGATGAAAGGCGGGGTCGAGTGAAATGTGAAGGCCCGAAGAGTGAAGTAAATGGGAAAGGGACTCGCATCTGAGAAGAATGTGGCAAGTGCGTGTTTGTTGCTGTGAGCTGAAAACAATGGTGAGCGCAACTCTGTGTGTGTTTGTGTATGAGGGAGAAAATAAGTGTACAGAGCTCAAAAGCACTAAGACACTAAGGCACTTTTGTGAAATTAGACTAAAAAGGTTAATTGAGGAGAACTAGAAATAAAAAAAAAACCTGACCTGCAGCAACACAGTCAGTAATTATCCACATTCTCTTCAGGTGTGAATCCTTTCCCACTTCCCTGACTCTCGCAACCTTCATAAAGGAAATCAAAATGTTTCTGTTTATGAGCAGTTTTGTGCCAGATTATAAACTGCAAGTTCTGTGCATGCGTCAAACTGAGGTCGTGTCTTAAATCGACCCCTGGATAGAATGTAATTAAACTTTTGCATTACTTGGATATCTGCCTGAAGTTTAACCTATGGGGGAAAAAGTATTTTGCAATATAAAATTTTGTCTTAACACGCTGTAAGTGCCCGTGTATGTATATTTACGTAGTGCAAGCTTTAAACGTCCCAGTAAAATGTATAACACCATGTCCAAAAATAATTCATTGACTTGAAAAAGCATATCGCGCATCATGAAATTCAAACTGTGGCTTGTATAGGAGGGTTGTAAGAGGAAAAAAAAAAAAAAAAAAAAGCCACTCCTTAAGAAAGGCCACTTTGGCCTTTTGCCTGAGCATGGCAAAAAACGCATGTGGTCAGATGGGTCTAAAATTTTATTTGACCACAACAAACAACAATATTTCTGTTAAAAATCCAATATAGCTCACCATCCAAATAGCACCATTCCTGCTATAAAGCATGGAGGTCATATCATCTTATCTTTCTCTGCATCAGGGCCTATAGCACTTGTCAGGATAAAAGGAATGTTGATGGGGTAAAATACTGTCAAAATCCTGAAGAAAATCAGCTGCCATCTTCCAGACAGTTGCCAATGGGGAAAAAGGTTTACATTCCATTATGACAGTGACGCACATCACACAGCAAAACTGACCACACAGTGGTTGAAGGAGGGAAAAAAAGTGGCCTAGTCAGTACCCAGACTTAAACCCCTTTGAAAATATGTGGAATGACTTAAAGGTGGTTCATCAAATTCAACACAATTTTTATAAAGAAGAGAGGGCAAATATTGCATAGTCTAGATGTGCAAGGGTTTGTGTGCCATTGAAAAGGTCATCAGCTTCACCTTCAGCTTCCAAATCTCTTCTTTGATTTCTAGCTGGTAGCTGGAGGAAGGGGCTGTGGAATTGCAGATTCCCATGCTTTCATTTCTAGCAGTCAGTGCCGTAGTCGAGTGGTGTTCATTCGGCATATGTGAACGAAACACTGCAGGTGCTGTTTTTGAAAGTGCCTTTCAATGGTTGTGTGATAGTCGAACCTCTCACGGGTGACTGTATCGAACACAGTCACAGATGGAAATCCCCACTATCTGACACGGGCATCTCCTTTGGAAAGCCTTGAACTTGTTAAGATCAGAGTGATCTGTGATTGGTCTATTAATAAAGAAATCTCCTTCATTCGGATCTTAAAAGTTGCTGTAAATACATCTGGATAAAACAAATACTGTCTGTCTTCATTTCAGGCTGCACAGAAACAATGATTATTTAAAGGGTTGATTTTTATTTTTCAATTTTGTCAGTCAGTCAGTCGACGTGTTTAGTTTGTGTGGATTCTTTCGATTGCTTTCTACAAACAGTATATAGTATGGAGAACCATCTGTAAATTAGTTTGATGTTTCCTTTTTAAGTGCTTGCCCGCAGAATATCCACATTTAAATGGACTTTTGGAAATTTGCATAAAACTTAATTAGCTTATTCATTATTCATAAAAGTATTTATGCTGAACTACAGAAGTATTTTGTGTACCTTTTAGGGGTTTATCCCAATGGTTGTTCCAGACATGCTGAAAGGAGTTGTCTTTGTAAGTAGCTTTTCATCTCTTTTACAAAATTAAATATAGTAAAATAATTAGTTATTTATAAATGTTCAAATCTTGTAGTTTGTATTGCGTATCATATCTAAACAAATTGTACAGAATAGGAATTTAAAATGGTGTAACAGAAAATTATATTTTTTTCCCCAAGAAACCTAACACAAGGTTAATGTTATATTTGAATTTGTAAGTATCACTTTTAAGAACAGTTTAAGCTATAAACATTAAAATAACGCATAATATTAAAATACCTTCATATCCAGTGACGCATGTACTTTGATTATAATCTATTCCTAGAGTTTACAACCTTCAGGTATTTTGCATAGAAGCACCACAATGTAACAATGCTGAAAAGAGCCATCTCAGATATGTTTAAATGCTTTGAGCTGCAGATCAGAAGTAAGATTTTGCCCATATAGACCATATGCTTCAGAATCAAAATGTTTATTGTACATTAATGCAGAAGCACCATCCTAAGTTTCCATGATTGCTTTCTGGCAGCAATAATCAGTTGCAAATTTTACATGACTTCCTATTATTGGCACAAATGGACAATTCATTTTTCAAGATTTTTTAAATTATAAAATGCATGTAGGGTAAAATCAGTACTGCACAAGTAACAGTTGCACTCCAAGTTGCATTTATCTAAAGTTTGCCACTTGAAAGATGCAGTGGCTTGAATTTGTAAAGCCACAATTACCCTCTTGGTTAATGTCTCTTTGCTCAGGAGGGCTGTGGGATGCAGCCATATGCTCACCGCTCCCAGGTTTATTCTCTTGACCCAAGCCGATTTCCTAACCTTAATCTTGCTGGGACGGGTGAAGTCGGGATTGCAGGTAAAAAACTTCAACACGTCATGCATGCATGTAGACCTTAATATAGTGGAACCTTGAATTGCGAGTTACTTTGTCTGAACTGCTGAGCATCACATGATCAGAACTGAGCCAATGGTTCTTCTCTCGTGCACTGTAGGATTACAGGTAGTCAACATCTGTGCGCGTGTGTACTGTTTATTATAACATTGTGACCATGTGCGCGTGCGTAAAGCAAGTGTTATTAGAGAGGTTCCTTCTTAGGGATCCAGAGTGTCTGTCTTTGTTAGAAAGCAGTGATTCTGTTTTAGTGCGTGCGCCAGTGTCATTAGAGAGATTATTTCTTAAAGTAGCAGCCCTCTCCCTCTTCTCATCTCACTTCAGCTTCACACATGCACAAACACACACACTAATGGAAACACTTCTCTGCCGGGATTCTTTTCAAAGGTAAAGTTCGGGTTAATTTGTTTTATTTTTACTTAATATTTTGTATTAATCATTTTTATATGAATATGTTTGTGTTGTGGAATGAATCATCGGAATTTCCATTATTTCTCATGGGGGAAATTCGCTTTGCTATATGAGTGTTTTGCTATGCAAGCATGCTTCCGGAATGAATTATGCTCGTAATCCAAGGTTTAACTGTAATAATGTAAGCTAAATTTGCAACCCCACTCTAAAGAATAAGTAACTTTTAAAAGATTAAAAATGTATTACCACAACAAAGCTATTTGATTACTATAAAACAGTAATATATGGTTCTCACCTCTCAAGGTTTCTTTATGGACCATGCTGTGAATTTAAAAGACCTTCCAGTAAGGTAAGAAGTCTTGCTGCAAGTCTTGATATTTACAACATGGTTCTCTGTTGTGCCCTTTAAAAATTAAATGATTCAAATTTGGTTAAATTAACTTTTTTTTTTTTTGCGTGTTCTTTAATTTTGAAGGACAGTCTGCAGTAGCACATGTTACCGAGCAGAAACTGATACAGGCAGAGAAGCCTGGGGTCTCTACAGAGTGCATCACTTTAACAAGGTAATATTGTTTTGAGAGCAATTATATTTTACATATAAGGAAAGAAAACAGATACTTAACATTCATTTCATGATGTTGATGTGCATAATATTTCTTCTAACATTGTTTAATGTCTGAAAACGCCTAATTTAATTACATCTTTCAGGTGGAGATGTTTGGTGTAACAGCAGATGAAACCGGTCACGAGAGTTCTCAGTTGTTAGATGAGTTTGTGTTGTTGCAGAAGGAGATCTTTTCTTCACTCAAGCTTCATTTCAGGTTATTGAGTAATTTAACTGACCATTTTTATCGTCTTATTGCAACAAATATTAATCAGTGTTATGTTAACAGTTCATGTTAAGTGTTAATGTTTATATGAATCTATTAAATTACATAAATGTTTTATATATCCAGTGAAATTTAGAACAAATCTGGTTTCTGTTATGGTTCTGATATGACGGCTATCTGAATTTTTTTGTGAACCCTCAACACTTGATTAGTGAGATGGAGGTAAAATAAGTACAGTTTGGAAAGAAAAATAGTTTTATAACGTTCAACTTACAGGGTCAATGGTATGTTGTGATTGGTATATTTAGTGACTATATCCTGCCACTATGATGTGTGTTTGGTTGAAATTGTCAAAATAATTTGATTGACTTGTTGTTTATACAAGATTAAAATTTGTTTCTGACTCTTCTATATCACTGGAATATATGGAATTTTGCTTGAACATAAGCACATAATTTATAGGAATGCACCACTTTACTTTATTATTGCCGTACACCTGCACATTTACACAGTTATCCAAATGGGCAGTAATGTAGCATCAAAACAATGCATGTCGTCATTCAGATACTGGTCAATCACAGCTTAAATTCATTTTAAACGCCAGAATGGGTAAAAAGTGAGATCTTTTGACTTAAACGGGCCCACCTGGCAGCAACAGCCATGCCACAGTTAAAGTATATATTGTAAATTGCTGATCGCCTGGGAAATTTATGTACAAGAAGTTTCTAGACTTTACACTCTTTGAGTTAAGGGACTGCAGCCAGGTGATCATACCCAGTTTCCAGGCGAAAGTAATATGTCTGTTGAAATCAGCACTTAAAGAGGTAAATGAGTCAAAGTGATAATCTACATTTAAAAGAGAACAAACTAGGACAAATTAAATGTAATAATGTGTAAATGTTTTTGTTTTTTTAAATGAAAATTTGAACGTGTATTAGTATTGAGTTTCTAACTTTTGAAAGCATAAGACTTATCTCTTTTAAATGTGCAAAAATGTTTTCCACTTTTAAAAGAGAGCTGATTTGAACATTTGATTAAATGGATCTCCCTTTTATTTCCTTCAGAGTTTTGGACATGCCCACTCAGGAGCTGGGAGCACCAGCCTTTAGGAAGTATGACATTGAAGCCTGGATGCCAGGCCGTGAAAGTTATGGTGAGGTAAGAACAATAGCAGCATTCCTAAATAATGTTTCAAATCTGAATTTATTGGCTTTGAATTTCATTTAAATTGATTTGCATTGATTTAGCATTAAAAAAAAAAAAAAAAGTATAGTAGTAAATCTAAAAATGGTCTAAAAATGAATCGCATTCAATGTTTTACAAGTTGCGGAATTTTGCGGAAAAGGTTATTTATTTTTTAACTCAACTAGAAATAGATAAACATGCATAAAGCTATCTACTTTAATGTGCAGTTAGACCATATATTCTATTGCTAGTTGTGCATAAAACCTATTCATAATTCCTATGGTGAGGCAGCACACCAAGAAATACATATATGTCCTGTTTTGTTTTTATTTTCCCAGATAATGAGTTCTTTCAATTGTGGTTCTTTACTTAGATCTCCAGTGCATCCAACTGCACTGATTACCAGAGTCGGCGACTGAACATTCTCTATGAGAGAAATGATGGCAGTTATAAGTATGCACACACAGTGAGTAAATAAATCACAAAAGTGATGTAGGCGTTTTTTGTGGTGACCAGCATTATTAAAAATATTTACAGGGTATGTATAATGGCAGTTTAACAGGATATAAAGTCCTTTCCAAAATATTCAAATCACAAGTCCAGTTATTTGCTATATAGTGGAACCTCGGATTACGAGTAACGCGGATTACTAGTGTTCCGCAAGACGAGCAAAGATTTTTAATAAATTTTAATAAAAACGAGCATTGTCTTGGTTTACGATCACCGAGTATCATGTATAACGCATGCACTCCTTGTTTTGACATCGACTCTGTCGCGATTGTTTTCAAACGTAAGGTGCTGGTTAATTAGTTAAAATGAACTTCTCGTCTGCGGCAGAGGTAGGTTTTGGTCTCGCCCTCCTGGGACGCCCTTCATGAGAGCCAGTTTCATTACGGTGCTTGACGGATTTTGCAAATGCACTTGACAATACTGTTCTTGCAAGAACTATTAAAGAAAAGCTGACCTCTGTGTCTTAAAATAACAACTAACTGTTGTTTTTCTTGTTATGTAATTACCTAATTCCATATGTTGTTTTATAGTTTTGAAATCCCCAGTATTGTTGTAGAATGTAGAAGATAAATCACTAAACAAAAACAAAGAAATTTGCAAGTGGAACGAATCATTGGAGTTTCCATTATTTCTTATGGGGAAATTTGCTTCGATATGAGTCTTTCTTTTGATATACATTAGTGATGCGCGGGTCGTCTCGTAACCCGCGGGTCGGGTTGGGGCGGGTAAAGAAATTGTCACTTTATTTGCGG
>JAQQZT010000003.1:16082976-16094694 GCA_030068275.1 Clarias platycephalus
CTGTAGGTGTGACAGAAGAGTTCAAGGTGGAGGTGGGTCTGCATCAAGGATCGGCTCTGAGCCCCTTCTTGCTTGCTATGGTGATGGACAGAATGACAGATGAGGTTAGGCAGGAGTCTCCATGGACAATAATGTTTGCAGATGACATTCTGCTTTGTAGCGAGAGCAGGGAACAGGTGGAGGAAAATTTGGAGAGGTGGAGGTATGCTCTAGAAAGCAGAGGAATGAAGGTTAGCCGCAGCAAGACGGAATACAGGTGTGTGAATGAGAGGAACCCAAGAGGAATGGTGAGACTACAGGGAGCAGAGGTAAAGAAGGTGCAGGACTTTAGTACTTAGGGTCAACGGTCCAGAGCAACGGAGAGTGTGGAAATTAGGTGAAGAGGCGGGTACAGGCAGGTAGGAATGGGTGGAGAAAATGATGCCCTACGGCTTTGTAGGGAATATTTAATTCTTAGTGTGTTTCATGATATTCTGTGTTCGTGAGAACAGAGTGTTTTTCTTTCTTTAACTCGACACAAGCTGCACTTTCAATAAACACATTCTATAGTAGTTTATGTCAAAGGTCGTAAAACAGTTGAAGGCTCGTAAATGCAGAGCTACTCCCAAGTTTATGTTCTTCTTCAGCTTATCTTTTATAAACATTCCAGACTAGATGTAAACACTCCTGCATCCACCTTTTTTTGGTTCTTTGTGTGTGTGCGTATATATACTCCTGTCTTCCACAATAAACTTTGAACATCTCACTGACTCACTGTTTTATTGAGGGGTTCCCTGGATCCAGGCGGGACAAGCAGAATACAGGCTGAGCACTGAGTAGACAAAAGGGGGTCTACCAAAATTCAAGAAATCCTTACATGGAAGGAAGTAAAAGAACAAGAAAACCAAATTGGAGGGAAAACAATAGGGCCCTTCAAACATTATGATGACATTGGGCTGATGTCTTAGTGCTTAAGTGCTGATTTTCAGGAATTTTTGAGCATGTTAAGACCTCCAAAAAGGCCCGAATGATTTAAATTTATTTAAATTTATATTTATATTTAAATATTTGTACAAATATTTTTTTCTACAATAATTCTTTTGGTGTTATCGTAATATATAACACTTCAAAATCTAATTTATTTTACAGGAAAGCATCTGCAAAAATAATTAAAGCGCACTGCAAAGGATTATTGGCAAAATATAGCAGCTTAACTATATGTAATAATAATATAAAATAAAATGTTTCTTCCACAATCTCAATTTTCTACCATTTCCCTTCCTGTAGCCTCGTTTTCCTCAGCACTGACTGTGATTTCCTGATCATCTTTATCATTAATTAATAACTGGGAAAGTGTTTAGTTAATTTGTTTGTTTTATTTAGCTGCAATGCCTTGTGCCAAATCTATGCAAATTAGTGCATTTAAATTACTTGGTGATTCTGATGTCATTTATTTTACTGTATTCAACTGTAGTTTCTCCATTAAGTTAGCCTGTATGCCCATGATCTATTACTATATATAACTTGTCAGTTTAGGCCCTAAATATTGATCAGCCCTATATAGTATGTGAAATGTTTGTTTGCGTTAGTGTGTGTGTTGAGTATGAGTGTGTTAACATTTGTAATGTGTGTGTATGTGTATGAGTGTGTGCATGCGCGTGAGTGTGTGAGAGACGTGTTTGTGTGTGAATGTTAACATTTGTGATGTGTACGTGTGTGGAATAGGCCACAGATGCTGGACAAAAAGCATCACACTATGATGTTACTCAATGTGTGTCACTGAACGTGTCACTGAATATAATGTCACTCAATATAAGTCCACACAAAGTTATTAAGCGTAAGTTTAAGGCATTATCACGGCTGTCCCACTGGCAAAAATCCCTCTGCAATCTTACATCCTCTATGTGTTTAGATCACACTGGCCTGGTTTGGTGGCGATTGTATAAATTCCCTAGGAGGAGGAGTATTTAAAAATCCATCGGGTACGTTTTTGGGAATGTCCCAAAATAACCGGCCTCCTGTTGAACTGATCCCATGACATGCAGTGCGAAAGTTGTTCAGCTCAATGAGCTCTAAGTGTGTACCAAGTTTCGTGTGTCTATGTGAAAGTGTGTATAAGCTATGCAGAAAAATCTATGAGGGCCCTGGGCCACGTGACTCGCAGGGATCCTAATGGCAGCAGATTCCAACCTGTCTGACGATTTTCAGTTTTTGAGCATGTTAAGACCCCCAGTCTTAAAAAGACTTATGCTGTTATAGTTAGTCCTGCCAGAGTCTCTGCTTGCACTCTACACTAAATATACATTTACATTATACATTGTTACTGTGACCATACCTAACTGTTATCTCTCCTCTTCTGTTTTCTCTCCCCCTCTCTCTCTTTCCCTCTCTCTGTCGAGCTACACATGCCGTTCCTGAGCTGCCAGTGATCCAGACTCCCTCTGCCCTCTGGACCTGTCTGACTCGTCCTGGTGCCCCGCTTCTGGGTGGAGATCTCGTCACGTGGATGCCTTGTGTTGTCTCTTTGGGATGCGTCCGATTTTTGGGGACGGTTTCACTCTACCATGAAGACGGTTCTGACTGATGTTGACAGCTGTTTCTCTGAGGACTTGACTTGGCGGCAGTTGTTCCATAGTTAATTCCAGGACTGGAATTTCTTACAAGTCTACCTGAGCCTTCAATAACTACATGGACTCCATATTAACATCAATTAACATCAACTGTTATAGCTGAACTGCCTGCCACCTAACACACAGTATGAATGCAGATAATTTCCTGCTCTCTGTTTCACCCAAATGAGGGACCCCCCTGTTGAGTCTGGTTCCTCTCAAGGTTTCTTCCTATTGCCATCTCAGGGAGTTTTTCCTTGCTACTGTCGCCCTGAGCTTGCTCATCAGGGACTATCTGACCATTTTGATTCACACATTCACATTCCATACAAACTTAAATAATTATTTTGATTGTGTAAAGCTGCTTTGCGACAATGACAATTGTTTAAAGCGCTATACAAATCAAATTGGATTGAATTGAAGTAAAAAGCCCAAAAGGGTGGGGAAAAACATCCTAAGGAAAACAAGAGGGTACTGTAGAGGGTACACAAAAACAACCCTACAAAGCACTCGAATCCTCATGAAACACAAACAAATGCATGACGCAGTATGGCTTACTCCAAAAATAGTTGAATGTTTGGGCCGTTAAAGCAAACATATCCACAGCAGTCCGAGGTAAGAGCGTGAATACCCAAACTAAGTGTTATGCACTCACATCAAAATGTTGCGTAAAAGTGATGTTATGAACAGTCATGTGCCAGATGTTATACAGTAATTATTTTAAACAGGTAGGTGTAAGATACTCAACCTACAAAAAAAATTTTTTTCTTTGTATTAATAAGTTGGGCAGAGAGTTCTGCTGTACAGAAAGACCCGCAGACGTGTATGTAGGCTTCAGTCTGAAATAACAATGATTACGTTAAAGCTGATCACCTTATTTTTAGCATTAACCTTTTAACTATTTTTAAAAACTCTTTACTAATGCTTGTATATGCATATATTCATTTATTTAAAAAAAAAAATGAAAAGGCACTTTTTCTCGAAGAAACAGGGCATATGCTCAGGCCCCCTTGTATGTGTGTGTACGTGCCCTGCTCTGGAGGTAGTGTTATGATCTGAGGTTGCTTCAGTTAATCAGGTTTAGGCACAGCAAGGTTATGTGGCAATTATAACAATTTGAATCTACTAAATGTCCAGGTTATCACATCACCTGATTTTTTTCATTTCCTTCAGGTCACCGGCATATAGCAGGACTCAAACTGTGAACTCGTGGTTCTTTTTTTATTTATTTATTTATTTTTTTAGAAATGAGGAATCATAGTTTATATAACGAAATCGGGAAAGTTATGTGACGCGTTCAGTGGGCCGTACACAATCGTCCAGTAGGCGGTACTGTTGAGTTATCGTGTACTAGCAGTCTTAACTCGAAGAAGAAGAAGCGGAAGAAGCGGATCAACGAGTCGAGGAAAAGAAAAGAAAAGATCCCGTAGTAAATTTTCGTCAAAGCTGAGGGTCGGTTCGCTTTATGTAATCATGTCGCAGCAGCAGCCTCCGGCAGCAAACACGCCGGCGGTTCTTCAGCCTCAACAACAACAACAGCAGCAGCAGCAAGATTTTGACCCGGTTCATAGGTTTAAAATGCTGATTCCACAATTAAAGGAGAGTTTGCAGGTTTGCTCATGCTTAAACTAAATTGACATACAGACTTCACAATAACTGTGGAGTGCATTCGTATTTACAAAGAGAATTTTGTAGAAGCACATTAAATCACCTTCGACTGACTTTTGTGCTTTTGTTTCAGAACGTAATGACAATTGCTTCGCAGAATTTTGCACACAATACTGCTATTGATAACGGGATGTAAGTACACGTGTTTTTTTTTACTTGAATAACTATAATATATATTTAATGCATATTAACGAAGTCTAGTATTTGTACTTCAGAATTTATGACAGATTATACCTGTTGGAAGGTTCTGATATATAATTAACGTTACAACAAATGATTTGGGTATTTATGCTGTTCTGGTTCAGTAATTAATTGGTTCCCAAAGTGCTAAAAATGTAAACCTTCTGTATATGTACTTATTTATGTATAATTGAAATGATTACCTTGTTAAGGACAAATGTAAGTGCTAGGATTTTGCAGTCAGAGTCTGAACATGGCGATAGATGACGAGGTTGGTCCTCAGGTTTAAGTGAAATGCATGCCACTTGTAGTCTTAAGCTGTTCTGAACATGAAGTTTGTCTGTACTTCGTTTTAGTGCAGTGAGGGCAGAAAAGCCACTCTCACCAAGGTAAGTCGTTGAGGACAGTAAAGTCTAAAAATCCATCATTGGTTGTTGTGTTGTTCATTTTCAATGCTTCATTTGTGACCGTCTGTAAACTTCAAATGACACAAGTGAAACCCAGCTCATCATATTTTGTCTTTGTCATTGCTTTTTATTATGAAGTTTTCCTCAGCCGAAGAAGATGGGCTTCACTTCACATTAGACTTTCCCCACCCATTCTTAGTTTTTTTTTTCTATAGGCTATATATATATATTTTAACTGTTTTGCTAATCTAAAGACAATTCTCATTTTTATATGTAAACTGGCAAAGGCTGAAATATCTTGTAATGAAGTACAGCATTTAAAATACATTGAGGGTTATTATATTTCTTGCTAATATGCACAACAAGGGGGTGGCATGTTGTCACACTGGGTTGCATTGCCTCACTTCTACAAGCTCGCCGGTTCGATCCTGAGACCAGGATACGGACTGTGCAGGTCTTCTGTCCATTTTATGAAGATGCTTACTGAAGATAAAAGAACAAATGCCTTAGAATGCAGTGTCTTGTACATAAATGTTTCTCTCACATATCCCAGGCTTTCTAAATGATGGATGCATTTTTCTCAATATGGTAGTAACCAGTTAGTGAACAATTGATCAGTTAAGATAATGGTGTCTTTGAAATTTACATCCTAAAATAAAATTTAAAAAATCCTGTTCTCATACATGCCTGTTTGTCCCCTTTATGCATCAATATACATCATTATTAAAGCCAAGTCATGTCCTAGTTTTAATTACTTAGTTCTTGCCTATTTTCCATTTTAGAAAGAGTAATGATTCCACAGTTCAGCGATTTGACAAGAGTTTGGAAGAGTTTTATGCCCTCTGCGATCAACTGGAGCTCTGTCTGGTAAATACCGCCTATCAAAATCTATCTTTAATAAATGTTTACAGCAAGTATTTAACCAGTGGTCTCCAACCACCAGGCCACGGACTGGTATCAGTCCGTGGGTCATTTGGTACCAGCCCACACAAATACAAAGTTTGTTTGTTTGTTTGTTTTTAGATGTCATTTCATACATCAAAAATTAAGCTCACAAGCTATCAAAAATGAGTAACAAACAAACGTCTTTTGAGAGCTTCTTTGTAAAGGGCAAAAGGCCCAATAAGGACACAGGAAAAAAAGAGCCTATGACTTCCAAGAAAAAGAAAGCTGCATTTAAAAGACATATCAGGAGTTCTACTTTAAAGTACATGTTTTACGCTACAGGTGATTCTAACCCAATAAAGCCGCAGTGCATAATATGTGGCAAGAGGGTGGCAAATGAGGTTATAAAGCCTTCAAAACTGCTTCGGCACATGGGTACCAAGCACCTTGGATTAAAAGACGAGCCTTTGGAAAACGTGAACAAGAAGGACAGAAGCAATTACTGAAGGCCACCACATCAACAAATGCAAGTGCACTGTTGATGTGGCTAACTGCATTGCTAAGATGAAGAAACCTTTTACTATCGGTGAGAAATTGATCCTGCTCGCCGCTAAGGACATTTGCTGTGAACTTCTAGGAGAGCCTGCAGTTAAAAAGATAGCACAGGTTCCTCTTTTGGCTAGCACTGTTACTTGGTGAATTGACGATATAGTAGAGGGCATTGAGACAGTTGCTGGAGAGGATTAACAAGTCACCGTGGTATGCAATTCAGGTAGATGAATGTACTAATATTGACAACAAGGCAATTTTGTTTTTAGCCGTTTCTATGCTGGTCCGTGAAAATATTGGTTTACATTAAATGTAAAAGGTTGTAAAAAAGGTTGGGGATCGCTGTATTAAACTACCAGTGAAAGTCTGTACACACCTACTTATTTGAAGGGATGTTCTTGATTTATTAATATTTTGTGGAACTAAACTGAATGGTTCAAAAATATGAAACATCGCATGGAAGTATACGGTAAGCAACAAATAAAGTGTAAACTTTGATAACGGTTTCTATTTGACATTTTATACTTTTGATGTCCTTGGTAAATGTGGAAAATGGAAAACACTATGGAAAATGTGTCCCACGGTTAAAGCTAATGATGGTCTAACTTAATATTAAAGTGTGCAACCTTTGTGTGGCCAGGCAGGTTGCTCACTTTAATATGTTATCATCATTAGATTTAATTGTGGAACACATTTTCCATAGTGCTTCAACAACTTTTATGCAAAGTCACTATGTATTTCCTTCAAGAGTTTCATTAGTTTTTTAGTTCTTGTGTTGATGCCAGCAGAGTCGAACCACTCCATAAAGTCTTTGCCAGCACATTACAAGTGCTTTCAGTAGGGTTAAGGTCTGGAGTGCATACTGGCCAAATTATGTGTGAAAATTATGTCTCATGCTCCCAGAACCACTCTTTCACAAATTGAGAAATATGGGTGTCCCATATTAAAACTCATTTAGTACATTTCAGGTCACTAGCTGCCATTTACTACAGCCAGGTTACTAGCTGTTATTGCCACATAAAATTGCTGAGCCTAGACCTGACCAATTGAAACAACCCCAGATAACAACACTGTCTCCAGAGGCTGGTACACTGGGCACTATGCATGATGGGTGCATCGCTTCATGTTGTTTAGTCCCAACTCTGCAAGACATTGTGTGTAGAAATGCTATTACAGTCCAGATCAAAAGTTTAAGACCACTTGAAAAATGGCAAAAAAAATCATATTTTGCATGGTTGCTTGAACAAGGTTCCAAGTAGAGCTTCAACATGCAACAAGAAGAAATGGGACTGAGACAAAAAAAAATTTCAGCATTCAATCAATTGAAAATAATGATTAAACTGAAAAAGGCTGTTTTACAGCTGATCAAAATTTTAGGACCACATGCCTAGGTAGTCACATGTTCTGATGGCAAAGGCAAAAAAAACTCCCTTTTGAACGTGGTCGGGTTGTTGAACTGCATAAGCAGGGTCTCACAGCGTGCCATCGCTGCTGAGGTGGGACGCAGTAAGACAGTCATTTGGAATTTCTTAAATGATCCTGAGGGTTATGGAACAAAAAAGTCAAGTGGAAGACCCAAAAAATGTTTTTTTTTTGGAGGTGTGGTCCTAAACTTTTGATCAGCTGTTTGTTTTATCATTGTTTTCATTAAATTGCATGCTCAGAAATAAATTTTTCTCTCACTCCCATTTCTTCTTGATGCATGTTGAAGCCCTACTTGGAACCTTGTTAAGATCCAACCATGCTAAATATGATTTTTTTTGCCATTTTTCAAGTGGTCTTAAACTTTTGATCGGGACTGTATTTTTACTATTGAACACAGCTGTGATTTCTACCTTCCATTTTTTTTTTACAATGCATCTTTACCAAGCTTTAAGTGATCACCAATAATTGTCATTCATGAATTCTTTCCAGTTACATTTACATTACTTTTTAAAAATTTTATAGTTCAGACCTATCCTTACAGGTTTTTATAATGTGTCCTAAAACAGTTTCAGGAGTTTAAGAAATTTCTAGTATTTTGACAAACACAGTAAAACAACTACATGATATGTCTTTCGACTGGAAAGACAGTCTCACTCCATCAGTTAGGGTTAAAGTAATTGTTGCCAGCTGAAATGTTAAATTTTAAGTATTTGCTTTTTTAAATCTAAACAGTGAATTTTGTGGTCCTTGACTTGTAGAATATAGTGAGAATAAAGAAAAAAAAAAACCTTGAAGGAGTAGGTATGTACAAACACTTGACTGATAATGTAGGAATGTCAGAATAAAAATTAATGTCAATATAAAAATGTATAAAAATAAGTAACAATGTTAAACCAAAGTTCACCTAATAAGTCATCCTTTGTGTCTTTTAGCGCCTGGCCCACGAGTGTCTTTCTCAGAGCATCGACAGTGCCAAACACTCACCAAACCTGGTTCCTACTGCAACCAAGCCAGATACAGTGCAAACAGAGTCTTTGTCTTACTCTCAATATCTGAGCATGATCAAATCTCAGATTTCTTGTGCTAAAGACATTCATAATGCTCTACTGGAATGCTCCAAGAAAATAGCAGGAAAGAGTCAGCAGCAAGGCATACTTTAACGGTGATCAATTTCAAGAGTTTGCTTCAACTTCATGCCCCGAGATTGTCCTTAGAAGATTTTCCTGGTTTAGATTGAGATTGTAAATAAAAATAACACAACGTTTGTATGCACAAGTGTGAAGTTTGGCAGGTTTGGAGATTAACAGTGCAGACACTTATTGATTGCTTAATCAAATTGTGATGCAATGACCAAGACTTTAGGATGTGTTTTTTATTTCTGAGCTTGGCCAAAATAAAGTGTGTAATTTAACAGCAACATCTTCAACCCTGGTCATTACTTCAGATGAGGTTTACAACTCAGTTAAATTTGGTATGCATCTGCAAATATACTGTTTTGAACTGTAGAATTACAGTTTCTGGGAAACGCAGGTGTCTTTATCACATCACCTCACCTCACCATGACACAGATAAGTGGTTCTTGCACACTGCTGTCCTCAATTTGGAAGCAAATAATTATATAAGATGCCTTATGTGTGCTTTAACATCAAGTATTCCCTTCACTGGGGCTAAGAGGCCCAAAGCTGTTTCAGGATGACAGTGCCCCTGTGCACAAAGCAAGCTCCATAAAGTAATTTTACCAAGACTGGTGTAAAACTCCTTGTGAAGTCAATTTGAACAAGCGCACATCAAAATGTTTAGCTCAAAGGTCAGTAATTGTGGCTGAATAGACCCAAGTCCATGCAAGCAATGTAACAAAATCTAATGGAAAGCCTTCTCATAAAAATAGAGGTTGTAAGAGACCAAATCCATATGAATGCTTTATTAAAGGAGGCTATGAGAGTTGACCTCTTTATTAATGGCTGTAGTTTTGGAATGGAAAGCACATGTCGGGTGTTATAATGTATAGTTAAGTGGTATTACAGAAGCAGTCAATCTGTTATACTGAATTTCAGCATTTAATGATTGTGCTGATATTCAGTACAACAGCACAATTGCAATTGGTACATTCCATTTATAGAAACATCTATTTAACACTTCCCATTTAATATTAAGACCTGATATTTCAGACAACATATGGTGAAATAGTTTGGTTATTTTTGCTCTGTCAAACGTTTTTCATTCATAGGGTATTTAGTTGAGATTGTAAATAAAAATAACGAGGTACATACATGAAAGAATAAAGTTACGTTAAAACCAAGCACACCATTGTTTTTCTTGTGAAATTCCCAATAAGTTTGATGTGTCAATGTCCCTCTTCCTATTGAAAAAACAAAAGTTGGATACAAAATGGTTGACTTCAAATTGGCCACCATGTTCACCACCCATCTTGAAAAGTTTTTCCCCTCACATATACTAATGGGCCATAAACAGGAAGTTAATATCACCAACCATTCCTATTGTATTAAGGTGTATCCATATAAATGGCCCACCCTGTATATTTATTATTGTGTTGACATCGTATTAATAGGACGTTCTGTACATCTTGTAAATTAATAGGACGTTGTGTACATCTTGTAAATTAAGTAAATAATTTATACCCGTTTTAATAGTATATGTTCTATAACGGTATCTGTTTTTGTTTCAATAAATATTAAGGAACTTCAGGCCGATTGAAACACACCAAATATCACCGTTCAGGACATCATGCAATGTCACCAGCATTCCTTTGATGCGTTCCGATTGGCCTTTTAGCCACATTAAGTGTGATTCCAAACCAAAGGGAGCAAAAATGTTCAGCTAGAGAGAATTGATTGGCCGAGCACCCTTAGGGGGTAGGGATGAGAGGTACTTGGTGCTCTCACGTTAATTACGACACTACAGCCAATCAGGGGCATCTGTGAGATCATGCAAGCGGAAGGAGCGGATAGCACTGTCCTCCGAGTGTGTTACACCACTCCCAATGGTGTGAGTGGTCGGCTGGTGTCACAAGGTTCAGAGGAAACGTGATGGGCTTTGGCCCTCCTGACTGAGTGGGGGGGGGGCAAAACAAAAGGAATTAATTTACAAGTTATGTACTTCTCAATAGCATATGTTTTATAATGGTATCAGTTTTTGCTTCAATAAATATTCAATATTTAATGTCTGTGGTGTGAAATTTCTAACGCAGCAGCAGCAGCAGCAGCGATATCCGAGGTGCCTGTTACCATGGTAAGGCATGGAGAAAGTGATGTCTGTGGTTTTAAAGGTATATAACTTGTACAAAATTTTTTTTATTTGATTCATTTATCAGATGCCCTTACTTGGAGTCATTCATAAAAAAGATTATTATTATTATTATTATGGAGAATATTTACAGGTTACTAGCCTATTTATTATTAATGTTTTAGTGATTAAATATACATACAGCATATTTACAAACGCCAGTATTATTGTAAATAATAATATGCAGTCCTTGATAATTATGAATGTTGTATGCAATTTTCCGTATTCTCTCCCTTGATGCGCAATGGCGGATGGGTAATACTTCTTGTCAGCTTCCGGTGAAGTGATCCGTTTTCACTTTTCTACATTGTTTTCTTCATCGCTCTATTTGAAGCTCACTTCACAGGGTGATAAGTGTGTTTCCAAACCGCAGGGAGCAAAAATGTTCAGTTCTGGGAACTGTGAACGTTGTAGGGAACGCGTAAACAACAGCAGGTCTTCACTTTAAAAGGGAATTTAAAAATTCCCATCAGTCATCGTGCCTTGCTGGAGCGTGAAGAAAAAAATGGAGCTCGAAAAAAGGATTTATATATTAATCTGGCTAGTAATTTGTAAATAAAGAATCTCAATAAATTATTATTAATAATCAATAATTTATTTAGAATAATATATTTAAAGTTATACATGTTTCAATAGTAAGGCGGCACGGTGGTGTAGTGGTTAGCACTGTCGCCTTGCACCTCCAGGGTCCGGGTTCGATTCCCGGCCAGGCT
>JAQQZT010000003.1:16102729-16112887 GCA_030068275.1 Clarias platycephalus
TGTGTGCCCTGCGATGGACTGGCACCCTGTCCAGGGTGTACCCCGCCTTGTGCCCGAAGTCTCCTGGGATAGGCTCCGTCCCCGCGACCCTAATACAGGATAAAGCGGTATAGAAAATGAATGAATGAATGAGTGAATGAATGTTTCAATAGTATGTTTTCTAATGGTATCAGTTTTTGTTTCCATAAATATTAAACGTTTATAAAACATACTATAAAAACGTGTATAACGTAAATAAATGATTGGTTATTAATAATTGAGATTTTCTTTTACAGATTACTAACCTATATAATGCTACGGATTTCTTTATTAAATTTAAATGTAATCTTTTGTGTCCTTTTAATATGATGTCGTCCTCGATAATACGAATAATTATTAAATATTATCGAATAATGATAATAAATAAATAAATAAATAAACCCTTTTTCGAGCTCTATTTTTTTTTCACGCTCCAGCGAGACGCAATGACTTATGGGAAAAATTTCATTCCCTTTTCCGGTGAAGTAAAGACATGAGCAACGTCCCAAATACCTGTCGCTGCTGTTGTGGAAATTTCACACTACGGACATTAAATATAAAATATTTATTGAAACAAAACCTGATACCATTATAAAACATACTATTGAAATGTGTTCAATAAAAAAATTATTGACTAATAATGAAAATTGATTAAAGATGTACGGAGATTTGTTCATTTATTTATTTACAGATTACTTGCCTATATAACTAAGGATTTCTTGATTAAATTCAAATTAATCAAGTAAATTTTTGTGTCCTCCTAATACGATGTCGCCCCTCGATAATAACGATAATAAATATATAAATCCTTTCTCGAGCTCCACGCTCCAGCGAGACGCAATGACTTATGGGACATTTTTCATTCCCTCTTCCGGTGAAGTGAAGACCTGATGTTCACTCGTTCCCTACACCGTTTGCAGTTCCCTTTGAACTGAACATTTTCGCTCCCTGCGGTTTGAACTCACACTTAACATGGCTGAACAGTCTGTGAAGTATACTTCGCAGGGTACTTCAGGCTGAGCGAAACGCACCTTCGGACGGAAGAAAATAACCCCTAACCCGGATGTAAACTATTCCCACGTGTTGTCTGTGAATGCGGGTTGAACGCTTGAGTCTTACCGACCGATATGATTACCATGATAGAATAATTAACAGGAGAATTCGTTTTAATTTGGATAAATACCAGCTCTAGCTAGTACACAGTCCAGGTTTTAGATCAGAAAGGTGAGTTGATTACTTATCTAGCTCTAAATTTACCTTAGTCAAGGATCATCTTCTAGCTATGTTAACGAGCTAAAGAAATACAGTGGTGGGTTATTGCTTTATTAAGCAAATTGCTGAAGTTCTGTGCTTGTGCCTAGGGCTTTGGTGTCATCGCTAACATGTTTGCAGAGGGGGAATGGACAGATGACCTTCCAGCTAATGAGCAGGGGCATTGTGTAGTGAATGATGGGCCTCTTATTGTAAAGGTATTTTTCTGCACGTTTATATTAGCACACATATTGGACCAAATTATGTTTTTACTCGACTTTGATGTGTCTTAACATTGCTGATTCTTTATAAAAAATTTTTTTTTTTTGTTTCCCCTGGGAACAGCATGAGCAAATAAGCAGGCAGTGCCTTAAGCGAACTCTCGAGACCTTAGAGTTAGCCTCAGACTGGGAGTGTATGAAACCCTCTGTAGTCAAGGAGGAGGAAACAGAAAAGGCTACGGTACACCTTTTCAAGAAGAAGAAGAAGAAGCAAAGGTGCAAAAGCCAGAAAAAAACATCTTGCAAAGGAATCGGCAGGGAAACCGATGTACTGAACAAAACTGTGATGAAGCAACACATGAAGCTCAAAGTGGACACATCCAACACTGAAAAAAGTAGAACCCAAGCAGTTTACACATTGTCCATTTTGTTTTGTTACCTCTGAGTTACAATAATTTCATGTTTTGCAGGTTCTAAAAAATTGTATGAAGCAGTAGAAGATACAAGATTGAGTCGGCAACAATGGAAGAATAAAATGAAGAACAAGAGACGGTGCAAGAATAAATTTCTTGTTACTTCAACTGGAGTTGCATATCCTAAATTGCCAGAAAAATTGGAGCAGCCACTGAAGGTCTCAGTTGCAGGGAAAATACACAACGATGATTCATCAGTGGAGAGGGACAGTAATGTACCATTGAATAAAGATACATCTGAAGACATATCTGCCCAGGCTGTTACTAATAAAGTAAACAAACATCAATTAACACAGATTAAACTAGTCTGTAAAGAATTGGCAAATGCACATAGTCAGTGTGAAAAACAAAGGCCTGTCAATGTGGATAAAAAGTCTTGGCGCCAGGCTAAGAACTTGAAGAGTATTTTAAAAACCCATGCCACTGAGAGTGATGAGAAATTGTGTGATACAATTACTGAACAGGAAAAGGAAGGAACTGTCAGTGAATGTAAAATGGATCGCTCTACTGCCTTAAGATCCCGGA
Organism: Clarias platycephalus; assembly: GCA_030068275.1. NCBI lineage: Eukaryota > Metazoa > Chordata > Actinopteri > Siluriformes > Clariidae > Clarias > Clarias platycephalus. Next base: position 16,105,218 of record JAQQZT010000003.1, read on the forward strand.
TGGAGAAACGGTTACAATCAGCTCGATTCCGCTACATAAATGAGCTGCTTTATACATCAACAAGCAGTGAGGCAAAACATATGTTTAAGCAGGACCCTATAGCCATCAGGATTTACCATGAAGGCTACACTGAACAAGTTAAACACTGGCCTGAAAACCCAGTGGATTCCATCATCTCCTATATTCAGCAAAGGTAAGAGAATTGTTATTTTTATTATAGTGTCACCTTGCACTTCCAGGGTCCGGGTTCGATTTCCGTCCAGGCTCGATTCCCATCTCTGTGTGCATGGAGTTTGCATGTTCTTCCCGTGCTTGGTGGGTTTTCTCCGGGTACTCTGGTTTCCTCCCTCAGTTTCCATTCCATTTACAAGATATGAAGGTTAGGCTAATTGGCGTTCCCAAATTGCCCGTAATGTGTGTATGTGTGTGTGCCCTGCGATGAATTGGCACCCTGTCCAGGGTGTACCCTGCCTCATGCCCTAAGCCTCCTGGGATAGGCTCCAGGTCCCTGCGACCCTGAATACAGGATAAAGCGGTATAGAAGATGAGTGAATGTTTCGTCACTTAAGTGAGTGGTTCTCTGAGATCTGTGAAACTGGTGGTCAGTGACTTTATTTTTTCCTTCTTTAAAATCAATCCACCATTAACACATTTATAATGCTTACTATTGAAGTTTTAGTTTATTTCACTAGTCACATAAATAATTTTAAAGTAAATTCACTTATTTTTCAATATATTCGTTTACATTTAATGCTTATCAATAATGTCAGCTGGATTACACACTATATTGCCAAAAATATCCACTCACCCATCCAAATCATTGAATTAAGGTGTTCCAATCACTTCCATAGTTACAGGAGTATAAAATCAAACACCTACTGTAGACATGTAGACCACTTCTACAAACATTTGTGAAAGAATGTCATTCTCAGGAGCTCAGTGAATTCCAGCGTAGTACCCTGATAGGATGTCACCTGTGCAGTAAGTATAGTCATGAAATTTCCTCGCTACTAAATATTCCATAGTCAGCTGTTAGTTGTATTATGACAAAGTGGAAGTGATTGGGAAAGACAGCAACTCAGCCCCGAAGTGGTAGGTCACATAAAATCATAGAGCGGGGTAAGCTTATATTATGGGTTTCCATGACCGAGCAGCTGAATCCAAACCTTGCATCACCAAGTGCAATGCAAAGTATCGGATGCAGTGGTCTAATGCACACCATCACTGGAGTCTAGAGCAGTGAAGATGTGTTCTTTGGAGTGACAAATGACACTTCTCTGTCTGGCAGTCCGATAGATGAGTCTGGGTTTGGTGGTTGGCAGGAGAATGGTACTTGTCTGACTGCATCGTATCAAATGTAAAGTTTGGTGGAAAGAGGATTTTGATGTGGGGTCATTTTTTAGGAGTTGGGTTTGGCCCCTTAGTACCAGTGAAAGGAACTCAATGCTTCAGCATACCAAGACATATTGGACAATTTCACCCTCCCAACTTTGTGGGAACGGTTTGGGAATGGCCCCTTCCTGTTCTAACATTACTGCACACCAGTGCATAAAGCAAGGTCCATAAAGACATCAGCGAGTTTGGTGTATAACAATTAGCCTGGTCTGACCTCAACCCGATAGAACACCTTTGGGATGAATTAGTGCGGAGACAGTCCTTCTCGTCCAACATCAATGGCTGACCTCACTATTGCGCTTCTGAAAGAATGGTCAAAAATGCCCACAAATACAGTCTTCAACCGTGTGAAAAGCCTTTCCATAAGAATTGAAGCTGTTATAGCTGCAATGGGTGGGCCAACATCATGTGTGTACAACCCTATGGATTAAGAATTTGAGCAAATACTTTTGGCAATATAGCGTGTGTGTGTGTGTGTGTGTGTATATATAATATTGGTGAAAAGTTCAGGGAAAATGCTCCATGCTTATTGTACACACTAAAGAATATTTTGTTTATTACTTTTTGCTCATAACTCTCTTAGATTTCTGAAGAAAAAAGTTTAACATTGTGTGGGTTTTTTGTTGGTGTTTTAATTGTCAGGATATCATCTTTGATAATAGCAGACTTTGGCTGTGGTGCTTGCAAGATTGCCCGGAATGTGAAGAACAAAGTGCACTGCTTTGATCTGGCTCCTGTTTGTGACCTTGTCACAGTCTGTGATATGGCTAATGTAAGCTGTTTTAAATAAGACCCTACTTTAATACATAAGGGCTTTTAGATGCTGAATTTACCTAATTTGCCATTTCACCAAAGAAGTGTTTCTTCTTTCATTATATTAGCATGTCACTTGCTTCTATAGTTTATTCATAACTGTAAATCCACAACTTTATATCACTTTGCTAAAATCTTATTAGTAATTAGGAGTTAACTGCTAGTTAAAAAAAGCTGCTAGTTAAAAAAGCTAGTTAACTGATGCCTTCACTAACTAACAAAAAAAATGTGTGTACATGACACAACAAATTATATACTCTGAAACGTTTATTTGAACATTTAAAAATATATAATAAATATCAAAATAAACTATTATTGATAAAGCAAGCCCATGGCTGTTCAGGGTCAAGTTTACGGGGGCTTCTCAGTCTTTCGTTGATTTTACTTCTGACTCGAAACCATTGAGCTTTCTCACCTTCCACTCCTCCTAAGTTTGTCTTTGCTCTTTTTATGGAGTTCTTAAAACCCAAATCATTTATTTATACTGAGAAAAAATTATTGTGGGTCACATAAGCACACAAACTAGCACAGATGCATATGATCAAGCGTTTAACTGTTGTTTTCATTTGTTTCTATGACCAATAATAATATTAATTATTATTATTATTATTATTATTATTATTATTAATAGCCCAACTCTTTGACTATTTAAAACAAAGTTGTCTCCCATTTTTTGCCCATTGAAGTAGTTGGTTCAAGTAAGTGTTATTTTAAATACCCCAAACAGTTCCCCAACAATTAAAACACGCAAACATTACATTTTTGCTTAAAGGTCATTAAAATACCCGGATAACACCAGCTGCTTATCAGACTCTATCTGGTTCTTTTATATTAAAATATCCATTTTTAAAAACTATCAAAGATGGAACAGTCTTTGTTTCCCCCAAAGTGTGGGCCATTTTTGCAATTCTATGTTCAGAATATAGACCTGGCCAATCATCATTCTAAAGCTGTTGCACTGTGACGCCATTCCTACTACAGCACCCTCAACAGCTTGTTCATGCTCATTCAGTAGCTCCAAAAAGTCAGCCGTCACCCGTCTGACCCAATCCTCCACAGCGGAGCTCTGCTTAAAGAGAACAGGAGAATTTAGTTAAGACAAAAATAAATAAACTGTACAGAATATCTAGTTGTGATTAAAAATAAAAGATATTAAGAGACGATTACCCACAATTCCGCAGCGCAAGAGAGAGAAAAAACATTGGCTCAGTTGTGATCACGTGATGCCCGGCGTCAAAACAAGAAGCGCATGCGTTATACATGATACTCTGTACTCGTAAACCAAGACTTGCTCGTTTTTCAAGTCAAAATTTATTTTAAATCTTTGCTCGTCTTGCGGAACACTCGCAAACCGCGTTACTCAAAATCCGAGGTTTCACTTTGGGTGTGTGTGTATGTGTATATCAACTTTATAAAAACCCATTATGTGGCTGCACTACTGCTAAGTACAGTGTCGGGAAGAAAACTGAGCCCTTATCAGTTTCGTTTGTAAAGCAGCCAGTGCCAAGAGTTATCAAATTAATATTAAGTGAGATTTAATGTCTAAATATAACTGTCAAAATTTTTTTTATTGTGTTGAAAAAATTTTTTATTTTTGGGTGGCTAGAACGGATTATCTGCATTTACATAATTTCCTATGAGTAAATGCGTTTCACAATATGAAATTTTACCTTAAGAATTCTGTTTTGAACATCTTTTGTCCTGGTTCTTCATACAGTGCAGTTCCTATTTCACTGTCTGATGCTGTGTTTTTTTATACATCTTATTGAGACATTTTAGTTAAGGGGTACCAGAAGATGGATTCATTTATCTGAATATTTGTTTATAATCCTGTATAGGTGCCACTTGAAGACTCCACTGTTGATATTGCTGTCTTTTGTCTCTCCCTCATGGGAACCAACCTTACTGACTTTTTGGCCGAGGCAAACCGAGTTCTGGTGATGAGGTAATTTGTGCTAATGTATGAACCATTTGGAATTTTCTACGTTTGCATTAAAGTGACCTAAAAAATATCTATTCACAAATGTCCCGAAAGTGGATAAGGAATCCAATTAAACAAATGAGACAAAATTATGATGCTAAGAAATGATATGCGTTGTATATGTCAAAAAACATAAGCTTTATTTTTTTGGTGAATATTGCGATTGAGATTATTTAACACAAATTACTCGTCGTCTCTCATAGCCTGACTGAGAGAGAGTCTGGGCATTTTGAGCATCATTTGAACAAAGAGCATCCCAGTAGTGAAGTGTCTTAAAGTCCAACAGGTTATAAAGGAAACCAGGGAACATTCTAAGTGACTAAATGCATGTATCATTTAATGTTGAAGTCCACCTTCAGAGAAACACTTGTATGCATAGCAGGGTTGCAAGGAGAGCCATTTATCTCCAAAATGAACATTGCTGCCTGTGCCAGAACGGTTTTCCATGAACATATGAATTATACCAGTGAATTTTTAGTGGTAAATTTCAGAACAAATTATCAGAAAATTCTTCCAGGTGAATTGTGCAGCACTGATCAACAGTTACGAGAAATGTTTAGTTGCGGTTATTGCCACACAAGATTGAAAGTTTCATGTACTTTTGCCACACACTTAAGTTATCGGTTCATTTAACCCACTAAAATAAATGAACAAAATAATTTTGTTTCATTTGGTTTATTAGGTTTTTTTTTTTTTCCAAAAATTATAGAAAATGTAATAATGTTCACAAAATATCAATCACCACTGCGTATGAACTAACATTTTTAATTTGTTGTAGGGGTGTACTAAAAATCGCAGAAGTTGCCAGCAGGTTTGATAATATACGCCAGTTTGTTGGGGCCTTATCTCGCCTTGGCTTTAAGCTGGTCAGTAAGGTAAGATATATCTACACATTATTATTGTTTTTGTTTTTTTGCAAATATGTACATGGCAGTGAAATACAGTGTGGTCACCCAGATGTTACTTGCCTAAAGGTAATGCCTACAAATAGTAATGTGTGAATAATGAAAAATCTGTTTACGATTGGTGCCGTATGGTTGTCTTTAATGCTTTTTAAGTACACTCAGAGTGTAAAAGTTGGCTACGGTTGCAGTGTTGTGTATTTAAAAAAATTACAAGTGTAAAAACAGGTGTTTGGAGGGTTTTATTTAATAAAACATATAATAAATGTAATGCTTATGAAAAAAATTGTAAATATCAAATTTACAAGTATTCAGACCCATCACTTAGAATTTGGTCAAAGCATCTTTGCCAGCAATGACAGCCACAACTCTGCTTTTGAATGATGCTACAAGCTTACCACATCTTTTAGAGGTGTTTCTTCCATTCTTCTTGGCAGAATTGTCCAAGCTCAACCTGGTTGAACAGGCAGGGTCGGCGCACAGCCGTTTTCAGGTCTTCGCAGAGATGACTAGGCCATTTTAGGACTTTAACAGAGTTGTTCTTAAGCCTAACTCCTGTATTTGGGTCATGGGCTTGTTAAACCTTTTATTTATAGGAGCTTAAGATTATCTGCACCAATTTTCCCTCTATACTGACTAATATCCCAGGCCCCGTCACAGAAAAACATCCAGCTTGATGCTCCACCACTGTTATTGACTGTAGGGATGGTTTTAATAAGGTGATCTGCAGTGCCCGCTTCCTGATTTCATATAGTTCAATCTTTGTGTCAGCTGACCAGAGAATTTTGTTTCTCATAGTCTGAAGGACTATCCTGAGGTCCCTTGTGGAGATGTGAGAGATTTACAGAAGGATAACCATCACTCCAGCACTCCACCAATTAGGCCTATATGGTACAGTGGCCAAACATAAGCCATTCCTCACTTAAAAGGTGCATGACAGCTGGCTGGGCGTTTGCCAAAAAGCACCTGTAGATTCCCTGGCTTATGTTTGGCCACTGTACCATATAGGCCTAATTGATGGCGTGCTGGAGTGATGGTTATCCTTCTGTAAATCTCTCACATCTCCACAAGGGACCTCAGGATGTCATTTCTAGTGACCCTTGGGTCCTTGGTTACCTCTCTGACCAAGGCCCTTCATTCCGATTACTCGCCATCAACCTCTCGGGGGCTTTCAGGAAGTTTCTTGTGTCCTTCCTCAGATCTGTGCCTTGACACAATCCTACATCATCTGTCTGCAGATAATTCTCTCCACTTCATGGATTTGTTTTTACTCTGACGTGCCCAATCTACTGTGAGACCTTATATACAGATGGTACTCAAGCAGAATAACAGTTTTACCACCGTGGCGACTGCATTAGGGCTGCGCATTTGCTGACTTTACCGCTAAGTTGCGCTATAACTATAGACTTGGTTTATTCTCACAAGGAATAATGAGCCGCAGCACGTTGAGAGCTGCACGCAGTAGCAGATAAATTCAAGTGAAACATTGTAATTAAACAAATTCATAATCACAGTAGTAAAATTACAGTACACATTTAGAATTTAAATAAAATGTAGGCGTTTATTTGCATCGAATTTAAGCAAAGAAAATCTAAAGGCTCATTGTGTTAACATTTAATCATGTGTAACACTAGCATAGCCAGAAAGCAGGGTGTGCATCAGAAAACTTATTGTCAGATAAATGTGCAGAAACTATGTAATAAAACTATATAAGCTTCATAACCTTTTATAAGACTCTACTTTAATTTAAGTGAACTCACAACGATGAGAGAAAATTTAATTTTAAACTAATGAAAGCAAACAAGGTGCGCTATTCTGTATTGGTTTCAGTGAACTTGATCGAGTCAAATTGCTCACAGACGTGAAAAATACTTATAGAAATGTCTGCTTTTACCTAAACTAATAGAAAACAGATTATGTAATTCGTATGAAACATGAATATAGGAGCATCCACTGCTGTGGAGATGGCATACTTACCTTCATCACTACAGATTAGGGGTGGGCGTATCGATCCTTAATATCGATATTAGGGGTTGTATCGAAAATGATCGATCCAAAAGTAAAAATATCGATATTAAGGGCTTTTTTTTAAACCTGTGATTTTGCATGAAATCTAAAATTTAAAATGAGCTTGTATATAACGCTTTCTCTTATGCAGCTCCTTTCACACATCACGCACATTGGTCACCCCTCCCTGCTCTGCTGTGTTCTGTTGCCCTACCATCACGTGACTCAGCAGCGCCTAAAACAAGCAGCTGCAGAGAGAGTGAGAGCGAGGTACGTGCATGACTTGGTATCATGGAGCTGGCAGATAAAAAAACGGAGCGCTGTGTGGAAATATTTTACTGCTGTGAATGAAAACACAGCAAATTGCGACGTCTGTTAAAAGGTGATTCGCTGTGGTAACACCACCAACTTACACAAACACATAAAACGACATTACAAAGAGAGCTCGGAACTACAAAGAGAAAGACATGAGGTAAATCTTTCAGACAGAGCCCTGCCGGCAGCGAGACAGAAGTCACTGGCAGAGTCCTTTCAGCCTCAGAAATATCCAGGTAGCTAACACTGGTAAACAA
>JAQQZT010000003.1:16357072-16372563 GCA_030068275.1 Clarias platycephalus
ACACCAATACAGCTGAAAGTGATTAACAATGCCCTCAGCTGCTTAACCAACCAGAAAATTATCAGACAGGTTTAATTGATTTCATGCCAGGCCCAATATAAAAAGTGTTCCTTTAATTTTTGTGAGCAGTGTATATAGCTTCAAGCAGTTAACAGGACAAGCACTTTCGGCAAATATTACATTTGATTACAACATGTCAAGCTATTGGTGAGATATACTCTTGCTTCTTAGGAAACTTTGACCTCCAAATTGTTCAGAAATAATCATGGTATACAGTGAACTTGGTAAGACTCAAATCAGATGAAACACTTATACAGCATTATGGTGTAACTGCCCTTTTTTTTTTTTTTTTTTTTGCCCTGCTGGTTGCACTAAAGAGGTGTAGATGTTACTGATGTTTATGTTCATTCCATGCTTAGTGGGCTTCCTCTAGGTTTTCCTCCCAAAGATAATTGGTGTTGAATGAATAAATGAACTTAACTGAAGTGTGTATTAAAAGTAATAAAAGTAAAGATTAAAAGTAAAAATGTGTACAGATCATAATGATTAGATTGTCCCTGACAAGCAAGCCAAGGGGTTTACAGAATGACAGGACACAGGCCAGGTGAGTTTATTATGAACTTAATCACGGTGGGTGGACTACAGAGGTTCTTAGATGGATGGATATACACACTACCGCTCAAAAGTTTGGGATCACTTGGAAATTTCTTTGTTTTTGTATAGTGATTTATTTTCTACATTCTACAACAAAACTGGGGATTTCAAGACTATGAAATAACACTTATGGCTTTGGGTAATTATGTAACAACAACAACACAAACAGTCTGTTGTTAATTTAAGACATCAGTTGTTCTGGAACAGTTCTTACAAGGATACGCTGTATAGAATATGAATGAACTGTTTTATGCATATTGTGAAAATTCTCTCTCTCTCTCTCTCTCTCTCTGTTAATACTATGGCGCCCCCTGCTGAATCACCAAGCGAACAAGACCATGACTTCCAAAACAAAACAAAAAATTCCGACTTTACAGTTTAATCTATTTAACTTGTGTCAGTTTCGTTTATTCCATATAATCACAATTCAACGTCGAAAAACATTGAATTAATCTGGTTTGGACTCCATCGAGAACACCCGAGAAGTATTTTATTCTCCTCATTTCACTTGATTAAAATGTAATTTAATAATTCGACGAAACCGCTTGTTTTTTCCCCCTCATTGAGTCACAAAAGGTTTTTTTTTTTTTTTTTTTTTTTGCAATTATTTCATAAATTTTTCCAGGTTTTAATAATGCACTGGACAGTTCTTAAACCAAGTCCAGTAATTTGATCAAATCCTCCATTTGACCATTCTGGCCAATGTCTAAATTTAGATTGTCTTGTTGGGTTCTGCTAGCTCAGCAGTGTTTATAAAGGCTACTATACTGTAAGTTCAAGTTCTCATTAATTAATAAAGAGGTCTACTTCCATTAGTGTGCCCTTGTCTGATCATCGAAATGTTAACTTAAAGCTTAGTACTAATCAATTATACATTTGCATCAGCATAGTATTCAGGTACGGTATTTAGGATCTACAATAAAACTAATAGAAAACATGTAATAAGTAGGAGAGAAATGTGCATCTGGACCTATCCAAGGTTTTAAATGGCATAAAAAGCTTTCCATCATTTCTTTGTTGGCTTTTAAAAACAAACAAATTCTTTCTTTGTTTTTAAATTTTAGCTATTTTATATAGATTTGTCCTGAATTTCATTCTGTATTTTAGTACATGTATACAAAACATCATGTCCTGACTCATTCACCCACCCTGCATCACTGGAATTCTGATTATACTCATTTGTCAGTAATAACACACATGACACAAGTAACACAGATTTTCACATACCATGCGGTGTCTCCTATAAGCCCTCAGTTTACTTCCAGTTTGCACATTTGTTTTAGACACTGCTACGATGTAATTTTTTGCTTCACCAACAAAGACAACCATATTTTACTCACACGATTAATTATCTAGGTTTAGAGAAGTCTATAGTCAACTGTACTTCTCTCCTTAGACAGTTGCACACTATGAGACATAACATCCATAACATACTGTATTATAAACTTACTACTGCTGAACTTACTGCAGTTTGCATAATGATTCTGTTGTCTACGGATGGTAAGAAAAAACACACAGACATATTTATGTACATTATACTGCACCCACAACGTGAACTTTTGTGACCTTTTCTACAAAGGAGCTACAGACAAAACATTGGCATCCTCACTAGGTCGATTTTCATTGTTGGACGGTATTGTTCTGTCTAACTTAAATGCAACTCACCAAGAAGTGATGGAGCAGGAACTCCCATGATCCTAAGGCATGTCCTGAAAATATGATGTCTCCAGCATCTTGCAAAAAGTAACCTGTAGCAGCAAAGGGCTAGGATTAATTTAGTTAGAAATAACACTGACTATTCCAGATAAACTACTATACTATACATAGTATTGTCAGTATTGTATATTGTGCGTAATTATGCATATTTTCCTTCAGCACAGAAATAAACCCTTTAATCAAAGTTAATCAAAATAGAAACTATTGCTGTAATGAATTTAAATTTGTAATGTATTCCATACAGTACATGACTACTGTATTCTGTACTCTAATCTAGATAAAACTAGTATTGTTTTTAAGCTTGAACAAATATTCCAATTTCATTGGTTCTTACATATTTAATAATATGAAAAAGGCATTATTAATGGTGTGTAAACAGTTCACAAACCAGGAGCACATTATAGTGTCTTTTACTAACCTGCTGAAACACTCACAAGCAGGTAGCAGACTGGTGTGGAGAAAGAATGCATGTTACTCAGCATCTCAGGCCATAAGATCACACTGCAGAGTGATAAAGTAATCACAGATAAATTCCTTTTACATGGACACTTCAAATGATTTCTTCAGTTCGTATTTCCTTATGTCACTGCACTACACAAATGAGGTTTATACAAATTCACTCCTTCTAATAAGTTGTTTCTATAGTAGCAACTTACAAAGGGGCTTGTATAACAGATATGCCACACAAACAGGTTTTTAAAATCTGTGTAATGGTTTATACAGTACTGTGAAGTGTTCTGTGAGAAGACATTAATTTAACACTCAGAAAAGGATTCTCCAGTGTCAGCACTTTGTAACAGTCCTTTCAGTTTTTCAGTACAGGAAAGTCATCAGGATGGAAGGCTTTTTGGAAGGCACTTTGCTGGCATTGTGTAAGTGGAATAATACACCTCAGGATGTGCTGTTATTGGAAAATCAATTATAATCAAAGCATCACTGCACACCAGAGCTGATTATTTTACTACTATTTATTACATTACTAGGTTAATAGATTGGGAAAATTAGATCCTAAACTCATGTTACAGATTGCATTAGAGTTTCCTTGTGGGGTTCCTCCAGGTTCTCAGGTTTCTTCTAATTTCCCCAAAACATTTCTCTGACTCTAAATTACCATAAGGTATAAATGAACACATGAATTTGTGTACAGATTGTACACTGTGATCTACTGACTGTCATGTCAACACCAAATGTACTATCTTACTCCATTTCCCAGACTGCACCTCTGAATAAAAACATGGCTACCACACAGTAAATTCTCCAGTGTTCAATTAACACCCTAAGTAGTTCATATAGTTTAACTCAAACAAACTCTAATAGTGTGATATCAATACTGGGCAGCTTACTGTGCATGTACTACAACTCCAAGTTCACATGTTCAGGTTCACCGGGTTGCTAATTACATACTGTACCTAGACTCAATCAATACCATACTACATAAGCACACTCACAACAAAGACACAAACAAGTCCTTATTTCATGGTTGCTCACTCTGATTCTGATCATAGTCTCTTTGAACACCTGTTAGTACAAAGTATTCCACAACTCAAGCTGGATGTGCTGTCTAACACTGAAGTCCAATCTAGTGTGAATTCCCTCCTTGCATCCAATTCTTTGGATTACACGTTAAACAGGATACCATGGTTACTAAAGGTGAATAAATGGTGATTCCGGAAAGCATATAATAATAAAAGATTATTTCCCTCCCTTGTATTATAACATATATTGGATAAACATTTACAAAATGTTATGATAAATATTTAGAAAATTGTGGACTTTTAAATATTTGATGCCTAAAGAGTGTTTCTCTATCCTAAAAGGTTCCAAGTATTTAAGGAGACTAAACTCCATAACTGCCCAAAACTTTGAAAACTTTCTTTTCTAAGGCACACAATGTTAATAACCTACCAAGCATAAAAATAAGGGACATGCTATAATAGGCCATCTTAAACATTGTTTTACAAGGAAACCAAATCAGCACTAAAACAGCTCCAAATGCCTGTTTGTATCATCCCTGGAATGACACTGGAATCAGTACAAAAAAAATTTCACATAGCCAGTAGCTTTTCCACATCATCATCAAAATGAATTCTAAACAATCGGAATGATTGTCACTTACCAGGTTATGGCCCATGGGCCAGTTAGCAGTGAATGAACCAGAGACACACTGAGGTTTCTCCACTTCCAGGAGCGCAGCTCATCATGCTCTACTACTTTGGGTAGGGGCAGTTTCCTTAGCAGGTGATGAACCACCCTGAACATGAGAGAGAACAGCAACACAGAGAAAATAGGGTTCTGGTGCACCATCAACAGTATTGCATCCATCTTCTCCCGCCTTCCTTTGTAATATCCCCTGTGGTGTACTCTTGGCTTCCTAAAGCTTTCCCTTCACTGTCTGGTCTTTCTAGCCCCTCTTTTTATTCCTGTTAGCCATCACACATTCTCTTGCATTTCTCCACTCCCTGAGGCAGTAAGGGAGCCTTAATTCTGTGCATTATTTCCCTCCCTTGTGTCGAATAGACTTCTGCTGCCGCAGCAGCTCCTGAGTGGTGTGAGAGGGGTGATGGAAAAAGAGGGGGGGTGGAGACGAGAGAGAAGAAGACAAGAGAGGAGAAAAATGAGGGGTGTGAGCACAAAAATGGCCAGGAACCAAGGAGGAGCTACGATGGATTATTTCATGAAATCATAACAGGGATGTCTGAGCCAGAAGCCATCACATATTTCAAAGCGCTGAAACAGCAAGACAAAATGGCTGATTGTTCCCACCTAACAATGTGTTGTTTATGTGTTTGTTGTGGACAAATTGCAGGCATTGTCACAAGCCACGCGGTTCACCATTCTTTTTTTTTTCTTTTTTCGCTTTTGTCTGTGATGAATTCCAATGAGGTGCTGTAGAAATGTGCTTAAACAAGGATTGTGTACATTCGGTCATTTAAATCTAAAACCCACTTATCTCTCACCGAGAGAGAGAGTGTGTGAGAGAGAAAGAGAGAGAGAGAGAGAGAGAGAGAGAGAGAGAGAGAGATACAAATAGCAAGTCTCTCTTTATATGAGTGTGGGATGTGTGTGAGGGGAAAAAACACTATTTTCCTCCCAGTCTCCATTCCCTTTCAGTGGGGGAAGGGTGGTGAGAATAGTCATGTGTCATGCATGATGACGTATAAACTCACCAGCCCTAAAGAACAACCAGCCCTAAAAAAGATTTGTTTTTATTATATAATAATTATAATTATAATTATCATCATAATCATATTATTATTATTATTATTATTAATATTATTATTATTATTATGTTTATAAGATGAATCTGAAGAATTATTCATAATAATAACAATAAGGATAAGAAAAAATACTAATAACAAAGTATTACAAATAATTATGATTATTTATTAAAAATACATAAAAATTTGTTTTTGTTGTTGTTGTTGATGCTGCTGCTATTATTATTTACATTTTGGTAAAGCTGCAACAGAATGGTGGCTTAATCACCTTGCATCTCCAGGGTCTGGGTTTGATTCCTGCCTCGGAATTGTGTGCGCAGAGTTTGCATGTTCTCTCTGTGCTTGTCGGGTATCCTCCAAGTACTCCAGTTTCCTCCCACGGTTCAAAGACATGCTAATTACTATTCCCAAATTGCTAATAGTATGTGTCATGGCATGCTCATGGCATGCAAGTGTTTCTATGTGTGTGCCCTGTGATGGACTGCCACCCCATTCAGGGTATACCCCTCTTCGTGCCCTTAGTCTCCTGGGATAGGCTCCAGCCCCTCTGAATACAGTTTTTTTTTATTGTTCTTCATGAAATGTGTAGTTATTAATATTATGGTATGTTGTAGCATAATATTGTACCCTTGATCATATTATGAATTTTCCATACCTACCTAAAATAAGCAAAACAAACCCATGAACAATCAATTACATGTAATTCACTCATTTAAAATTAGCCTTAGTCTGCAGTATATGTACAGTATATTATGAATTGGAAAGAAAATGGGCACAAGAGGGCAGAACAAACCCACATGATGATGTATGGTTCTGTTTAGTAACCAGGTTATTGAAGGTTAGTAACCAGTATGTACACAAAGTGTGTGTCATTCATTTTCTCAATGTAAAGTACATTTGTAATAGCTCAAGCAAAAGGTAAATTTAGCCATAGACAATCACTGCTGAGTTAGGAATGAAAGCACTGAAGGACTGAACTATTTTTGCTCAACTGAAAATCCTGAAAAATAGGGGAAGTAAAAATAGCTGAAACACTGTAAAAAATAAAAAGTTGACTTAACTTAAAAAGTTAAGGCAACCGGCTGCAAAGCAATTTTGAGTTCACTCAACTTCAGTGGTTGAAGTTGTGCCAAATCATTTAAAAAAGTTAATTGAAACTGCTGTTTTAAGTTAGTTATACCTTCCTAAAAAAGTACATCTAACTAATCATTATGAGTTTGTTTTAAGCCGAAAAAGGGGTTGAGTGATTTTTAAGAAATTAGTAGTTTCAGTTAGCAGATGCTCTTATCCAGAGTGACTTACAATTTTATCTCGTTATACATCTGATCAGTTGAGGGCCTTGCTCAAGGGCCCAACAGTGGCAACTTGGTGGTTGTGGCCATGGGTAGCTCAGTGGTTAAGGCATTGGACTACAGTTCGGAAGATCCCAGGTTCAAACCCCACAACCGCCAAGTTGCCACTGTTGGGGCCTTGAGCAAGGCCCTGAATCCTCAACTGGTATAACTTAAAACAGAAGTTTCAATTAACTTTTTTAAATGATTTGGCACAACTTCAACCACTGAAGTTGAGTGAACTCAAAATTGCTTTGCAATCGGTTGCCTTAAATTTTTAAGTTGAGTCAACTTTTATTTTTTTACAGTGTACAAATAAAAGTGAACAGTACGTATACATAATTATTTTGTCAGTTATAAGATTACATTATATTGTATTAGTGGATGTTGTAATGAAATAGAAATACGGATGTTCTTAATTTTATCATTTAACCATTTTCCTTCTTTTCTTTTGGAAGTTTCATTAAAATTTGACACTTAATGCTGATGCCTTATTAAAGATCAGAATATTTTTCTGGTTAAATTCATATTGGTTTCTGAGCTCTTTGTGGTATACTGTATATATGACATTTGCACATGTGTGCAAACCAAACCAAAGATGGCAAGAGAAAGATGTACAGTATGAGTGGAGTGGTTTGGACATACAATAATATAAATTATAAAAATGTACTGTAAAATACTGTGAAACATTTGTAACTATATAACTATAACTATAAACACTTGTATTATCTGATTAAAATGGATAGAATAATAGCATAATATGCCTAATATTTCTGTCATGTTTTTACGATTTGGCTCATAATTCATTAATTTATTTAAACTGTCATCACTGAACTATGGCTGGCTGCAATGACCCATACACTACAGCCAATTTTAAAAACACCAGTCAGCCTGCATCATATGTCTTTAGCCTGTGGGACAAAACCTGAATACCTGGAGGAAACCCCCTAAGACTTGGGAAAACATACACTCCACCTACACAGACATGAGGTGAGGGTGTTTGAGGTGACAGTGATAATCACTAAGTCACTGTTCTGCAACACTAATCAACAAGGGCTTAAAATGAGTATTATCTTGCTAAAACTAATAAATCTGTGTTTGTTAAATCTGTGTTTATGATGTGGTGTGGTTTTCAAACCAGGCTCTTTCTAAATCAATCATTACTATTGTTGTTAGTCATTCGGCTCCATCTGATCCCCAATGCCATTTTCATTCAATTCCCCCAATTCATTTTATCCGGGTTTAGGCATTGGGTGGGAAATGAATGTGATAACCCATAACATGGTTTAAAAATATTTTTCTTTAGACACTAACAATTTAAGAACTTATTGGAACGAAATCTCCAGAGTTTGTTCACAGAACAAGTTTTCATCATATTTGCTTATCACGTTTTTGTCAGGTGATGAGAAGGTGTTTTTGTCAGGTGTTTGTGTAAAGGTTTCTGCAATAAACCACACCCGAGGCATTGCTTAAACCCTCGACCCTGCACGTATCTTTGTCCAAATATTAATGAATCAACATGTTGAAATTAAGAGCAGAATTTTCATTTAAGTCAAATATGTAAGGTGAACAAAAACAAATCATTATGAAATAATTTAGTAAAACAGATTTTTGAGCACGTAACGTTTACATATTGATTTTATACCTGTTTTACTAAAACTAAGAGTAAACGCGGATTTCCTTTTTTTTTTTTTTTCTTTCTCTAGAAAAACGGGAATTCCGCGTTCACTCCTTGTTTGTCCCCTCTTGGTTTCCGTAGGGATAGAGGAAACGTTGCTTAGAGACGAGAGACTTTGCAAGAAGCAAACTTCACCCAAGATGGAGAAGTACGAGAAAATTAAAGTGGTCGGGAGAGGAGCATTCGGGTAATGAAAAGAAAACTGCGTAAAACTATATATATATTTATTTTTATTTATTGTCTTGTCCAATTGCTCGTGTAAATGACTTTAAACGCACTCGTTTTTTAAACCCGAATATTTTACTCTGCTGTTTGCGCGCGAGCCAGTATTCCTTAGTTAACGGATTGCTTACAACAAAAGTGAAACATGAACGCGTAATAACAGCGTTTCTGAGAGTAGGCATAATAATAATAATAATAATAATAATAATTCTATATTTTGTTACATAAGTTTTATTACATGGTAAAATGCATGCATGACGAACATTCTTAGACATGCAAGAAGTGAGTGTCCATAGTTGTTATGATAAAATGTAACACCAAAATCAGTTGTCATTATTGCTTTCAGGTAACATTATACTCCTTATCTGTAAGCATGAAAAATTCCAAAGAAATCGGATTGCTGTTCAGTCTGAACGGATTGTCCCAGAGACAAACAGTTAGGAATCTTGAAACACCCCTTTCTACCAATAACAGAATTATTGTTCAATGTAACTTAAAAAATATAACACATAAATGGATAAAACATCAGCCCAGTCAACCTAGACTTTCTGAAGGACATCTCCATTAGGGTCTATGGATATTCTATGGCTGATTCATGTTATTATTTTTAAATATTATTTTCTAATATTTTTTATTATCAGTTATGAAGACTCACGATATACGATATACATTTGCAGCATAAATGAAAATCAATTTAAAAATTTAGAAAAGAACACATGTCTACACAGTAAAATCCTGAGTGTTGATTTAACAGTTTTAGAGTTTATTTGACTCCCAACTGGACTCCTATAAACACTGTTAGTTCAATACTGGG
Organism: Clarias platycephalus; assembly: GCA_030068275.1. NCBI lineage: Eukaryota > Metazoa > Chordata > Actinopteri > Siluriformes > Clariidae > Clarias > Clarias platycephalus. The sequence continues at coordinate 16,366,706 of JAQQZT010000003.1, forward strand.
AGAGTATGCAAAATTTTGTTGAAATACCTTTAAACAAAGCAGGCCCTTCTTCCACCCCCCACTACAGCTACGCCTTCCCTCCTCAAAGAGGTTAACAGCTTTAGTTGTGCACATCTAGGTTATGATATCCACTGAAATGGTCCTCAATCAGAAATCATACTTTGGATTCATCTCGAGTTTTAGAGCCTATTCAAAAACAGTACAGGTGTAAATATCCAAAACACAAAACTGGACAATAAAGAGGGATCTGTTGATGAGCAAATAGTGTATCATATGTATATCCAAAATCCAAGGAACAGAGAACAGAATATCCCAAATATCAAACACAAGAAAACTAAGGCTGCGTAATGTCAGGCGTGAGCAACTGAGCAAGTACTTTGCAAAGAGCATGAGTTCAGAATCTGTTGATATAGAGTGTGACTGATTAGGAACAGGTGTGCAATATTAGAATTAAGGTGAGTGTGAGTATTACAGTGTTTGAAATTGTAGTCTATTGTGGCAATTGTTGGAGGCTGTGATCTGTTGTGGGTAATGGAGTCCGAGGCAGACTCTGGCTGTGTTATGACATGTACAGTATATCCTTTTATATTACAATACTGCCTGTTTGTGATTTACTGTACATGCAAACACACATATACACATATACAGATATGCATTTTTTTCCTGTTTGAAATTTCCTGTTGCACTTTGCATATAAACATCAAATTTACTCTTTAAAAGAGTAAATTTAATTTTTTTTGTTGAGAACAACCCCCTCTTCCAATGCCTAGTTGAGTTGTTGCCTCTTAAAGCAAGTAAAGAAAAGTCAACAAAGTGTGTTATAGTTAAATCTTACCTGCTTAAATATGTAACAGATTTTCATTTAAAATTTAACAGTACATTTCATCATAAAACTATATATCTAAAGAATGGGTGGTTTTACCAATGTATTAGGGAAACTGCATATTCAGTATGGTACATCGTTTAATGATTTGATTCCAGACTATAGTCATCACATTAACCATAAGTTTGTCTTTTTATTTTTTGGACAGTATAGTGCACCTTTGTCGTCGGCGAACTGATGGTGCTTTGGTAATTCTAAAGGAAATCCCAGTGGAGCAAATGACCCGGGATGAGCGTCTTGCCGCGCAGAATGAATGTCAAGTACTGAAGCTACTCAACCACCCGAACATTATCGAGTATTATGAAAATTTCCTGGAGGACAAGGCGCTCATGATCGCAATGGAATATGCACCAGGCAACACATTATTTAGTTTGAATTACATAAGACTTTTGATAACTCAAAGCAAGAGAAATTTTGACACTTGGAGAAAATGTCTATTCTGAGAAATTAAATGAGTGAAATAATTTTAGACACATTAATCAGTTTGAATAACCAGCAGCTTAGGAAACGAAGCCAAAATACAAATGTAGTCCATTTATCAAAATTTCTTTTGCACAAAATGTTGCATGAAATTCACAGACTTAAACAATTGTCTTTACTTATTGTTGTTCAATGTAGAACAGAGTTTTAGGATCTGTCAATATCTTTATCTACCTTTAGGTGGAACTCTTGCTGATTACATCCAGAAGCGATGCAACTCCCTACTGGATGAAGATACCATACTGCATTTCTTTGTGCAGATCTTACTGGCCCTCTACCATGTTCACAACAAACTTATTCTTCATAGAGACCTGAAAACCCAGAACATTTTACTAGACAAACACCAGATGATAGTCAAAATAGGTGACTTTGGGATATCCAAAATCCTAGTTAGCAAGAGCAAAGCTTACACTGTAAGTGCTTTGTGATGTAGCCCAGTTTGTAGCTAATGAGCATTTTTTTGTTGTAATAAATTTTTTTGTTTGAATGGCAGGTGGTTGGAACACCTTGTTACATCTCTCCTGAACTGTGTGAAGGAAAACCATACAACCAGAAGAGTGATATTTGGGCTCTGGGTTGTGTGCTCTATGAACTCGCCAGTCTCAAAAGGGCCTTTGAGGCAGCTGTAAGAAATACATTAACTTTTTTTCTTAAATCAAACACTTTCCGCCTGAACCTGTATGGTGAAAATCAGTTTTTTGTTCTCAGAACCTCCCGGCTTTAGTCTTAAAAATCATGAGTGGCACTTTCGCCCCAATTTCGGACCGCTACAGCCAAGAACTGAGACAACTCATTCTCAACATGCTTAACCTGGATCCATCCAAACGACCACAGCTCAATGAGATCATGGCCAATCCCATCTGCATCCGACCCCTGCTGAACCTTTACACTGACATCGGCAATGTCAGAATGCGCAGGTTGGAAGGCTAAATGACATTCATTACATAACAACAGCTTATTAACATACCTAAATGTGACTTTTGATAAATACATTGACTGCATACCCTGTTTCCAACAGAATTGAGAAGCCATTACCCACAATGCAGACAGGTACTCATGGCAGACCAGGAAGCCGTGTGACTGGAACCAGAACAAGGGGTTAGATTTCATGTCTCAAAATTCTCTATTATTCAGGAAATCATGGGATTAATATTAGATAGAATATTTTTGGAATACCTCATTTTATCAGGTAACTTAAAGATTGGAATGTTGTCTTTATTAATAGCATAGCTATTTTATTGGTAATAAACATATTTACAAATTTACATATTTTTAATACATTTTCAGGTTTAAACACTGAAAAGCACATTTCGTTAGTGTTTTATTATTGGTTGTAATAATACTAAGAATAATGATGATTATTATGGCCAGTAGCACTAATAATAATCAATAGCATTAAAAATAACTAGAAACAGTTCTTGGAGAAATTGTCAAGTAGGGTTCATCTTGGATGGGTTATTGATTGGAAGATTGTGGGTTTAAGCCCCAGCACCTCCAAGTTTCCACTGTTGAGCCCTGAGCAAGGCCCCTGAACCTTGCTGCCTATCGTTTTTACAACACCAGGGACGCTCTGTCCTGGCTGACCCTGCACTCTGTCCCTGGTTGCCTAAATAGGATATGCAAAATAATCACATCATATCAAATCATACCTTATGCTCTAAGGTAACAAATTATTCTTAATAATCTTAATGGAGCATTTCTTTATTTAGCAAAATGGTGAAAACAGCTGAACCCTGTGAGTCCAGTGTGTTTGTGTGAGTGGAGAGTGTGTGGTTAACAATGGCACTGTCTGCGCAGCTGACTCAAACAGGTCATATAACATATAACATGATCTCTTCCATTTCCTTTAACGGGAAGGTGACCGCTGATTTTGAGCCAAATACCTTGGGAGCTGTTGATGCTACACCTCTAGTTATTTGACTGTTTGAGAGAGGGGGTTACACAATGTGGTTACACAATATATATTTTTTCCAAAGTAGTAGTCATTTTTGAGGTGTTTTATATAATAAGTTTCGCCTTCCCCTTCCATTGGACCAAAAATACACAAGATAGGGCCACATAAGCAATCGGTGGACATCACAAACAACTAACTCGACAACGATGCTTTGCAAAGTAGTAATTTTAGGTATACATTTTTTTTTCAGGTGGGTTGTCAAGCTTGATTTCAACCAAGATGATGCACGCCCTGCCCTTGTCATCAGTGTACACATGGGGCAGTGGCATCTCCATGCCACTCCGCTTGCCCATGCTCAACACTGAGGTGCTGCAAGTGTCACTGGGCCGCACACAAAGGATGGGTGTCACCAAATCCGGACGCCTCATCACTTGGGAGGTTAATCCAACTTTCAGTCCGGTTTTAAAAGGATAGATAAGTGAATTGTTACAAATTACACTGGGTATGGAACAAAGTCAATCCTTGTCCTTCCTACACCACCTCTTTTTTATAAACACCTGGCTGTGCCCACATGTGGGTTGTGTGCCTATTAAGTGCATTTTTCCGTGGAGTTGAAAAATGCACACACTTAGCACTAGGTGTAAAACACATCAATGGGTGGCAGATGCCTTTCAAAGTATTAAACCTGAGCTTCTAACACTCAGTACCTTTGCTCAGTTACCAGTTCATCTTACACAGCACGACTGATCATTATTACATATTTTAAATTCAAAAACCTTTAAAATAATTAAGAAAAAATAATCTTTAAGTAAAGTGTGTTGGTAGAATATTTTCTCTGACCTGATGTGGTCTGACGTGTTGATCTTCTGATGTGACACTGACAGGCTCCCACTGTGGGCTGTGGTGAATCTTCTCTACCTGGTGCTGTGGAGCAGATGCAGCCTCAGTTTATCTCTCGTTTCCTAGAGGGACAGTCTGGCGTTACCATCAAATCTGTCTCTTGTGGAGACCTTTTTACAACCTGCATGACAGGTACTCATCAATTAAATTAAATTAAATTAAATTAAATTAAATTAAATTAAATTACATTTTATTTGTATAGCGCTTTTAACAATTGTCATTGTCGCAAAGCAGCTTTAGAAGATCAAAAGAAGTTATGGAACTTTGTATAAAATGTGTATGAATCAAAATGATTAGATAGTTCCTGATGAGCAAGCCGAGGGCAAGGAAAAATTCCCTGAGATGGCAATAGGAAGAAAAGAAGTCAACAGAGAACCTATCCTCTGCAGGGATAGCAGGGATTGATCTGCAGTCGTACTATTTGTTAGGCAGCTGGAAGTTCAATATAACAGGAGTCTAGTTCATTATTGGAGGTGGACTGTAGGAAATTCCAGTCCTGAACTAGCAGCAGGCAGTGTTTGGTGTAAAAGGTAGTATTACATTAAACTGATATAAACACCTTTGTTCAAAAGAGTAATCAGTCACTTTAAATCAGTACAGTTTGTGTTACATTCAGCAAATTTCTCCTTACAGTATTATAGCTGTGTGTGTGGGCTAAAATTAAATCCAGTGTTTGTAACAACATGCTAAGTGGTGCAAACCATGCCATACAACACTATTCCAGTCAATCAGCCACTGTTTGGTGATGTGTTATATTAATATTGGTTAGACAACCCACTTATTGTCCATGCCCTTGCAATTCGTTTCTAGAATTTTTGTGGACGCGGAGCACTAAAGGAATTTGTGGCTATGTTTTGCTGTTTATTTCAAACACGAACAACCCTTTTTATTTATTATAGAATTCACTTTAATGCACTACTCTTCGATGATGTACTGTTTTCATCACTATAGCATGAAAACTTTTTTTGCTGACCCTTTAAAAATAGATGAAACACTGGAACAAAGAGCCAAAAAATTATCCAGCAGATCAGCTCAATCTTAAATATGCTGTGCTCTCAAAGTTCATGTGCATTTGCCTGACTATTTATTGTAGATTTACAGATGGCAGATTAATAGTTAATACTTTGTTTAGGATCATACTGTTTTAATTCCAGTTCACTCTTTGTCGTGAGCTGTTAATCTCCTCTTCTGTGGTCATCTCCTTTTGCTTGCAGACAGAGGCATAATTATGACATTTGGAAGTGGAAGCAATGGTTGTCTTGGGCATGGAAATTACAACGACATAACACAGGTAACTGTTTCCTAAGACTTAGTATTTCCTGTAATTAGTTAGTATTTCAGAAAAATACTAGGGCAAAACCTTGAAACTGTTGACTGATTGATTGTATTCTTTACCTGCTTTTGATAAAGGAGTTGGGGTTCTTCCAACAAACTACTTGCAGGTTCAGGAGTTAATTTTAGAATAATAAAGATTGAAATGTAAGTTGGAGTGTCATCAGACTGTGCAGGAAGCAATACAAAACATAGACTGTTTTTATATTTTTTACATAAATAGATATTTTATATTATCATATTTTTAGTATACAGTGATACAGTTGAATCTTGGATTACGAGTATACTTTGTTTCGGAAGTGGGCTCGTATTCCAAAACACTTGTAAACCAAATTAAATTTTCCCATAAGAAATAATGGAAACTCAAAT
>JAQQZT010000003.1:16389529-16400593 GCA_030068275.1 Clarias platycephalus
TGTGTGTGTGTGTGTGTGTGTGTGTGTGTGTGTGTGTGTGTGTGTGTGTGTGTGTGTGTGTGTGTGTGTTTTTTTTAAAGCAAATCTGTGCACTGTTTAGATGCACTGTTTTCACAAGCACTATTCTGACAAACTGTATGCCATGGCACTTCATGGCACTATACACTGCAGTCCAGAATGCTACTTGTTTCCCAGTACATTTGAAGATGTAGAAGCATTCTCCTATAGTTTTTCATGTCCGGTCAAATTTGCAAAGCTATTATCAAACACAGCATATTTAATGTGTCATGCTTTTATACACCATATTTAAACATGAAGCAGTTTGGTGTAATAAAAGTGAGCAATACAATATTTAGTCTGGTATGGTAGAAACATGGTTAATATGGCCAGACGCTAAAATCTTCCAGCTCAAATCAATCAATTATTCTTTACACCTCCACTATATGTTAATGAGTAACCAAATTCAGCACAGATGTTTGCTGCACATCATCTCGCAAATAGATTCAACAATAAATATGGGCCTGTGGATGTGGATTTGCTACATACATACATATATGTAATTTATATATGTATATAATTTAATTTGCTACAGTTCTAAACAAGATGCTATTCTATCCACCAATGTGTAAATAGTTTAGAGCATACCACGTGTAGGATTATAGAGGAATGGCAACATTTTACCACCTCAAATGCAAAAACGTCTATTAATGTAAGAAAAATATAGGGGGGAAAAAATCTATTTTGCATAAATTGCCACATTTTTTCCCCCATGTCTGATGTTAACACACTATGCAATAATGCTCTCCCTGGACAAAGACTTGAATAGAGAAGCATGCACAAGAGCCATTTAAGCCAAGCCAGGACTTGTGATGAAATGATGAAGTCGTATAACTGGTTAATATTTTACAGAAGACTTCAATCATAGTACAATATGATAATAAGACTGTTCACCTCAGTAAAACATGATTGGTACAAACGCTTTAAAGAAGACCGTACTTCTCTGAATGATGATCCTGGCCGAGGTGGCTCAGAGCCCACCAGTCATTCCAGTAAACATTCAGTAAGTGGGGCGGCTGATCCTTGAAAATTACAGTTCAATGTGAAAATGAACTGTATGCCCAATCAATTACCAACACCACTTGCACATTACAAGAACTCGGCTGGAAGCCACATCCACAGTACAGTCCTGACCTCGCTCCAAGTCATTTCCACATGTTTACAGCCATTAAAGAAGTTCTTTGGAAGCCATTGTCCGATTATGGACACTGCAGTGTATAGTGCTATGAAGTCCCATGGCATTAGTGCAGCAGGGGATTATATAGATAAATAAAGGTAGTTTCATCTGAGTTTTATTAACGGAATGGTAACTGGTGCAAGTTGTTACCTGTTTGGGTATATCTGATGGTGAGGTGGGAGCTTGGTCATAATTTTTCCAGCTGTATTTCTGCACAAGCGAACAAACTTCTTTCTCTGACTCAAAGGGCCTCACCTTCCCTGGTTGCCATGGGCACTAAAGCTGTGCTTGCAGCCAATCAGTGCCTGGGCTGAGTGTGTTGACAGATAAATGATCAGCATGTTAATTTTTTTTTGTCCTCTTTGGCTCTTTGGCCTTGGTAGTTGAAGCCAGACTTGCATTTAGATTGATTATTTAGCACGTACCCACTTTCTGCTTTAAAGAAAGACTTTTGATAAATTGATACGCCATTTTATTGGAGTAGGAAGCAGCAGCAAAGGAAGAAAGTTTTGAGGGGCGGGAGTTTCAGCATGGTGGAAATGACTCATAAGAGATTATGTGCGTGGCAGTGTTTCTGTGTCATCCACCAGCACCCTGTGACTCAGCCCACCAGTTACTCAGCTGAAGATAACGAGCAAAATCATTAACTTCCTCCAAAGCGCTCCATACTTTTGAACATTTTTTTTTTCACTAACTGACTCACAGGAAAGTTTTTCAATTCAAAAGTCTTATGTTGCTCTCACGTCGATCCGTGATTTTGAATTTAATTTTTGTAAGAAGATGAAGGAATGGAAGATAATTTGATATGAAGGCAGGATTATAAGGGGGTGTGTGTGTGTCTTGTTTTTGTTTTCTCCCCTGCAATTGCTCAAGTGATATTAAGTAAAGCTTTCACCACGCACCTGGATGAACAGTCCTTCACCGCTTTTCTTCACAAAATGAGCCACAGAGACGTTTGCCTGTGCAAATATACTAGTCATACTTTAGAAAGCATGAAATGAACCTAATCCTGCATTGCAGTTATATTGTGGTTTTATATTAAAGTTTCAGTACTCTCTTTACTGCAACACCCTGATTATTGCTGGTTGAAGTAAATGTCTATTATTAAATCACGAACAGAAACAGTGAGGACAATCAGGATTGTGACTATATATAATAAATTTATTATTTGCATGGTTTATTCGCATATTGCCTTATTCTATAAAAGCAGTATAATGAAGTCTGATTTTGTATGGAGTCTCATGACAAGCTTCTTCTTTGTCTTAATGTGAAGAAAAAAAGAAAAGACAGCCTGGAGAGGGTGACTGTTCATAGCTGCTATAATGTAAGTGATTACAGGAACTAACATTATCGTTCCACAATATGTAGTAAAATTGTGCTGTGTTTCTAGCTAATGCTAACTTATTCAAATGAAGAGGCAGCACAATATCCTTTCACTTTTTGGAACAACTAAAAAGGGAAAAGTTTCCACAGGAAATGAACGCTTGTGCTATGTTTTTAGAGCCTAGCCTTTTAAATGAGCAGGACCACTGTCTGGACTGCAGCTGCTCCTCAGAACTGAGGCTTTAAATGCAGCTTAATTTGCTTAGCACAAGTGAGTAAATGAGATCATTCAAAACGCTAAGTTATTGTGCTCATTCTTTATCTGTACTGCTTACTGCCAAACTAATTATAACCTACTATATTCGTGGAATCGACTAATACTGTACCAAGCTAGATGTTTGGCTAACTGTCGAATACACCCAAAATAAAGTATTGGTGCTGATTTTATGTTATTTTTGTCTGTTATACTGTACATATAATACAGAAAACGAACATACAACATGGAAGTGACCAATCGAGTTAACACTTTTACATTTTAGAATAATATACTTTTTCAGGTTTATGTGCTTTCATGTGAATCAAATTGAATTTAGCAAAAAAATAAAACATTTCATCTGATAAAAATATAAATTTGTATGCATGTTTACAAAACACCTAAACGTAAACATTCTAGGTGAGACCCTCTTTAGCATCAATACTATATTTTGGCCGATATTTACTCAACAAGACAAAATCATCTTTCATAAAGTCAATGTAATATTTAATCATGTAATACGTTAATAAAGTTATAAGTTAGATGCAGCCTGGTTTAAAAAATAAGTTGCAGTTTCTAAAAGATCAAATTACTGGCACCATCAAGCAAAGAAAAGTTAAGTACATTTTACATTACTGGAACTGAGTTATGAATTGTTCAACATATTAATTAAAACCTAAAAGGAAAGTGCCTAACTACGTGGGTGAAATGCGGTCCGAAAATAAATCATGAATGGAGATCACTTAAACTCTTGGTGAACTTGCATTATAATTTGGGACAAAATAGCTGTTGGTCATATGAAAACGACTTGTTAGTGAGCCTAATCAGAAAATAAAACTAAATGTTCTTGTGAACATAAAGTCTTTGGAGCAATGGATAATGATCATGTGGTCTGATGAGTCTAGTCTCACTCAATTCCAGGGTCAATGTGCGTGTCAGGGTAAGAAGGGAAGCACACGATGCAATGCACCCATCATGCGTAGTGGCCACTATACAAGTGACAGAACATGATCTGGGGTTGCTTCAGTTGGTCAGATGTAGACAATATGTGACAATAAAATGAAGTCAGCTGATGACCTGAATGTACTAAATGACCAGCTTATCACATCTATGGAGTTTTTCTTCTCTGATAACGCTGCCATATTCCAGGTTTCAGATTGTAAAAGAGCAGTTCTGGGAGCATGAGGAATCATTTTCATGTTCCACATTGCAGGCCATAATCAAAGCTAAAGGCAGCTGAACAAAATATTGATGTTGATTTAATGCCCAGGCAGTGTAGTGTATTGTTGGTGCTCTTCAGTACTCAAACATAATATAATTCTTTAACAAATACATCATGTGTAGTATTGGTGAATTACTGTGGTATGAGAAGAATAACATGCTTCCAAGCATACTCTTAATTGCTCTCAACTTCATGCCTTTATGGGAGTTAAAGCAATGTCTTGTGGCTGCTTTAAATCAGTTTGATAATTTTCTTGTTCTGATTTTTTTTAATGGTTGCATTTCTTTCTTCTTTCAGTTCCCACGGTGTTTTAGAAAATAAAGCCCTGAACGAACAGGAATTTAACATGAAAGCTGAGTTAGAACCAATCAACAGTCTTTTATACCAACAAGCACATGCTGGGTCATGCTTCAAAAAGAAATAACCTTGATTCACCGGATCCTGAACTGAGTGAAAGAGCACAACAAAATTTCACCAATAGCATTTACAGTAAGGTTTAAAAGAATGTTACACTAAACACCAAAGTTCTTCTTTTTGAACTTTAAATGATTAGTACAAAAATTACATAGTACAGGTTTTCAGCGATAGCGTTCTGAGATTGTCTGGTTTTGGGGCAGCACCATGACTTACTGGTTAGCGCCGTTGTAAAGTAAAAAGCATACACTCAGCTGCCGCATAAACAAGTTGTTAGATTAGGAGCATTGTTACTTGTAGCTAGGCATTGATTGGCTCGCCATTTCATACTCAGTAAATCGTCTAACCAATCATAGAAGAGACTGAATTCTTCATAATCAAATCATAATGCAGAAGGTGCGATTTATAAGAAAAGATGCAACGTCTATCCTCAAATTTGAAGAAAAATACTTCTTCTGTTCGATTTTTGGCAGATTAAACACTACTGGGGGCAGAACCATTTTGCACATCAAAAAAAGTTATTTTCTAATTAAATGCTTTGAGCATGTAAAGCCTCATCTTATAGAATCAGTGTCCATGTAAACACGTAGGCAGTGAGTGTGTTAGTGGACAGGGCAAGATTCAAACCTCAGCACCGGCACCTATTTTTTCCTGTGGAAAAGCGCGGCACTGGTTCCAAAATTGGGAACCGGCACGGAACCGGCACGGGAACCAGAGCAGTGGAAAAGGCCTAATAGAGGTGCGAGGCGACAGCACTAAACAGTAAGTCATGGTGCTGCCCCAAAACCAGATGCTCTCAGAATGGTATTGCTGAAAACCTGTACTATGTAATTTTTGTATTAATCGTTTAAAGTTCAAAGAGATCACAGAAGGGATCACAGACACTTTTGATTTGCCATGTTTGTTTGGTCTTGTCACTAATTTTCTTTCGCCATGTGTTGGCCTTCTCCAGGGTCACTGACGTGCTGGATGCCCTCACTGTTGTGTGTGTTTTCTATAGAGGCCTTAGTGTTTACATTATACATGATGTCTTTAATTAAATGAGGTTAAAAAAAAACTAAACCGTATGCATGTGTAAGGTTAAATGTGAAGTAGGTAAGTAACAGGATGAAAGAGAAGGGTCACAAAGAAGAAATAAGGAAGATAAGGTGGGCATGAAAGTAAAAGCTGTGAGGTTTCACGCTTGTCTTGACTTTGTGGGAGCATTTCACACCTACAAAGAGACTAGCATTTAAAGCATAAATGTCTCCTTAACTAATAGCCTTTTCCACCTCCTATCCTCGCAAAGATCTACTGCATGAAAGAAATCCGTTTTCTCCCAGGCTGTAATTCTAGTGTGATGGTCAGCAGTAAGGATGATTTGAGATATTCAGCCGTGCACGAAGAGCTCCAGCTCCATCAGGAAGATTGGTTCAGCAAATGCAGCAGGAACTAATGAAATGGAATTGATTTCTCTTCTTCTCAGATGCAGCACACGGCCATTGTTCCTGAATTAGCTGAGTGTTGGAGGTGCATGCTTTCTGCTGATTCATGATTTTAATATTAGTTTAAGCTTTTGTGTTAGGAAAAAGGACATAACTGAACTATCTAAAGATCCCATCACAATGCAATGAAGTACGTTAACTGCGTCCTAAAAAAGATCAAAGACGGGAATAGGGTTAAAATGGGGAAAAATGTGCATTTATCAAATTTATACTACATAGCCACATCACTGTTCTCAATGCATCCATCATCTTGTCACTAATTTCCTGGCATGCACATTATCACAAGCTCACCAGGTCCATTGAGATCAAACGGAGTTATTTCTATGTCCGATCAAATTGCACCACGCACTTACTACACTGTCATTGTGTCTGGGGGGGGGTTGATCTAAATACCGCAACATGCACAGTGCTTTTCATTACTAAGCGATTGTGTGAGGAATTGGGTCCAGTATTTATACTAAATTCCCTGAAAGTCACAGAGACATGATAACCTGCTGCATTTATGGCATAAATGTGGTGAGCACTTGAAGAATTTAATATGAACTTAATGTGGTCTTCTACAACATAGCTTGGACCTACTGTGGTTCTAGCACAAGCCTGAAGATGTCGTTGTGAGAACTCCATTGATGTAGCAACAACGCAGTGACATCTCAATTACAACTCCGTCAAAATGCCATCCAGTCTTTTCCGTCTGCGACATGCTTGCAGTATGTCATTGAAGTTCCTAAGAGGTGTTAGTTATGTTGTTAACTGGTCAATGCCGATCCTGCGTCTTGCTTTGATCACCAGGCCTCACCAGGCTTTTTTTGAACATGACCAAAATACTGTGGAAACTCCTGTCAAGGGAGACAATACTGCATACTTACCAGTTTCTGTTGCATTTCTGCCAACTTGTACAAGTTCTTACTATGTTCACCCATCACCACTTTTTTTGCAGACGTAGTGTGAACGTGGCTCAGTGTGATGGGGGCATAGGGCTCCTAATGTTATTGCTCACCCCTACTCTTTACTCTCCTCAAACAAACTTTTTGGTTTGCCTACGTCATAAAAGTCTAGATGCAGTACTTGAAGTGTTGTATTGTTCAAAGTGTTGGGTTGTCGTCATCCAGTTCAATGTGTCAGCACTGGTGTCCATTATGCAAGATGGATATAATTTTTCTTGTGTGCGTGTGTGTGCAAACATCAGGGGAAAAAACATTCCCTACTTTTTTCTCTTTTTCAGTTTTTGTATTGGTTGGGTTTTAAACAAGGATTTTCTCCCTATTATGATCTAATATAAGAAGGCACCCCTCCCCCAGTTTGTCATTCAGCTCAGAGGAGCTCATTTACATACCGAAATAGCGCATTTTTGGAACCGGAAGTTTGAGGTCTTGAGGTTTGAGGTTATTTCAGTTGGATTATTCACATAAACACATACACACTCTTTCAGGGAGCTTTGAGCCTTGTGTTAACTTGTCAAAGAAATAGAAAAAATGGGACCTTTTTAATGTTTCAGTAATTTCTTCACTTAGTTCTGAGATGCAGAAAAAAAATCAGTGTTGAACAGTGTGGTTTCCTTTACGCTGCTTGTTAGGATAATTCGGGTATTGTCTCAAAATCTCAAACATTCTACGTCACTGATGTTACAGAATGCTGACATTTGGGGAGAAAGTTGATATTTTGCTAACCTTTTTAGCATGAAGAGACTGTGTGAATTAGATCATCACCGATGATGATTGCTCTCTCAAATGTCAGCACAGAGAGTGCTCATAGCAGAGAACTATGGCGTAAGTGCGAACCTGTGTGACCCGTGGTGTCACTTGTGTCAAAGCGAATGATTGAGCTGTCTTAGAATTTCAAATGGCAGGCGCATTACGCATTAGTGTTTTGACAGAAACTTGCCGTGAGAGTAATCAGCTGCTTCCTCTCTCACCAAACGATTTGAAATGCTTATCGCCAAAATCTTTATTTAGTATAAAGATACAAGACCATTTTCCTGCTCTATATATCATGTACTGCCAAAAAAGTATAACGTGCACGTTGCTTACAGTATGTGTTGCTACTATTTACATATTTACAACTAAACAAGCCTAAAAGCAGGGTTAATCTGTTTTTAGGGGTGTGGCTTTTGCATATTTAACATTCTGCAAAATCAGAAAACAAGCTTCAGTGAGCTCTACACAAGCATAACAGCTCAAGTTTCTATGTACTGACCATTGTAAACAGAAACAAACATGATCAGACCAAGAAAAGCTTAACCTAAGGTGAGGAGCACACTGGGTGGGTGACACCAACACATCATGTGGCACAGGCACACATACTATGAACTGTTTTTAAAATTCGTCAAGTTTAAACAGTTTATCATCTGATGAAGCCCACTGTGCTGCTTTTTAAATGTAGTTCATTAAAGGATTGCAAAAGTGGCTTTCTTAAGTAGCACAAAATTATTCACGTGTCAGGAAGAAATAAAATTCAGCACAACAATTAAAAACTTCTGGGTTACGTCACTTGGTTTAATTTTTTTTTAATTATATAAAAATTCTAGTTTTGGATTTTGAGGTTTTATTGTTTAACAAACAAATGACCAAATGATGCATGGCGTCTGGAGCAGATATTACAATAGTTGATGGAAAATCTGCCCAGGAATTAAAAGCAGTTGTGCAAATACATACATTTTTGCGCCTTCCCATAAAAGAGTTGTTATTCCCCATAAAAGCAAAAGTAATTCTCTCTAACCATCAGTTCTTGACACAGAGTTACAACTGCAGAAACAAGAAACTATTAAATTGAGATTTCGTTATTGTTAGGTTCATTGTTTTTCACTGTAAGAAGTTCAATCCAGATGATTGTCTGTAGTGAATTTCTAGGACCAATCCTCCCTGGTTCAGTTCCTGGCCAGGGCTGTAATGTCTGTTTTTGTTAAAATATTGGAAGATTTCCTTATAAGAGTGTGATTTAAGTTTTTTTATTATTTTTTTTTGGAAGTTTTATTACAACATTTAAATGCATTAAAATATTTATACCCCCACAATAGGCCGTACGCATTCAGACCTGTAGCATTTCACACTGGACCTGGACACTGAAAACCCACAAGAGACAAACATGAAGAGACATCAGCGGCTTGTCACTTGTTGGTGTGAACACATGGTACAAACACATGTTTCCTGCTGACTCCCGTTTCCTTTTAAATCGGAGTTAACAATTCTCTTCTCGTGCCATTGTCACTACAGCTCGACGTGTGAGGTGATGTCGTATGCCCAACTGAAGCACATTCTGTTCAACCTGCCTCAGATTCGACGGATACACACACACAGTGGCCACTTCAACCACTGAAGTTCAACTACTAGAGATTTTAGATTGAGCTAGTAGATTGCTTTGTATGAAGTACTACGAGATCTCCAGAAAAACTGTAACCTCACTATTTCATGAAATGGCCACATTTACATGGATGCACAATATTGCTTAATTGACATTAATGATTCTAACTTAACATGGATGCTGATCTGATCAGATGTGCATTTATATGCACAAAGCATTTAATCAGAACTGAATATTTCCGTCATGTGCAAAGTGGTTCTGTCCACTGTGAAGCATTTAAACACAACTTTGAGGTTAGCTTAGGCTTCCTATTTTTGTTTGTTATAAATTCCACCTTCTGCATTATGATTTGGTTACAAGAAATCAGTCTCCTCTATGTTCGATTGAGATACTTTACTTACTTTAGATGAAATGGTGAGCCACTCAGTGCCTCTTCCTAGTAAAGACAAGTGGCAGAGAGAAAGTTGTTGAGTTAAACTACTGATCAATAATGGAAGGAACATTTCCCCCCTGGAAAGTTATCAAGTCACCATGTGGACAAGCATGTGCAGAAAAATATATTAATTCTGACGAGAGAGAAATGATCTGATCAAGTGTTTACATGGTTAATAGTTACCTATTTAACTGATTAAAGTTCAATTTAAAATTTTACGCACTATCTCTGCTTCTGAAAATTCAATTCTATCATGCAGAATCGGGTCAGGCTGTTCCACTAAGGTTGATGCATAACATGATGCAGGTTGATTCTGATATTCCAATTATTTGTGGGCATTCTGGTCCATTTAAATATCTGTTTGCTCATATATAGACGGGATAAACAGTGGCTACTTTAAGTTTTTATTTAACTTTTTATTTTTTGTATGTGACAATTAACCCGCGAATATTGAAAGGATGAGAGTAGGATCATTACACCACTTGGCAGTCAATGCATACTGTAGTGGCACTCGTAAAGATCTGCCGTTTTTGGATGATTCACTTTTCTCAATTAACTCACGATCCACTGCTTTGAATTCCTCGTTCTGCATTGTAATCAGCCAGACTGTGTCAGCAAAAGAGTAAACAGAGATGAGAGACTCGAAGTGCTAGGGCTTCTTTTATTGAGAATGTTTCGTCATGACCGGCCACTTCCCGTCTGTCAAAAGCAGTATAATGAGTCTTCTTACGGTGTTGTGATGGCTGTCCACATCTATAGCAGCAAAGAAATGGAGGATTCACTAATGCCTGCTCCAGGGCACAGCAGAAGATTTCAGGCACCACAATAAGAGAGATCACAAAGGATGGGAGGATAAAAAGGAGATATTGAACACTACAACCACAGCACAAGTGCTCTTAAAGACGCGGCACACTTTTGCTCATTTCGGTCCACACAAACTTAACTTCTGATTGTTCAGAATTCATGTTTGCATTAAATACTCTTAGGTGTTATAGGCTGAATATTTTTTTCATTCATGAAGAAGACTAGAATGCTGGGAGGGTGAAGCTATCCTGCAGGTGTCCTCTTCTGTGTGTCCTGTCCCTTTGCTGGACACTAATGCACTAGAGCAGCTGTCGTGTCTGCCTGTGTATCAGAGGAGACCAGCGTGGTATCTGAATATTTAATGTACCCACAGTTGTTATGTAGGTTTGTCACATGACTTCTGATCTGTCTTGCTTGCTCGTTCCATATTACTGATTTCAGTTCTCAGAAAAGTGCTGAAAGTGTGAGAAGTGTGTTCTTATCTCTAAAACTTGATCAACCCTAAAGACGTAAGCATCAGTGGTTTTATCCATAAATGTTGCAAGTGGGGTGCATGCCCCACGCCCGTTGGGGGGGGGGGGGGGGGGGGGGGGGGGGGGG
>JAQQZT010000003.1:16403306-16417295 GCA_030068275.1 Clarias platycephalus
CACACACACACACACACACACACACACACACACACACACACACACACACACACACACACACACACACACATGCACATCTCTACCACTGCATGAATCTAGTGGCATGTCCAGTATTTCCGATTGTGGAAATTATATTGCGATACCATAAGTTATGCTGCAAGATGAGCTGCACTAATGAGCTGTTCCACCCATCTATGCTGACCTTAAATCTCTCTCACACACACGCGCGCACACACTCCTCTCTGTATCTTGAACTCAAGAAAAAAAAATTATTTATGCTCCAGTCTAACCTGACACTCCCCATGTAATCATCTCCCAATGGGGGAAACGTGTAAAACACAAACCACAGCTTGCAACATGATATGTCTGCATGGATAAAAATAATAAGAGCAAAAGTAAGTGATACTAGCGCCATTGATATATTATAGAAACATATAATATTAGGTTGTAGATCAGGAAAATGGTAAATTTACATATTAAAATCAGTTGCTTAGGAAATATAAGCTAGATGTTGTAGCTGCATTTGTAGATGATTGGCCTTGAGAAAGGCAGACTGGGAACACGGCCATGTTTCATCACTCGGCTCAGCACATGTCTGAGCCCGTGTTCTGTTCAAACGTACAGTATCTGTGTTTTAGAATAAACAATAGGAGTTGTCTGTGCATAAATAATGCATTTCCTGTCACACAGTCAGGATGAAATTAATATCTGTTTTTCTTTTTCTGTTTCTAGTGAAGGGGTGTTCAAGTGCCCAGAGGACCAGCTCCCCCTGGACTATGCCAAAGTAAGCCAGTAAACCCTTCCCCAATCTGCACTACACTACTTTCATGCCATCCTTTACAAGCCTCATTGCTGCCCCGTCTTCCTCCAGTCCTAATGCTGCTTTAATCAGATTATGACCCGGGGTAAGAGAGGGAACACTGGAGGCTTGTAGACACAGCAAACACAGGTTGTATTTTAGCATTTCAGGAAGTGACGGTCTCAGCGGCTGCAAATGACACTAACCAGCAAGACTCTTATGAACCTGAGAATATCAGATGTGGAAGTAGGAGGGCAGATGTAGGTTGATGAGGTGTTTAGTGAGAGAATACAGGATGAATCATCTCAATTATTCTCCAGTTTGATTTGCCTCGACTAAAACAAAGCATGCTGTCTTCCGGACTGCAAGACAAATGTCACTGCGTAGAACTCAAGATGAACAAGTCAGAATTTCAGCAATGATTTAATGCTAGCTTTTTGTTTGTTCAACGTAGTTGTTATGTCAAGAAGAATCCATTAATGAGCTCTTGATGCGCTTTTGGGGGAGATTGTGGTAAGAGGCAGGGAAAAAAGGAGCCTGTGCTATTTCTGGGAGATTTATCTAAAGCCTCACCTCGCAGTAGCTCTCCCAAAAGCAATACTGTACTTTCTCCAATCTATTTATGGGAGAAAATTACAAACTGTGTTTTTGGATCATCTTGCACTACACCCCGATGTCTTTAATTTGAGTTTGGGCTTGTTTCAGAGTCCTAACATCTTAAAGCATTTAATCTGACCAGACTGGTGGGGACAAAAAAAACGGTCCCTGAGAATTTAAGATGCCAGGCATCCATTTGTTACTTTATTTTACCAATTAAAGGCAACCTATTATGAAAACTCCCTTTTTTTAATCGTTGACACTCATTTGTCTCTAGTGTGTGTAGACGTACAAAACATGATAAAGAAATCCTTTCTTTATCAGCATGCTCTTTGGGTTCGTCTGTTATAATTTCTCTTACAATATTCTTGAGGTAATAAAAAGTGGTAAGCCCGGCTCCTGGCTCGGGACCGTCCCTGCTCTTTTTTTTTTGTTTGTTTGTTTTGTTTGTATTTTTAAATACTAAAAACTCAAGTATGGATCTACGTACAGTATTCCAAATATCTGTGACTCAACTTCAGACCTTAAAGCTTTACTGTAAGTGTTGCTATTTTATTAAAGTTAACATTTCTTAACAGAAGTTGGTTAAATTTAGGCACACTGTAAGGCTAATGTTGATAACGATACGATAGTTAGGATGGTAATTTTGTGGAGTAATGATAATGTGCAAGAAAATCAGTGGAAAACGTTTTAAGTCAATTTCATGGCTTTTGAGTGGCGACAGATCAATTGTGTGAGGATGTATGAGTGTTCATATTAACCCTCTCAAGGTAGGCGTTGCAGATTTGCAACAGTTAAAAACTAATTCCCTTATTAGTACTTACTTACTACTACTTACTTACTACCCAGATAAATATTTTATGAGGTTTTTTTTACTCAGAAGTACCACTGCAGGACTTAGTTGTCCTTTAGCAAACAAAAACTTAATTTGAGCCTGAAAGGGTTAATATTCTGAATGTTATATATTTTTTTTTATATAAAATCTAAAGTTGAAGTTAAATGGAGCTATATTTGCAATCCATGTTTTGCAAGAGCTAAAGATGGGTAGGCTAATGGCTAATGACTCACCCCTTCTCCTTCAAATCTTAGTTGTGTTTAACGTTTACTGTATATTGCAGAACCCTGATGGTTTAATTGTGAATAAAAACTCTTAAATATATACACAATAATTGTTTTTCAATAAGTGTAGTGTTTGCTTTAAATCAGTTAATATACAAACACAGTACTTGTTTAAATCGATATCACTGACCATGCTAATGGCTGTTTTATAAATGTAATCAGTAACATTAATCACTTGTATAATAATGTTAGCTGGTGACTAAGCTCTCGGAGTCCACCTCGATTTATTTTTTCCGCTGCTGTTTCTGTGATGTGTTTTCAGTCCAAACTCTTGTATGAATGTTTGAAGTTTGCTATAGTGGAACAGAACCAGTACTCAAGTCTGTACAGCAAGCGAAGCTTTAGATGCTGTGACAGAGTGAACAAAAGACACGCTTTCGTGGAGGCGTCCGTTTTTTATTCTATTTTGCATGGTGAATATGCAGAGGTGGGAAATGATGTGATTGCAACTTGCAAATTACCACAGAAAAGCAATCACACGCACAGCATTTCTATACTTCAGCAAGAAGGCCAGTGGTTTCTTAGTCATCTCCTCGTGTCCCTGTGCAGGCGTGTTCAGTAGGCAGAACACTTCTGTATGTTGTATAGACCGCCTAAAATCTCCAAACTCATTGATGAGCAGAGGAAAGTTAAGGTCCTTTACTCGTTCTTGCTGTCTGCCCCACTTGGCCATAGCCCAAAATGATGAAACCATGTTCCTGATCTCCTGAATGTCTCAGGCTTTCAGAACTTTTGTTCTCAGAAGCATTTCGGTCAAAGTATGAGACAGCCTTTGCTAAAAGTTGTGAACTTTAGAATTTAGCTACTCAAAGCTGACTCAAAGCTCCTCAAAAGATTACCTTCACTTCTGATGGCTTATTTTCTTCTTTCTTTTTTCACATTTTAATCTTTAAGGCTGCTTTCTGGGATTGGCAGTTACTCCATATAGTGATTAGTTGTGGAGTTTAGACTTTGAGCTGATTGGATGCAGCATTTCCTTGCCTTCTTTATGCTTAACTAGACAAGAAGAGAATACAGTGAGCACAGCAAACACCGCAAATTGTGCACACAATCTCACAAGCACACGCACGCACAATCACAACTTCAAGTCACTCTCAAACAATGTTCCGTTTTGAAATCTTCACGTATTTGGCTTAAGATCATCCTGGCCTATTAAATAAATAACTATAACCTTTTATGTCACCAAAGATCTCAGACTACAAAAAATTTAATGAATTATGCACAAGTGGAACATTGCTTGCAGCTTACAGCAGCGTCTCTATCGCTGTTATAATAGTGCTTTAAACGTGAATAATATTTAAATGTAAGTTTGCGATAATAAATAATCTAAAAAACATGATCTAAACATTGCACTGTACAAGATTATTTTGCAGTTTTCAAAAAGTCACCCAGACAGGTATTCCTTTTTTGCGACTTCTGGGATGTGCCACACAAACAAGTATGAATCATGAAGGCACCACCTCGTCACCCACAGCACCCAAAGAATACACCACAGCACACCCCCAGAGGTCTTGTGGAGTCATGCTCCATGGGGCTAGAGCTGCCCTTTTGGGCAGGGGAACCTATATAACACTGGGCTTAATGTTGTGGATTTTAATGTGATGGCTGATCAGTGAACACTACAGCACTGTTCTTTTTTCTTATTGGTCAGAAGCAGGGGCACCACTGTAGATTTTGGGCCCTTTGAAAAGATTCTTGTCAAGGGCCCCTTAGTGAGAAGTCATTCTTACTTAAATCCCCCTACACCCTTTCTGGTCAGTCATTTTGTGTAACAGCATGACTTTAACAGGAGCTCCAGGTTTCAATTTTCAGTTAATGAGCTTATTCTAACACATTACCATTTCTATAGTAGTAACATATACACAGGGACATTCACAGGAAGCCGTCCAGTACAAAAAAAGCTTTCAAGATTTCCTGCTTTTCCTTTTTCTATTATTAACTTTAAGAGAGCGAGAAGATATGCTGATGAGGGAACGACCCAGTGTTTATAGCTGCTATGAAGCAAGTGGTGACAGGAAATGGAACACATGGAACTACAAACTGATCTCTGACATGTTATTGAATTATTAAAAAAAAAAAAAATAGTATTACCAACATTTTTAGTATTAGCGATGTTAGATAAGTTTTGTTCTATAAGAGGAATAAAACAGGGTGGAAATAGATCATACTACTTTCTTGTGCTTTATTCCTTACACAATGCCATAATATAACTCTTTATGTAACTGTTTTGGTTTAAAAGAAAAACAAGAAAGGAAGGAGTAGCATTATTCAGCCTGTGGCTAAAACATGTGGCCCTTACTCTACTCTTACACGAGTCACCCTTAAAAGGGTGAGGGGAAAGAACTATAAAAGATGTCAACAGTAATTGCTGATTTAATAATTTCCTACCCTTTTTTATAATTACTATTTAAAGTGCTTTTTGTGATAAAATACACTATTTAAGCATGCTCTTTATATAGTTAATAGGAGACTGATTCAGACACGTCACATCCGTAATGCCAGTTTATCATTTATTCCAAAAGTAACAAGTTTTCAAATCTACACTTTTTTATTCAAGTCTCTTTCATGGTACAAGTGTAATGATTTCTGCAGTTGTCTTTTAAATTCAGAGGTTTAAAAAAAAAAAAAAAAAAAAAAAAAAAACCATTGTACTCTCTCATAAAATCCTGTATATTTTCAGGATGTAAATGATGACAGGAGTTTTGAGGATATGGTGTTTTTAGCCAAAGATATTATGCAAGTAGTAGTGTATCAGTGCACAACTCTAACTTTTCAGTGTCGTGTTCTGTAGATCTACCCTGACCCTGAGCTGGAGCAGCAGATCCTGGCTCTCGCTATCCGCTGCATCCACAGTGAGGAAGGCTGCCGCTGGACTGGCCAAATGAAGCAGTTGCAGGTCAGTTTACTGCGTTCCACTCATGTATTTCAACTATCGCAAGATCATATCATTTTGATCCTATTTCTACCTCAACTTCTACTTATATCTTGATAGCATTTGCAAATGCCATAGAGCTCCACGTGATTGTAACTAGTGTTTCATGAGACCAAAATAGCTGTAGTAATTGTGTGTAATTGAACCTAAATACGGTTTGCTTTCTCCCACAGAGCCATTTCTCTACATGTGCCTTTAATGTGATCCCATGCCCTAACCGCTGCAGCGTCAAGTTGACACGCCGAGACCTGCCCGAGCACCTGCAGCACGACTGCCCCAAGCGTAAGGTCAAGTGCGAGTTCTGCGGCAGCGAGTTCACCGGCGAGGCCTTCGAGGTACACAGCTTAGAAGAAATTTGTACAGCACTATAGTGGTAGTGCATGGCTTTTTAGTGATGAGGGCAAGTAGGCTTCCAAATTACTCAAACTTTTTAATCCAGTAAGCCTGAGAAAAACTTGTTTTTACATCTACCTTACCTTGTTTGGTATAGACCTTTACTCTGACCATGTGATGAGGGAAGCATGCTAGAAGTGAGAATTCACAAAAGTAAAGATACACTCTTGTTAAAAGATTTGATTTGATTTGATTTATGATACTGATTAAAAAAATTTTAATAGCATCTTAATTTTAAATAGATTGCAGTGGTGTCGTATCGTATGAAAGCTGCAGAAGGAACTTTTTTAATGAATTTGTATAAAGACATAACCCATAGTGCATGTAACCCAGAGCTATAAAGTTATCAGTCACAAGAACAGATGATTCTCAATAATGGCCCAGACTCACCAAAAAAAAATGCTATCATCTGACATTTGAATTTGAGTTCAAACAGTGCAAATGCATTTGATGTATAATTAATAGAGTGCTGATTTCCATGATGCCCATGGTCACATTTTTTTTTTTTTGCATAAACTTGTCACACCTCTATTTTCAGGTGATTTATATTTATTAAAATATAATTATTATATAATATTATTATATATTTATATAATATTATTATTTATTTATATAATATTATTATATATTTATATAATATATTATTAATATATTATTGAAAGGTTTCAGTGTAAACAAGCTGGAGGGCAAGTTCAAGAAAGCCTAGTCTATTAACACATGTGTTTTATTGTGAAATGTGGCTTTCTGTGTTCGTGTTTAGAGTTTAAAGCTTCAATTAAAACCAGATGAAACATCCATGACTGTTTTGTATTTTACTTTGTCCTTTATTTACTCGGTCATTCGTCTTATGTGTTTTTTTCTGTCAGAATCACCAGGGCATTTGTCCCCAGGAGAGTGTTTACTGTGAGAACAAGTGTGGAGCAAGGATGATGAGAAGACTCCTGGCCCAGCACACCATGGCTGAGTGTCCTAAACGCACACAGCCATGCAAGTACTGTGGCAAAGAGTTTGTCTATGACACCATTCAGGTTAGTTTTGAGATGCAACCATGAACCACTCCAAATAGTCACTTTTTCTGTCCTGTTCTCATACAAGACATTTCTCAGGTGTTTAAGATGCCGAGGTGGTGCAGTGTAAGGGTGTGTGGAACAGTGGTGTCTCAGTGGTGTATGAATAAGGGCAAAGGTTCCAAAGAGTGGGTTGGCAGGAGGCTTGTGACTATATCAACAGGGGTATTCATGGTAGAGCTGAGTTTCTTGCCAGTGAGTCACAGCTTGAGCTGGCCCAGTCTCTCTGCCTGACACCTGCATCACACACAATCCTCTGTTCACTTAGACTACCCTGACACACATTCACGCAATAACTTTCCAGTGCTTTCTGGTGTATTCTTCTTTTAAAGCTGTTTATTCACACTGGAAAAACTTCTGAACGTGTAATCTGATTTGATGATATACATCACAGATGTTCCAACAATCATAGTACACTAACTGTCAGTGACCAGCATGGGCGAAAGAAGGTCGGTGAGCACCTCCAGCAAGAAAACACATCTGATAACCTTATGTCATCTTAAACAACACTTTGTTTTCTTAAACATTGCGTCCAAGTCGTTCCGAATTATCTGTGATCCTTCCCTGTTGTTTTGTTCAGGGCTAACTGGAGCTACAAAGCTAACTACTGTACTGTAGCTTCTAACCTAAGACTGAATTCCAAATCCCTCTCTAACCCCTAATCAAGGGCACTACTTGCGTACAACAACGGATTGTTGACACTTACATGGCACACTAGCTTTCCATTTAACACTATTTGGGATTCAAACCAAACCTAAACCTTATGAAACAAATCATAATCTGTTGATAATAAATGGAGTTTATTATTTTATGTTTTTCATCATTTATGGAAGGAGTTTTCAGTGTCCCAATGTTTTGTAACATTCAATAAGTTTCCAACACACGAAAAATGTGCATGACTGAAAACTTTCCATGCTGGAGGACTTTCCGTGAATTTTCATGTTTTTCAAGGCAAGCTGCTTTTATTTATTTACTTAAAGGTAAAACCTTGTGAGAGTGTTTATAACGGCTCTAATGTGAAGTAATAACAGTGCAGTAATACCTTCTTTCATGGATGTTCTACAACCTTAGATGTAACTGTACTATAAATGGATAAAAAGTATGATATGGCATTCTTAATAAATAAAACATTTTTTGGACATTTGCTGAAGTGTAAGAGGAATAAAGCACTTGAGAACATCCTTCCTTTGGAATTCACAAAGCAAAATCCACCACAATGTTCATCATGCAGAACCCAGTTATCCATCAAACATATTTTTTCTTTTCCATGAAAAGAGACTGCAACTCTTTTACTCCTTTAAGGAACTTGTTTTATTCTGTTGATACCCTTAAAAAAGTATTTGAACAAGTAAATCTAAATATGGTTTTAAAATTCTTAAACATCTTATCTAGTTTTTAAATAACAAAAATGCTTCTCGCCATGAATATAGCCATAGAAGCTGGCATGAAAAAAGACAGAAAGAATTCACAAAGCACAACATTTGATGAATTATCCACAACATAAATAATTACATCAGATTTTCATTTAATACTTTTTATTTATTCAATTCAGTTCAATTTTATTTATATAGCGCTTTTAACAATGGTCATTGTCTCATGGCAGCTTCACAAAAATGAAAGAAAATTTACAAAAAATGAAAGAATTTTTAGAAAAGGGGGGAAAAAAAAAAATGCGGGATTCAGGTATTCAGTTATACATGGGTTTTATTTCCACACCTTTGTTATAAGGGAATTATTGTATAATGAATGCTAAAACTGAGACTCAAGGTAAAGATCAGGTGCTGTGCTTTCTGTTTTATAGAATCATCAGTACCACTGCCCACGTTTCCCAGTTCAGTGCCCAAACCAGTGTGGTGCCCCTAACATCGCCCGAGAAGATCTTGCAACCCATGTGAAGGAAAGCTGTGGCAGTGCGTTAGTGCTCTGTCCCTTTAAGGAAGCTGGATGCAAGCATCGAGTGAGTCTCACTTCTCTTAATTAACTTTTTAAACAACACTTAACATTTTGGGATTTAAATTTGATGCAAATTTTGTTTAGAAAAGAGAACTGTAAGGTCCTAAAAGTATTTGGGCTTTGCATTTAGTGCTGAGCTCATTTTTTTACAATATTTCTTAAGAAAGCGGAACACATGAATCTATAGGGGAACGTCTATGCAAAATTACTTATTTCAAGACATTCAGACGAGTCTCCAGTGTACATGCACAAACAAGAAATGTGAAGGGGGGGAAAAAAGTTAAATAAACATTTAAAAATTTAATTTTGTTTTGTTTTTTGGCTTGGTTTCTGGCTTAAACAAGCCAATTAGATTTTTCCACTACTGTGATCTAATATACAGCACTATGTTGTCTTGACCCACTCCTCGTTTTTTTCATATTTTGCTTAAAAAAGAGCCCGACTTTTTTGTATTTTTCATTTTGAGGAATAATTCCAGGCTTCCTGAAGGACTTTTTGGCTCTCAGTTTTTGCAAGATTTTAACCAGTCCAGTCCCTGTGCCAGTACCTGACAAGAGGGATGTTTTTTGTTTGTTAAGCCACACAATTAAATATGAATCGTGTAAGCATAAGAAACATCCAACTTAAGGCATGGACCAGTGAGAAACCGGTGCAGATGATGACAGATGATCAGGCTGGTGATTGGTATACTTCTGCTGCTGAATGCTAAGTGGTTGGAACAGATGAAAGGGGAAATTGTATAAATTGTATATTTAGACACTGTGCAGCCTGTCACAGTAGAACCTTTGTTCACATTTCTTGAATTTAATCTACATAATATAATTAAATGTATTTAATTTAATATGGAAAAATTGGGGTGGCTCAAGGCACAGTACTATAAGAAGATCCCTCTCCCCATTACACAAAGTGCCGATGTCAAGCTATCCACATTTTATTGTTTCGCACTCATCTTAAAATGGTTTCAAATCTTGTTTGTTCCTTCATAATACAAACATGTTTTTGGAGTGTTTTGTTAATTTAGAAAAAATAAAGACTAAATTGTGCCCCTAGGAAATTAAGCATGTGTGTTTTACTAGTCATATTGTTACCATGCCAACTGATGAATGCTCTGTCACTTGCAGTGTCCAAAGCTGGTAATTGGCCGACACCTTGAAGAAACCACCAAGTCCCACCTGACCATGATGTGCAACCTGGTAGGCCGTCAACGGCAGGAAATCGCGGACCTGCGGCACGATCTTGAGGAGCTGTCAGTGAGCCACGATGGGGTACTCATCTGGAAGCTGAGTGACTACTCACGCAAGCTCCAGGAGGCCAAAATGCACAGCAACCATGAGTTCTTCAGTCCACCCTTCTACACACACCGGTATGGCTACAAGCTGCAGGCATCCGCTTTCCTCAATGGCAATGGTAGTGGTGAAGGTTCACATCTCTCTGTGTATATCCGCGTGCTGCCAGGTGAATATGACAACCTTCTCGAGTGGCCCTTTTCCTACAAGGTCACTTTCTCCATTCTGGACCAGAGCGATCCATCACTCTCCAAACCACAGCACATCACTGAGACGTTCAATCCAGACCCAAACTGGAAGAACTTCCAGAAACCCAGCAGCAGCCGTAGCTCACTGGACGAAAGTGCACTAGGCTTCGGCTACCCCAAGTTCGTCTCGCACGAGGAGATCCGCAAAAGAAACTACATCCGTGACAATGCTATCTTCCTCAAGGCCTCTATCGAGATCCCCCAAAAGATAATGGCTTGAAAGCTTGAAATCTTGGACCAACTTTTCATGACTTCCTGTGAAGATGCATTGTTTCTCTACCTGATCTATGCTGAAGGAAAAACTTCAGGAACTACAAAAAAAAAAAAAAAGATTTTATCTGTCTGATCTGTTGGCTAGTCCATGGTGAAGCATAGGAAAGTTATGTTTTGTTCCATGAAACCAGCATGTTATATTTGTTTATATTGGTTTGATTTTCAGTGTTTTTCCTTGCAAAAAAGAGCCTCTGGACTTTCAACAGTGCCTAGAAATATTCAGTTAACTTTTTTTAATGTGATTTCAGACACCTTACAGTTGGGTGTAAAAGGTTATATGTATCCTTTGCACCTTGAGTCCGAGTTAAAATGCTGTGTTGGAAACAAGGCACCACTGTTCTAAGTACACAGCAGGTGAGAAAACTTGTGGGGTCTGGGCTAGGAATTCAGTGTACACACTCATGATTGCCTTTTGTTTACACACTCTCTCCCAGTAATGGTCCTTCAACAAAAAACTCAGCAGCAGGGTCAATGGCACACAATTTTCTTTCTCATTTACTTAGTTTGAAGTTAACTAACAGCAGTTGTGAAGTGAACATGCCTCACTACCTTCACCTCAAGTTATCCGAGATCTTTCCAGACTCAGCTTTAAGTTTACTAAAAGTTGAATTTTACTGTTAAAAGAATGCTCTGGCATCCCTGTCTTCTTGAGTGTATGTAAAATGCAATGATGGACGAACTTGTTTACATGCTTTAGGTTTATAAATGTTGAAAGAGTTGGCAGTGTACTAGAATCTAGCAGTAAACACTTAACATTGCATACGACATATATGTACTGTAACCTGCACTTATAAACTATATCTAGTTTGAGTTATTTTGAAAAGGGCAGTCCATCACTTGGAAACGAAATTCCTTTGTATGAATGAAATGCGTGGAAAAACAGTTTGCTCTAAAATCTGTTTTAAACCTGGAGATAGGACCTCCAGACCTTTGACCCTTTTCTTACTCTGCTGGTCACTGGCAGCCGAGAGAGAAAGAGAGAGAGAGTAGAAGGGACTCCAAAGTGTCAGTGCCTCAAACGGATGAGTGCTCCATTTTGCTTTTTGCAGCTTGCAAAATTGAAGGTGCGTCTGAGGAAGACGAACTTTGTGCAATATGGCAGCCAGTTCTCAGACTGTGGACCAGGAGGACATGACATGTGAACACTAATGAAAGACATATGGATGCACATTTCTACATTTGCTCTCATGTTCCTACTCATTATGAAAAGTCCTGATTGCACCACACCGTTAAACCAGCTAATGTTGTCAAAATAACAAGCAAATGTGGGGAAAAGATTTTGCAAGATTCTGTATTTTACAACGTATTTCAAAATATTTTATACAACACTTTTGGAGAGAAAAAGGGAGATGTTCCTAACTGGATTTTTGACCCTTTCTTAGTTCCAGTCTCTCTGAAATATGCTGTTTTTTTTTATTTTTTATTTGCATATTCAGTACTGTATGTTCTTAAAAAGTATTTATTTTAAACCATTGCATACGCTTGATATGCACACTGGTGCAAGTGTTTTTATATGTTAATTAATGATTGCCTGTCATTTTTCCCCTTGAAATAAAACAACGACTGTAGCAGTGAGTTTGCTTGAATTGTTTTTGCGTGTTATGGAGTGACCTCTGCCCTTGGGATAATTTACAGGAAATACTTTACTCTGGTTGTTCCTGCAGAAGTTTCTGTCACATGGGCAATGTGATGGCCCACTATTTATACTGTATGCCTGCCTATTACAAATATTTACTGTTCACATCCCTCTCTTTCTACTTGTTTTCGACTACACAGTAAACACAGACTGCGTACCTGCTGCAGAGAACACCACTGTCACTTTGAATACAAGGAATTTCATGAAGCAATATTTGTCTCCCGTCCTATCCTTCATAATGAACTTATTGTAATTTACTAACAAAAAATACAATAAGCCCATTCAGTTTTATTGACTCTTGTTTTGTTGCGGCGGCTGCGTTCCACGGTTTCCCGGCATGAGATTTCTCACTCTCCGTTAATTTCATTCCCACCTGTGCCAGGCACTCCTGAGTCTGCATGCCAAGTGTTCTTCACAACAGCAGCTAGCAAAGTAGCACTACACATGCTGCATTTTCTTCACCTCCAATCTTCCTTCCTCTCTTCCTTTTAAAAATCCTGAATGATGGAGAGAGAGGAAATGAGGCAGACACGCGTCCCTCTTTGATGTTGCTCCAGTGTCTTTTCAGGGTTTTTTCTTTTAGAATGTGGGGGTTTATAGGAAAGCGGGAGGAAATACTTCCTCAGATTTCCCCCCAAGAGAAAACCCACTGCTCCACCTAAAGTGTCCAAAGCAGACTTCTTGGGGCTTAACTCTAAAGCACAGCCTCTGAATGTTATGCCTAAACTTCTGAGGAAAAAAAACTATGAATTAACTGCAAATTCCTGTTTACAAGAGAATAGTGACTCTTAAAGTCATTTATGTTTGTAAGCTACTCGCTGAGCTGTCTCTGTTTGCAGAGCCAGCCTTCAAAAGAATGTTGCATGGTTATTTAAAGCTATGCATAATCCAAAAAGACAGAGCAAAGTTTCCTGGCATGGTGACTTTGTGCTCCTCTGTGGCAGAAAAAAAATAGCAACTTCCAATTACACATTAGCTCGTATGTGTTTCCCAGTGGGAGTCGAGGAATCATGTGTGGCTCCTGTTTCAGCCTTATATTCCCTGGCTGAATCCCAGACAGCCCTTTACTCCCTGTCTATGTTTATCAAATGTGGTATAAAATATGCTTTTATACGTTCCTATTAAAATGCAATTTACACAATAAACAAACACTTCCTCATATTTCTTCTTTGTTTGTCATAGATAGGTAAGGGTTTATGAACAGACAGGAATTTTCCCACTGATAAGGATCTGAGGGATGTGTGCTGGAGAGACTACCACAGTGGACTTTGTTTCTTCATACACGCTTCAAAAGCTGTGTGTATTTTTAGTGGTGCCATGCTGCTGTCACTCTCATTTTAAGTTAAACAAAGCATACACTGGGCTCAGAGAACTGCTGACTCGCTCTTCTCTTCCCTGAAAAACCTTATCAAAGCCAAGGCAACTGTCCAACACTAATAAAATCCTAAAACTTTCCTTACCATGTTTTTTTTAAACAGCCCCTGCTTATAATACATTACTGCATTAAAACTACAGTTTATCACAGTCATTATAATAAAACTACAGACCCTAGCTCTAGATCTTGAACTTTTGTATCAGGTGAGATGTTATAGCATTGTTCCAGATCATTTACACTACCGTTCAAAAGTTTGGGGTCACTTACAAATTTCTTTGTTTTTGTTTAGTGATTTATTTTCTACATTCTAC
>JAQQZT010000003.1:16496082-16507450 GCA_030068275.1 Clarias platycephalus
CCATTCTGACATTCAGTTTGGAGTTCAGGAGATTGTCTTGACCAGGACCACACCCCTAAATGCATTGAAGCAACTGCTATGTGATTGGTTGATTAGATAATTGCATTAATGAGAAATTGAACAGGTGTTCCTAATAATCCTGTAGGTGAGTGTATGTGAATGTTTTTTTTTTTTTCAGTAGGACACCAAATATTATTGGAAGTTACATTAACTACTATATTATATTAGTATAGTGGCATACACAGTGCAGTTCTGTGAGTTCAGTATAATGGTATGGAGGATACCTACCTCAGATTAGGCTGCAACCTCTACCCAGCCTCCCTAAAAGATAAACCATGTGGTGAACCAGAGTGGTTTGGATCTTGTCCATGATGACATGCTCTTCCTCATCGCATTAGACAGCCTCATTCTCTTCAACTTCATTTTCCTCTATCTCCAGTACTGACCTCCACTGTTGTACAAACCTAATATAAGCGAACAAATTAGCCAAAATTGTTTTCACCTGTGACACTTGGGTTGTCTTCAGCGCTTATATCGGGCTACACGTTAATGGTTTCCAATAATTGTGCCAGGATTGCAATAATAATAATAATAATAATAATAATACAGTTCATTACTTCATATATGGAGTACAACGAAGCTGGCTGTATAAGCAAAGTTGAGATATCATTTCATGCCTATATGTAGGTGTGTCTGATACAAAGAAATGGCAGCTCTGTGTGTGTGTGTGTGTGTGTGTGATCTACACTCCACAGCCTGTTAGCCCCACTGGCGCAACAAGTAGGTTAATGGCGGACTAAAACCCAACCTCTGTCTTACTTTGGAGTATTTCTCTTCATAAAACACAACTGAATTTGTGCGTGGCTGCGTGTGTGTGTGTGCGTGTCATGTGGAGACGAGGGCGCCCCGTTCTGGTCGCTGAAGCGTTTCCTGTGTTTGCGGACTGGGGCACTTCTTGTTGCCACACCGAGCCTGGGCAGTGGAGCAGTAGAACAGGCAGCGCCTTTGTGGATGGAGTTTGTCACGCGCAGCAGTCCTGAGGCTCTCGCGCACTCGCAGCTTCGCTCGTGCGCTGTTTTTAGCCTTCACGCCGAACCTCGCCGTTTTGTCTCAGAGCTTTAAACAGATCAGGTAAGTTGCGCGCGCGCTGTCGGAAAGATCTGGAATGAACCTGAACAGCACAAGTCGTATCGCGCTGTTTATGTAATCTTTATTGTTTTTAATATTCTTACAATAATCACAACATTAATGTAATTTGGTGTCAAATGCGAACCCGTAGCGAACACTGCTCTCTTTTGACCCAGGATGCTTATGTTTTCGTCATTCGTAACTGTTTCACGTGTTTATTTATTTATTTATTTTTAATGATTGTTTTTTGGTTGTACGAGGATTGAAACAAGTCTCAGTTTATAGTAGGTTACGTGAAGCACCATCTTGCTGTATCAATCCAAACAGTACACTACGACTGCTATGGTAACCATGGTAACCCCTGATGTTGTACTAACCTGAGGTAGTTAGTATCCTGGGGTAGTGTGTACAGAAATGTAGCTATGCGGTTTTACTCGTTTATTATTATTATTAGTTTCATTCATTTGCTAAGTTATGTACTGTGATGAATAATAATCTGGCATCTGGCATTTCAATCAGTTATGATACCAATTAATTCCTGACAGTCTGAAGTAGTAAGCCACTTCATCACTTTATCCACTCTCTTTCTTCTAGCCCAGTTCATAAACAGCAGTAAATAGTCTGTTTTGTGACTCAGATTCGTACACATGGGGATTAATCGTAAGACACAGGAAGCAGGTACAAGAAGAACCACTTGTTGAAGAAAGACCAGACTGGGCTGTGTATACTCTGATTAGTTTCTGCTTCCTGTTTTCCATGTTTGGTTTTGAAGAAAGGCTGCCATTTTGCCCAAGGCTCAGGTTCCTCCAAATGCCTCTCTTGTTGCCGTTCGTGCCTACACAGGTGGAATCGGACTCCTGAGAACATAACACAAGCACGCACAGCCACCGTAGTGTACCCTTGAGTGTCTGATGGAATGTGAACATTGCACATGGAATATAGTTTAAGTGATATGCTTGTGTGTGTGCATTCATAGCTAGCAGGCATGATGCACTCCTAGTCATATACTACATACTCAGCATTCTCACCCAGCAGACATAAGGTAACCTTAGTGGGTAATGGGTTAGTTTATGTCGCACTTTAATGGTTTCAGGTCCCAACATGCATAGTGGGATTTTGAAATGCTTAGAAGACTGTACAGTAGATATACAGGGTGAAATTAAGGCCCAGTTGGATGATGCACCATATTTCTGGTTCCAAAACCTAAGGAATAATTTATAATCCTGAAAGGCTCTCAGGGTGTTTTCCCCCAAATGTTAAAAATAAAGTAAAAAAATAAATAAATCTTGTATACAGTACCTTGATCCTTTAGCCTATGGGTAATTCCAGTGTGATGGAAGCAATGTTTTTGAACTGTGGCTGTGGTTTGGGAACTGAATGCTGTGCCTTTTGCATGGCAAGCGAGAAACTTAGCACTGTCCCCTTAATGCCCAACATAAAACATTACATGTGATATGAGAGGAACTTGAATAAGTATAAAGTATTGTTGTTTGGTGTATAAGCTGCTAAGGAAAATCTAGCTTTACAAAGGTGATGAGTGATTGTGATGTGAGATCACATGGATGGGTGGTTAGACATCTAAACAACTAAACAGGTAACTAAATCCCTTCCGGTGTGACCTTCAGATGCACTGATGATATTAAATAAAAAGCCCTCTGGTGAAACGTGTTGAAGCATGCTGTTTTGTGTTAAAACACTGCTTATATCTGATGGATAAGAGATATAATTTAATTAAAAATTCAGGCAGGTAGGAAGATTGAGTAAAGTGAGCCAGTTAAATGCCTAGTAGTTTAATGTGACCATTTGGATAGAAAACTAATGAAGCCTATCATTTCATTATCAGATTTTTAATAAGAAAAAAAAAAAGTTCACCATTACCCAATGAGGTGCTAAGAAAAACAAAAGATGCTAATGCGCTTTCTTCTGCAAGAGCTATATATGGGAGAGGTGGCTTTGTTCATGCTTTTGACCCAGTTTCACTGTGGTTTCAAGCTGACGTGCATGGACAATGGATCACTGCAGAACAAACAGCACTAAGATTTGTTTGTCACTTAGACAGAGTCACAGTATCATGTTTCTTTCAGTGTGTGTTCCCATGCCTACCTCAGATTTCAGCTCCACACAGGCTCCATAGCAACACTTCCGGACCATATGTGGTGAATAATGATTGGCAGGACAGTGGCGAATGTATCGTCTGCCCTGATTCAGAAAACAGACGTTACTGCGAGTAGAATACTGACAGAATTTGTAATAGGCTGATTTACAAAACAAAGAGGTTCAAAGATACTCACAGATGCTGGACTCACAGATTGTGACCGACACGCCGATTCCCAACACACAATAAAACAGATGGGATGAGATTATTATAAGGGTGGATATGCATCAGATTGTCTGTGACTAAATGTGTTAACAGGAGGACGTTGTGGAACAGCTAAGACAGCCACATGTTGCTCCGAAGACACTCCTCTGAAGATTATGATGTTGATGGGAGGAGCACAGGCATTAGATTCCATTAATAGTTAATGTTTCTGCTTGGATATTTGTCGCTTGATAATTAAGGTGAAAATGCCCTTGAGTGCAGTGGATGCTGCAGGACCTTGAAAAACTTTGCAGATGAAGTGATGAGGTGTAAAGAAAATAAAAAACAGAGAGAGTGAGAGAGAAAGGGGGGAGATGATGTTCATCCAGCTGTGTATGCCTGCCCCATTCTATCTAAGCAGCAGGTGAAATCACAGTTAGGAATAGTTGTGCTTAAGGGCAGTGTGTGATGCTCGCTGCCTTAAGGGGCATCCTAAACTAGCATAAATATAGTGTCATCAAAAACATATTTGGGATATGTTTGGCCAAGATGCTTAGCACAAACACAGAACAAATCATCTATGAGATTTCTATGAGATAAATGTTATATACAAACACACAGAGGTGCTGTAAAAGCCGTAATGGATGAAGATAATTCCAAGGATTCAAATATACAGGTTGCACAGTGTGACCCAAGGGGAACTAGCAGACTGAGGGAAACAAAGCACAACATGAATACAGTACATTGCAAAACCTTAACTTTGAAACAGTTGAAACTTGTCACCTTTTTGTCTAAAGTTGAAACCAAAGGAATGTTCTGGTTAAGTTTCCAGTTGTTCTATGCATCACACTCACTTTTCTTTACTGTGTGATAACTGATTTCATTGACCTCAATGAGTAGCAATTAGTTCATCTTAACCCTGCATCATGCCCCAAGCATGCTAATGATATTGTAACAGCCCTGTGGAAAGAAGCTAGAATTAAGCATGTCAACTGTTTCTATTATGCTACAAACATATCTTGTTTACTTCCATTTGTTAAGTAAATGAAAATAAATGCCATTGTCTTAGATCAATACTTCCCCACAATACCTTGGGAAATCTTAGAAGTCAGTAATCCATTTTAAGTGGACATTATTAAATAAATACAATTTTATCCTGCTTTCAGATCCATCTGATGGGAAAAGGATTGCTCAGGATGATGGAAGATCTCTGAAGAACAACCTTAATTACACTTGAAGACCTTTGATTCTCAAATCCTTCCTCAATGGGCTCCCGTAGTCAGGGTTTCTTCCATAATCAGCACCACCACCACCAGCACCACCACCACCGCAGCTCCACAATGCCCAGTCCAGCTGTGCCTAGACTGATGGCTGAGCCAGGTAGTCTGCTTGGTGGCATTGCCCAAATCACTCCCACTCTGTTCCTCAGCCGTGGAGCTGTAGCATCTAATCGTGGCCTGCTGCTGTCCAAGGGAATCACGTGTGTAGTGAATGCCACCATAGAGCTGCCAAATTTCAACTGGCCACATGTGGAGTATGTAAAGGTCCCTCTGGCAGATGCACCACACTCACCTATAGCGCTGTACTTTGACAGTGTAGCAGACAAGATCCACAGCGTGGGACGGAAGCGTGGCGCTGTGCTGGTGCACTGCGCTGCTGGTGTCAGTCGTTCAGCCTCGCTCTGCCTTGCCTACCTCATGAAGTATCATGGAGTGTCGCTTGCTGAGGCACACGCCTGGGTAAAGGCTCGACGACCTGTCATTCGGCCCAATGGTGGGTTCTGGCGCCAGCTAATTGACTACGAGCGGAAACTCTTTGGCAAGACCTCAGTGAAGATGGTTCAGACACCGTATGGAGTAATTCCCGATGTTTATGAGCGTGATCGTAGGAACCTGGCACCTTACTGGGGCCTGTAAGGAAAGCACAGGGAGGTGCTTTCAGGAGAAAAATGGAAGGTGATCAAATCTGATCAGTGACCTTTTGGTGATTGGTGACTTGCCCAGTATCCAGCCACAAAAAAAGTGTGGAGTGTTGAACACTCAGACACATCAGACAAACATGCCTTTTTCTCCAGGGGTGAGAGACAGGATGACCGACCAAGTTGAGAGGTGACATCAGCAGTCAGATACCCTCATCTATTCTTGATTAGGAAAATGAACTGGAAGTGGGAGTCTGAGTCAAAGCCTTTAGGGCAGTTTAAGAAATGATGCAGGTTTCTTAATCTGCTCAGTAGTGTGATGACTTGCCAGTTTGGCAGACGACTTCGACTTATTTCTGAGGTAGCACTCTGTTCTCGGTTACTGGTAGCATCTTTAAGCATATTTTTCAATAGGATTGGTTAGTGAAAGTAACTAAAAAGCCTTGAAATGTTTAAATAAGTTAAATGTAAGGAGTTTATTTAATGATCATAATCTAACTCATGAAATATTAGTATATTAAGTAAATATGGTTTGGCAATTTTGGGCTATTTATTAAAGCCATGGAGGGTTTTATATTCCTGAACCTTCTACTGACACATTAGGGTCAAGTTAACATTTATAAGCTACAAGTTGGTGAAGTTTCGATTAAGCCTATTAAAATGACTAGTAAAAGCTTTGAAAAGTGTTGTGACATTTATGACTTTAACGAATGAAAGAAATTCAAGACCCGTGTTGAGAACTGCTCCATAAACTATTAAAAAATGAATCAGGTCTGTTTTATTAAATGTTGGGAATCATAACAATGAGAGTTGTGTATTTCTTAATTCAAATATGAATGTTTTTTTTTTTTTTATAGCTACAAATGATTGAATAATTTTGAAACTTTTTCAGTTTAATTCTTAGGTTAATTGTTTTTTCTATTAGCATTTCTTACACACAGTTATTACACACTGTTTCACATAATTATGACTGGAGAAATTATCTGGGAAAGGATTTAAAAACCTAACTGGCAATTAGGAGAGTCATGCACTATGTCATGAAATAAAAAGCTGAAAAGTATAATGATGTTGAAATTAATAAAGTTTTAAAAGAAAAATTCAACACATTTGTTTTTTGACAACTTAAAAAAAACTTTTTTTTTTGGTTTTTATTAATACAGCGTTTTGTTATATCTGAACAGGTGAAGACTGCAGATCAAGTGTTGTACGTAAATCTACACCTGGATGTGCTTTTTGATTACATGTAACCAACAAAGGGTTAGCTGGAGTTCTAATTATAGAAGCAGTTTTCAATAACATTCAAGAAAGTCTCAATTATACTGACTATTTTAGACTGCTAATTCCCAAAGATTTATTGACAAGTGAAAGATCAATTTGAACAAAAACAGTTGAACAGAATAATTGATATAAAAATGTTTTCAGCTTTAGGCATAGTACTGAAAACTTCAAGTCATTCTGAAGTCTTATCTTTAATGAAGTATAACAGGGCATACTATTATAGAAACATATGCCCTATAAAGTCTGTTATTGCACTTATACCACAGCAGTTTGGTGGTAAAACTAAGTTCCTTTTTTTATACCTTAAATGCAAGTCTCCCCTAAGTAATGGACAGCTGAAATACACCTCGGATCATTTTTTTCCCCTCAAAACTCCTGTTTCACTCGTCTTCCAATTTGCAATTGCCAAGCCCCACCCACCTGCAGAGCTGAGCCAGGAAAGAAGGTTGTGGGAATATGAAGTCATGTTAGGGAGAAATTCCAATTACCTTGTTTAAACCATGGTAAGTAGGAAAATGGACTAAAACCAGCATATGTGGATTTTTCTTTTTTTTTTTTTTTATTTGGACTCACCCCCTGGAGACCCATTTGAATGTCTAAAATGTTTTTTCATAACAGGTCCCCTTTAAAGGAACAGCTTTACCTCCAATTGTTTTAAAGTGGTAAATCCTTCCAAAAACATTAGACAACTTTATCACAGAAAACATTACTATGAACTATGTATAAGGACAAATGATTGCTGGACACCTGGCCATCACACTTTGTTGCATGTTGAACATCAAATTTCTGAGCGTGGATTTTTTGTTGTGTCTGTGAGGATTTGGGCCAGAGGTGCAGTCTGTGTTCCAAGTTCATCAAAAAGGTGTTTAGTAGGGTTAAGGTCAGGGCTCTGAGTAGGACACTTCTAGATCTATATTTTATCCACTTCAGACTTTAAAGACCATGCCTTCATTAGAGCAAGGTTTTTTTTTAAAAGAGGCATTGCCAAACTCTGAGTTCCAGTTATGGGAAACTGTAATGCCAGAGTGTGCAAAGACATATACGATCGTCTGCTTCCAACATTGTGGCAAATGTTTGGGGAAGAAACATGTACGTGGGTGTCATGGTCAGGTGTCCAGAAACTTTTGGCAATATTGTATATCAGCAGTTGCACATTTTGTATTCATTTACAGTATGTGGTGTGTCTATCATATATGTTCCTATTTAATTTTTACCATCATCACTACAAATGTAGAACAAGCACATGTATACCCGATTTACACTGCCACTAATATATCAGCGGTTATAGAACTGAGAATGAAACAGCACTGCGGTTTAATTGATGACAATTATCAAGCCGTTAAATCCGTACACCCATGCAGAAGAAAAATCATCAACATAACTCAGCATAGTAGAACCAAACAGAAAATAAATAGATTACAATGAAGTTGTTAGCAAACATGTGGACAGCTGCTGCTTCTCTGTGATGGCTACCCGAGGGGAAGGAAGGTGCAGATGTGTGTGTAAGTTCCAGCGAGAAATGAAAACATCTGCTACTGTCTGTGTTGCTGCTATTTTATCCCATTACATTTGAGCCATTTTAATGTCACTATTTTATAAAGACTGTCATTTCACACGAATTGTGCGTCAAATGGAAAACGTCTAATACGATACAAAGCTACTGTATGTTAAGAACTATAGAAGGTAGTAGCAGGTATACATAGCATAGACCTTTAATAGAAATTGTATTAGACATCATCAGTCAGAGTATTCCATCCATCCATCCATCCATAATCCAAGGTGAAGAAAGAATAAGCCATTATTAAGACCACATCTTTTGAAGTATTTTATCATTTTTTTCAGGTAGCAAAGAGAAAAGACATCTACATGCTGTTATAGGAATTAACATCATAAAAGGCCCCATTTAATGGCGTCTGGGTGTGATGTTTTATGAAAGAGCCCTAAACACATAACTACATCTTACCACAATCCTACAGCCTAAAGCTAAGTGAGAACACAACCCTACTGAGCAAGAGAGCGTGATCAAGAGAAAACTACTTTCTATGCTCATAAACATGTTTGATTTATACATAACGTTTTTTTCAACGTCCAACATCAATACTACAGTGTAAGTCAAGATTGTTTCACATTATGCAACTAATAACTGTTACACTTCTGTTTCATCTGACAATCACAGATTACTTCCCTACCCATGTTGGTACGGCCTGTCTCCTACAGTAGTTGAAAACCTGACGGTCAAAAACACAAAGGCAAAAAATTAAAGATACACGTCAATAAATAAGTGATTTTCTTGTTTCTTTACATCGGCAAACATTCACAAAAACTGTGCAACGTAACAGGCCAAGTTAAACAGGCAAAAGCTTTGTTTTAGAAGCTGTGGATGAAAGTACGACAAAAATAAATTAAGAAGAAGAAGGAAACATTCAGAACCAGGTTGTACAGCTGAGGTGGATGAGAGAAATCATAGCAGGTCAGGAAGGATGAGGCCAGGAGGCTTGGGCTCTACACAGTTAATCCAGAAATTAGCGCAGCTGGCATGGTACTGGTGTCCGCCATATGTCAGTTTGAAGTTATCCGTCTCAGAGTTAAATGCCTGTCCATGGCATCCGAGCCAGCAGGGAAGAGAGAAGAAACAGAAAGCATTTAGTCTGAGTAGCATAAGTTACCATTCAAAAAAGAATCAGTACTTTTCTTCTCCATAATCTTTGCTGTTTTGCACACACTCAGTGAGATCCATTCAACATGAAAGAAAAAAGCATCTTTGGCAGTAAATCTGTGTATCCACTTCCAAATGTCTTAATTCCTGGTAAAGACTTAATTCCCATTTCTATTAGAATTGATTCTAATGATAACACATCTTACACAGTTTTGGACACACTCCCAGTCTGAGGATGGGGTTATTTGGTTCGGGTAGTGAGCATGTATTATGCATGGGTTAAGGCAGATACAGACTTTCCACTCAAAGTGTATATGGCATGCTTATTTCCCGCTGCCATATATAGATATGGCAGCGGGAAATAAGCATGCTACAAAGTTCACTTGACAAGCCAATTCAGCGCTATCCTCCTGAAAGCAACAGCTGCTGCAAATATATACGTGTGTGTGTGTGTGTGTGTGTGTGTGTGTGTGTGTGTGTGTATGCTATGCAGTTCAACGGTTCATTCCTGGTGAAATATCCATGACTCATGTGTGATTAATCATACCCTCCTACACAGGGAGTCTACCCATCTATATCTATCTACACACACACACACACACACACACACTAAAGGACGTCTGATAATACTCTTGACTTCTTTTTTTCCCTCCTCTCTAGACGATTGATCATCTGCATTCATAATTTGGCCATCCAACGAGTATATGACACTGCGGGAGACATTTCTTTAAATGACAAGGCTAATTTCATGGCAAGATATTCCACAGGCAGTTTAAGACATAGTGAGAAATCCGCTGATGGTGAAAAGGTCATCCGAATGGGATGGAGCTCGGCTCAAAGGTTAATTACAATCAGATTGCTGGCTCAAATGGTTAAGCCTATATGAGAAAAGCAGTAAACACCTTGAAACAGTCCTGAGGACACAGTTCTGAGAAAAGCTCATCAAAACCTTCAAAAAAAAATCAAAAAGGACAATATTTACCGGTAACTTTGTGCCTGGGTCTTTTGACAGTGCCTGCAAATAGCACAAACATTGTCATGGATTTCTGAACCAAAGAAGAAAGTGAGAAGGTGGAGAGAAGAATCACCAAGAAGCTTGCGCGTGCGAAAGAAGAAGGGGAAAAAAAGCTCTCAGGAATAGGCAACGTCTCATTTGGATTTGAGTAAAGTGTGTAACGCGTAAACAAAACTATTTTATGGAAATAGATGAAAATTAATATGCATAACCTGCTATAAATGATGAATATGGTTTACAAACAAGTTAAAGAATCTGACCTATGATACTGTAAAAACATTATTTTGGCGAATAAAATTTCCTAACAAATTCCAAACATTCTTCAGTCATACAGTAAATAAAATGTGTTTATTTACTAACATGACGATGCGATGCTTCAGGAAAATAATGAACAATCGGGTGTTTGTGATGCAGCCTGATGTGAAGTATAGGAACCACCCTACAATTAGTCTTTTTTTTCTTTATTTTTTATAAGACTGTCAAACGTGATAAATTCCTCTTATACCACAGCAATTTGCCAATTGTTAATTTTCTATTAATTAAACAATGACCCGTCACATAGTGCACAGGGGACAGTACGGTGTGCGTCAGCGTCATATCACTGACAAAACTACCACTACTGTATGTTGGTAAAATCTGGTGTCCAGTTCTGATTTGTGTGTAGCATCACACCGATTTACAAAATCATATTGGTGTGTATATGGGATGTTACAAAATCATATTGGTGTGTATATGGGATGTTTGGATTTTTTTGATCAAAGTTTTTTTTATTTATTTTCAAACTATACAGAAAAAAACACAACAAAAGAGAACACAAAACCAACCCCCCCCATCCCCCACCAACACCAGACTAACACAAGGATGCCATAACAATCAGATGTCCATAAAAAAAAATTTAAATTGAATAATAATAAGTAATCTTCCCCACACACTTCCTTTACAGTACAATATTATCTGTGTTCAAGCCCTCAACAAAAGTCAAGAAAGACTGCCAAACATCATAGAATGTGTCAGTAGACCCTCTAACTGTATATCTAATTTTCTCCAGTTTAAGGCAGTACATCACTTCCCTTA
>JAQQZT010000003.1:16507550-16522074 GCA_030068275.1 Clarias platycephalus
GGTTGAATAAGTGGTATTTTAGAACACAATAATGCTATTAGAGAGGTGGGCCTAACTGAGGCCCCCTCCAGAATTGTCCAAACAGGGGGATTAATGTCATTATTTAACCAGAACATCAGTGCTCTTATATTGGCTGCCCAGTAATAGTACATG
Organism: Clarias platycephalus; assembly: GCA_030068275.1. Classification (NCBI taxonomy): domain Eukaryota; kingdom Metazoa; phylum Chordata; class Actinopteri; order Siluriformes; family Clariidae; genus Clarias; species Clarias platycephalus. The sequence continues at coordinate 16,507,704 of JAQQZT010000003.1, forward strand.
AAATTTGGAAGTGCCATCCCTCCTTTTGCACGAGGTCTCTGCAGTATACTTCTTTTAATTCTTGGTGTTTTTTTTGTTCAAAATAAAGGTTGAAATATGATTATTTAATTTGGGGGATGTTTGGATTTTACACAAGGATTTAAATAATGTATTCATCAATAATTTAACATGTATTAAGTGGACAAATATTTGCGCTCTGGCTGCTAATACAACATTTGGAGCCTTCTGTATTCCATCATGAAGATATTATATGCTTTAAATAACTAAAAATCTACAGAAGATCTAACTTTCAGCTAGTTGCCAATTCCTGATGATCCTGAGCAACTCAGCTGAGATGCAGCAAGTTCCAGTAAAATCCTGCACCCGCCCTGAACACCTTTCCCATCGAAAGAAAAAATAATAAAAAATAAATAAATAAAACACCATAATGCCTAGAACTGTACATTTAAATTTTTCCATCATCTTTTCAGGCTCTCAGGTCACCAGTGAAAAACGTTCATTTCATTGGAGAACTGGTGTTTAAAGCAGAAGTTTTATCTTCACTCATCTGCATTTTTTCATTCAGTAGCATTTGAAACATATACTGTACAATATTCTTACATTTTCATTAGCATTTCTTTTTGGTGGAAAGATGATGGATGAATTTAGATTTGGCCGGTTTGTTAAAGAGTTAAACTTTCTTAAAGTACTAAAAGAAATAGGCAGCATCTCAGCTTTTATTCACTAAAAGCAAGATTTCATTCATTCATCCACAGGAACAGTTCAATCCCGTATCCAGAGCCTGTTCTGGGAAAAGTGAGTTGTCAATCCACCGAAATTCAGGAGATGGATAAAAGAAAGACCAGTGTACCTGGAGGAAACCAACATTTATATTGGGAGAGAATTCAAAACCCTGTACAGATAACAACCCAAGCTCAGGATTGAACCTTTGGCTGTGAGGAGGCATCATTACCAGCTGTATCATTGTGCCACCATGTCCCCTTTTGGAAACATCACTCCTTACCAGTCTGAGGTGCCACAATGATCTGAGTCTCTAAAGTTCTTTACAAGAGCATGCATGATAGAACAGCAGCCTCACAGATTTTTTATGTACTTAAAATGAACAAATGTAACAGAATCTATCTAACTGCTATAGACGCGGGTCATTTTGGCACCACAGACTCGGAGCACCAGCTTCCCAAAGCCACCGAAATAAAGATCAGTTTCATACTTTTTTAAATAGACGTCCAATGGTGTTCTCCTCTTTCTTCTACAAAATAACCAAAAATTAAGCAGAGGTCAGTTTCAGACCTTTTGTGATCAAAGTTGTGTGAAATTGAATTTAGGGCATTTTGTTGTTGTGCTTTCATGAAAAACAGAACAGCAACACATGAATGTATATCTGGCCTGCTATGACTGTGTATGTAAGGCAGACCTTGCTTCGTGAATCCACGTTGAGCAGACACACACCACACGCCAGCTCCTTTGCATTCTTGATGCCATGCCTCAGGATACAGGAGGAGAAGTCCAGAGAGCTCTCATCAGGCTGCATAAAAAAAGTAAAAAAGCCTCAGACGAGACAAGGTGCTTTTGGATTGCATTGAAAACGAATTCAGAATACTGCTCTCCAACTCCCACTCGCTCTCACCCAGAGCTCCTTGGCTTAAACAGTCACACACACAGACATCGCAAATATTATTATCTGCCATCAGAAAAGCAATATTCTCCCAGGAGCGAACCTCAGACTGAGCACAAACCAGTCTCTCTATTTTTTGTTCTTTCTCTATGCAGCACTGACCAGCTATTTGCCAGCTATAACGCCATATATAAGATTATAAGAAATATAAGATTTGTCAAAACATTACATTTTGGCAGTGGAACTACTCACCGAGAGGTTGGCCAGAGACATGAAGCCCATGAGGTTGTTCCACACACGGCTGATGTCTTTCAGCAGCTCCTGCAGCTTCTCCGAGCACACAGCCGTGGCCTTAATTCCTAGCTCTACTCGTCTGGCCACACGATACACCTCCACCACGCCTAACACACACACAGACACACACTTTTGATTCTGATTCAGTACCGAGTTGTGAATACCATTGCTACTGCATCTTAATGTACAAAAGGAAAAAGGTCATGCACACTGATGCACCCATAATTCTGGAACAGGGTGAATCTGGACACATCAGACCTCATGACCATCATTCCTAGTGCCTACTGTACAAGCTTATGGGGGCAGTGTTATGATCTGGGGTTGTTTTTGTTGGTCAGGTCTAGGTTCAGCAACATTATGAGCCCGCAAATTCTTTTTTGCACTGGCATATTCCATGATTATGAAGTCAGTATTCATCAGTTGAGACTGTGAGCATGAGACTAGACCTCAGAGAAGAGTCCAGACCTCACTGAGGGTCTTTGGAGTGTGCTGGAGAAAGCTTTATGCAGAGATCCGACTCTCCCATCAGATGGCTTAATTTTATTGTCATGTAGCGCTGCTGAGCCTACCCAGACTGAAGCAACCCCAGATAACTCCATAAAACCTCTAGAGGCTTCTACAGTAGGCATTATAAATGATGGGTGCATTGCTTCGTACGCTTCCCTCCTTACCCTGATGCACCTAGCACTCTGGAATAGAGTCAATCTTTACTCATCAGACCTTCCAAAATTCTTCCAGGTTTTGAAAATGTGTTGAAGGGTTTCTTAACCCAGTTCCAGTAAGTTAAAATCTCCATATTTCGATGCAGCCCAATAATTCGATCCTTCTGAAATGGCATCTTTTTTGGGCTAGTAACACTAGGTTTACAATTTTCGTGTTAAAACTTTCCACAATAATATTTTGTATTGTTAGTACTTCCTAGTAAAAAGTAAGGTTCATACTATATAAATAATGTATAACGCTAACAGTCTTATTAACGCTAATTATGTCTTTCTAATCCCATGCGCGCGCGCACGCGCACGCACACACACACATCGGCCCATGCTACTGCAGCTATGACTGCCCACAGTAACAGGTTATATTTATGCATGAATAAAGTTAAACTAGAGTCAATTCCTCGAGAAATTGTAAAACAGGGGAGTGGGGATACATCGGTTACCCTGGGCCAAGAGCTGAATATAGCTGAATATTTGTAGGCCATAGGGTCTGTGTGTGTGTATGTTTGGAGATTAGTGCATGGTTTGGATCAGATGTCTTAGCAATGCCTGTGTCTGTGTGTGTCACTCACTTGCTAAGGATGTTTTTTCAGGACACACACAACCCTTGATCGCTCCCAAAAAGTTTGACCACTCGTTTCCATTTAATGTGTATGGAAGGCAAGAGACACGGCTCTCCATAAGTGGTGGAGATTTCTGAGCTCTTCAATGTGATGTGTCTCGTTTCCTGATGAAAAGTGGTTCCGCACAGGTACCAAACAGATACTCATAACTCGAAAAAGGTGCAAGATTGTTCCCCTGCATTCGGGAGACTCAGCTAAACGCTTGATATAAGTTTTGTGGGGGTGCGTCCAAAATTTATGATGATACAACCAAAAAAACTAGACTTTTGAGAAATCCATTGTGTAGATTCCTTAGAAACAAACAAACAATTCCACTCCTACTAATGTCTAGTGTGTGCTGAGAAAACAGATCAAAGGCACAGTGTTTTAGTAAAGATGTAACATTTAGAATTCAGTTAAATTCCTCTTCAAGCCTGATACAAGGACATTAGAAACTCTACTCTGGCAAGTGAATGGTGTGGTTTATTCATAGTAGATAGAATGTATAGATGAGTAACCGAGGAATCAGACCAAGGAGATCTTGGATAAGACATAAAATACAGTGGATGTGCTGTTACAGTAAAATAATCACCACCACAATGGTGTGATTTTATGCTGCTTCAACAACAAGTACTTCTTGACCAGTTGTAACTTCAGAGCAGGAAAAACCAAGGAAACCTTGAAAGTCCTATTTTTGGAGTCTTTCCATTGCTGACATCCTATGAGTTTCACAAGTGATGTCAACTTGGCTGGTCACAGCACAGGTAAGCACAACAATAGCACTTTTACCTTTAAGGTCTTTAAGGTCAAGCAATCTATAATATTGACTAAAAAAGATGCTATCCGCATTTTTTCCACTTTGAAACTGGAATGAAAAGTATTCTCAGTTGAATGCACATCACAGCACATCACACTATGCAGGAGGAGATTATTGTTCTAAAACAGTTTTAACATAGCAACTATTTAACAATTATCTGTTACAAGTACATGGTAAAGAACAAAAAAGTTTATTCTTACATAAACTATGAAAGTGCCTTCTGCACAAGTTACTTTGTTACCATAGTAACAATAAGGTATTAAATTGGCTGTATTAATATGAACCTGTAATTTGACATGAGGCTGACAGTACACTCAGAACTGCTCTGAGTCAGGAAATAATCAACATCCTCTGACTGACCAGGATAAAGAACTCAGCACAGCTGTTATATAATGAATATTAATTCCAGAAGCTCTCACCTAGTAGGTACTCCATGCCTTGTGCTGACTGGATGACCTCAGTGCACACGCTGGAACTGCTGATACCATTAAGGGTGTTGTTGGCTGTGGAGATCACCTGCAGAGTGAAAGAGAGAAGAAGCAAGGGGAGGTATAATACAAAGATGTTGACAGAATGACAAGTACCACATGTCAGAGAAAAAGAAAGAGAGAGGCATACAAATCCTTTGTAATTTTCCACAATGTGTTAAACGACAAATCTTCACTCTCGTTAGTGAGGTCAGGCACTTATGTTAGTGAGGGTTATGTTTGGTGCCGTGTACGTATGGGTGGCGCAGTGTTACCTGAAGAGCGCTCTGCAAACACCTCTGCCATTCATATGCATATCGCTCACTCTCCTAAATTGACAAAACAGAATAGGAGAAGATGTAAGAAAACTTATTTAGGTGATTGTTAGAAAATAGAAACGTTCAGCAATGCAACATCTGTCTGACTGGAAAGAGCAACAGAGAGAGAGGAGCAGCTCTGACCTCCACCTCTCCTGTTAGGTCTTTGTATTTGTCTCGGATGACTGGCAGTGCTGGTTTCTCATTCAAGGTGTTGGAGCGATCGCGGAATTGCTGCTCAGAAGCGGGAGAAGGTGTGGGGCAGATCTCCTTCTCTCCTAGACTGTGACTGCGCTTATGAGACCCTGCAAACACACAAGCACGCACACACACAGTCTGACTCATCTGACTCATCGCTCATCAAAGATGTTTAAATTAATGCTTTTCTGCTACATTCTGTGTTTATTATTTGAATCTGTGTTTATCCTTTTCTTTAATTATAACTTTCAGCTCTAGAATGTTTTTACTAAACCACCCAGGACGAGGACAGTGACCAGAAATATCTCATTTGCAACAAATGATAATTATGTAGTGAGGCAGCAGGCCAGTGGTGAAGGTATAAATTATTCAGCAGATTTCACACACAGACGTGCAGTGCGGGGACTAAAACACACACACAGCTCTAATGAGAGAAGAACAGAGGGCAGCACTGGCAGCACACTTGTAGTTACACACCTAAAAGATACACATTAATCTCTCATGAATCTACACGAAACACTCATCAGATTAACTCTCTAAAAAGGACAGGAAAAACGACAATGCTGTCATGGCCATAAATTACACTTTTGTTTGGGAAGGGTTGCACGAGAAGCAAATAAGGTAGTATCGCTTCGGGGAGACAATAAATTAAAGCAGATAACGAACGAGGAGGCTGTTAATGTTAGCTCATGTTTTTTTTCTGGCTGTGTTCCTCCGCCTCCGGTAAACTTGGCAGGATTCTCAGTCACAATACTGCCATCTAATGCGATTAACTAAATGTGGCCAGTGAGGATCTATTTTTATTGTAATGTTAGCCAACTTATTATTGATGCATCATATTAGTACATTTTAATAAAAAAAAAATTATTTGCTTGGATGTTACTTCAGACTACATTCTAAACAAATAAAAATCTGCTTCTTCAGTCGACATTTCTATCCCCTAATTTTCCCCCACGCACACTCCACATGTGACTCACTCACCTTGAACAGACAAATCAAACGTGGCGAGCTCATTCTTGATCATCTCCTCACTGGATTTTGCTTTTGGCTGAGCACTAGCCTTGAGGAAATCTGATTTGCCAAACTTGGGCTTGTCAGCCTGAAAAGCACCGAAGTCATCTGGCACCCCAGGATGTGTGGCCTCGAGGCCTGTATCAGCAGCATCTGATTTTTCTGAAACAGTGCTGGCAAAGTCCCCGAAATCATCATCTTCCTCCTCTCTAGATGCATGCTGGGCAGAACTGAAATCTGCAAAGTCAGCAAACCCTGCATCCTCAATGGGGAAGGTGGGGACTTTTGCAACTGTTGTGTGTGTGATGTTCTCTGAGCTTCCAAATGACGTCTCCTTCTTGTGAAGCATTGCTAAAGAAGACAGCCCAGATACAGGAACTTCCTGGGCTTTGGTGCCCTGACCAGATGAGGCATCGTCTTTGTCGGACCAATCGCAGCTGCTTAGGCCGCTGATGCCAGCGCTCCCGAAATGGTCAAACTTGAGATCGTCACCCTCTGAAAGAGAATAGAAACCTGTGTGGTTTCAGATCATAGATGTAAACCTACAAACCAAACCAAAGGCACTTACTCTTAAATCAGTTATTAAAATTACGGAATTTAGTGCTTGTGTCATGTTGTTTTACTGACAGAAGACAATATTAAATATTAGTAATGAAACATAATTGCTTCTCAAATTTTTACTCATGATAATGTATACAGAAGGTAAACATGACTGTATTTGGAATTAAAAATGTCCAGTGCATTTTGATTAAACATTGCATTCGTTAATATAGTGTGTTAATACTTACTGAGCTCAATGTTTTACCTGATTTGAATTATTGAATTTAAACAGGAGAAGTCATGTCAATACTTTTATCTAGGATATCACACCACCACATCTCTATGCCAGTGGAATGTTGAAATAAGCCTACATGTGGAATTACTTTTGATTTCACCATCTGGACTACTGCAAGCATGGGTGACCCTGGCCAACTAAAAATGACCAGCCAATTCTAAGTATTTCTTGGTAAACACTTTGGGGGATACCTTTTCATCTATAACCACCATGTGCAGTGGTTGTTGGAATTTTAGGTCTACAGTTTCTGATTGTATCAGTGTATCAGCCTATACAGTCTACAAATGGGAAAATGAACACCACTTTCAGCATAGACACTGTGGTATAGTCCTGGTAAGAGTGCATTGGACACTCCCCAGTGTTACTGCTATATTGAGAAATAGCCCACTGTCTACATGTATGTATTTATAAGAGATTATAACTACATAAATGAAGAGACCAACATGACCTGTAAGTCTAATAAAATAGTCCATAAGTGTTAAAACATAGTAACACTGTTGTGTCTGATACAGCCACCCCAACAGCACACACAAACGACCGTCAGTGTCACGGCTGTGCTGAGAGTGATTCACCAAGCAAATATTACATTATAGTACATTTGTTCAGCGCAGAGCTCTCTTACCGTTTATAGATCTGATTCATGGATGCTCAGCCGCAAGATAGCAAACAGTGATTCAAGCTTCAGGTGCATTGTGTTCCAATGGACAACAGTTTTCACCTGGGTGTGCCTGAGCACTGACTCATTTCAACCATTGTATTGATATAAAGATATATATAGATTTTTTTAAAAATACTTATTTCCTAGTTGTAAGCTAGCTGTGTTAATATATGAGGCCTAGCCAAATGTGTCATGTGACCTTTTTCCTAATTATTTACGGTAACTGATGAGTTAGTTTAGCTGTTTGGAATTTGATTCAAAACTGTCCAATGCTTTAACAAAACCTGGAAGTACAGTGCTAAACTAAAACTCGCAGGATTGGGACTGAACAGCTGAGAAAACCGTTTGTTAGTGAGACTAGTTAGAAAAAAAAAGCTTCAATTTAAAGACTGGAATTTGGAGCAATAGGAAAAGGTATGTGGTCTGCTGGGTCCAGATTGACTATACTAGAGTGATAGGTGAGTATGAAGCGATGCATCAATCATGTATAGTGCCCACTGTATATTGTGTTATGATCTGCAGTTACTTCAGTTGCTCATGTCTAGGCTCAGCACAGTTATATTGTCAATATAATAAAGTCAGCTGATGACCTGAATGTACTGAATAATGAATTTTTCTCCCTGGTAGTACAGGACGTAAAATGTGTGTGGTTCTGTGTGCATGAGCATCTTACACAGGAATTGGACGTATTGGCATTGTCGTATTCAATGTGGCAAAACAAAAATCTTACTACGTGCGACTTTTTTTGTTTTTTGTCCAGGTCATGTATATAAGGAATAAAATGCATAATAAGCACAGAAGAATCTCCTTTGATTGAAACCTGAGGGAACATATGATTTGCCTTACAGGTAGCATAACTGTCAGAGCTGCTTTAAAAATGTAATATTTAAAATTTATTTAATTAATAATTATTTTTTTTCTTTTAACCAAAATGCAAGAATTTAAAAGCTCTGTGCAATAATTTCAGGTAAAAATCACCAACCTTTCCCGCTGTGAAGGTATTAAAGCACATTGGGGCTGTTCAGGTTCTCATTCCACTTTCATTGTGTTAAATACCTCAGACTTTAATGGATAACCTTTAGAGATGCACCATTTGCAATTTTATGTATATATGTATAATATATGTATATAATAAAAACTGACAATTAAATAACAAACATTTTCTCCAAAACGGCAAAAGGTAACAGAACCTTTCTCCAGATTACTAGTCAAAGCTTTTTTTTTTTGTACAAATAAACTAATAAGTAATAAAAAGTAGGATGAAGGCTACCGCACATTTCATCCAAGACGAGATTCTTGGACTGTTTTACATGCATCACTGGGCATGGGAATCAAGTGCAGACACTTATGATTGGCTAGTGCCAATATGTATTTTCTTTTGTGCACAGAATTTGTTATATCCAAGGTTGATCAAGATAAAAACCCATCAATTCTGGGTACGACCCAATCTAACGGTGCATCTCTACTGACATACTTAAACCAAGCTGTGAAATGTGTTTGTTCCTAAATTTTTGTTATTTAAAATTTTGTGTGTACATATTTAGCAGAATGTATTCATACTTCACCGGATTTTCTGCAGCAGAAAATTTGGGAATATTTTGGTTTTACTATTAAATATATCATGTCATTTATATAATTAGGCCACTTTTTTGCATGCTTGATTACTACAAATACAGTGATCAGTTTCCTAATAATTTCTTTTTGCTTAATAGTTATATGCTTTGTATTCTTCTCAAAAAACAACATAACCTGCCCTGCATACACTTAGTTTTGTTTGACACGACTGCTTGCATAAACCATTTGTGAAATTGACAAGGAACTTGTGCAGTGTGCTGGTTTCTTGCATGGCTAAATCTACATTGGGTAGCAAGAAGAAGAAAGAAGGAAAAGGAAAAAGTAAGAACGGCACGCATTTCAGCTACACCAGCATTCATATTTATTACGACAATATTGGCAGAGAAAGATAGGTCACAAAAAGGTTTGCTGTTACAAGAGCTTTGCCAAACACTTAAAAGGTCTCTTTTTTTCTGTCAGTATGAGAATACAAAGGCATGCAGAGTTGGGTGAAAATGGGAAAAAAGCAAGAATGTTAAAAGAGAGAATCCCGAAACCAGAACTGAGAAGGCACATTCACAGACTAAAATGTTATCGCGGTTCAAAGACACCTTCTAGTTGTGCTAAAAAAGGAGAAAGCAAGAGATAAACAGTTTCATACAGAACATTTACTAAGCAGCGATAAAAGGTGAATCAAAGTACAAGTTTTGTGCAGTTGTTGACCCTTTGAGGAACTGGAAGCTTCATTAAAATCTCTCACAAGAACTTTCGGGAATCCTGACATTAAGTCTTTACAGAAATGTCTAATAGTATTCTTATGACTTGCAATCTAATTGCTTTTAATTAAAGCAGAAGCCCAAGCTGGATTATGTTGTGCAGCGGGGTGAAGGTTATATCCTTGCTGCCAGGTGCTCAAAGGGTTATCAGTTAACAAAGAGGACTAGACTATCAGAGCATTAGATTTTTGAGTGACAGGTAGAGAACTAAGATGACAGAGACAGTATCCTTTTTCTCTCGCCACCCGTAAGTTCAGAGCTCCTGTGCACATGCTCTCAGCAGGAACAGCACAAGTGGCCAAAAGGTTGGCCAACATGTGGGACCTTACTTTATTTCTGGCATATTGCAAAAAACGTACATCACATCAGCATATAAAACACTGTGCAGAAATACTGATGATAAGCAATTGCACATAAATACAAACACAATCCGGAGTATCAATCAAGTCTACCTACTTTGAAAATAAATAAGAGCATATATTCCTGTAATAAAAATACACTATTAATCGAACATGTGTACATTTACTTGTCCCCTTCCTAGCAACATTCTTCTTGATTTCTTGTCAATTTCACAAATCGCAAAGGCAGGCACAAATTGTGGCAAACAAAAACAAGGTATGCGACATGGTGTGCCCTGTGAGAACCACATTAGGCTCTGTTACACTTCAGTGAACCCAGAGAATGTCACATATGCACACGAGAAAGCATGTTTCAGGGGCTCTGGCTAGAAAAAGAGATACTGGGAAAAGAGATACTGTCTCTTCAAAGGTTAAGAAGATATCCAGAGCTTAGTGCAGGTGCAAGTAAAACCAATACAGGACAGTGGTTAAGCAGTGACCAAAAGGTAATGAGTTAAAATCCAAGAACATACGAGCTGCGCTTCTTATCCTGTCTCACTTGCTTTTGATGCAAAGCGACTAACATCAGCCAATGAACAAGTAAATACTGAATGTATGCCTGAGCTCTGGATTTGCTCTGTAACCTGACTAGAGGCATAAGTATCAGTAATACAAAACATATAAATAAATAAATAAATAAATAAATAAATAAATATGGGTGCATTGTTGTATAGGTTTAGTTATTTTTGTCTTCTTATGCAGGGACTAACAAGCCTACTGGAATGAATTAAACACTAGCAGGCTGTGACAGTAAGGCAATGGGGCAATTCTTTTTTTTTTTTAACCTTAATCCCCTTTCCAACAGGCTGAGAAAAGCTATATCTATACATAGATCTCTGCATTTCCTGAAATTGGGCTGATATTGTAGTTGAGTTATAGGTTAATGCAATGATGTGATGATACCTTGCAGGAAAACTATAAAAGATGAGGCAGAGGGTGAGATGTGGGTAGATGAATGATGATTGACAGGAGAGACAAAAATAATCAAAATAATAGATGTCTTATTAAAGCCTATTTGAATTCAAGTGATGAGGCCCATAGTGGAGTTTTAAAAAATGTTCATTGCCAAGAAGTGGCATCAACTGAAAAATAAATAAATAAATAAATTTTAAAACAGGCTAACGAAAAGATCAAATGTCCCAATTTAAAATACACCAACATATTAGAGACTAAAAGTTACAAAGTTACAAGTTGCCAAATCACAGGTGATACCTGATTACTTTTTACAATTACAAATATTTTAACAAAAGCTGTAAATCCTGATATAAAGCAAAGGCCATGTTTTTAAGATGGGCAAAAGTAGCAGGCACTAATGTAGATATTTTCTGTATGACTATCAGTTATTGAGACCATTTTTTTCAGCATTGCCCTGAATGAACCTTTTAAGAGATAAAGGAAATAAGAACAGTAAATCTGACATTCAGGACAATGATGATTAGTATAGGAAAGTGTGCTCTTAGTTCAATAAAGCAGTGTTGTAGTAGTAGTGCATAATGTGAAATAGTTTTATTATTATTTCAAATGGACAAGATTAAATGAGGCTGTAGACCAGATTGGGCCCATGAGCCTCGAGTTTGTCACGCGCTATAGGGGCAAGATTATTTGTGGTCATCTCTGAAAATTCTTCTGCCTATGTTAACCACTTATAAAGAGTCCATAAAATATGGACAGCTGAATCATCCCCTGAGAGACCAAGGGGTGAAAAAAATACTGTTTCGCATTTCGACCCTAGAGCTGAACCTGAAACCGAGTATACAAGGAATTTATTTCCACTGCGAAAGGCAGACACTAAAATTCTGACTAGTAGCAGGATTGCAGCTCCGTCTAAAAGGAACGAATCTCTGCAGAACATTAATTTCTAAGAGAGACATTGGCCATCATTACTATCACAAACATTACTGTGTTGGAGAAAGGCTGTGCTGTGATACTTTGAATGAAGCTGCAGAACAGAGGATGAGTCAAGTGGTTTATTATACCCAATGATGTTAGAGGATTTAAAAAGATTATATTTAGTTTACGCTTTCCAATTATATATTTGTTATGTAGAGGCCACACTGCTACTTCAACTTAAGATCAAGCTCGATCTACATCTGGAAATCCAGATAAATACTGTCAGTCACTGCCACTAACACTGATAATCTTTAAATAGAAGCTTAGGTTTTTCAAAAAATTTAAAATTAATTAATATGTAATCATAAATAAACAAACACTGGGTAAATGGAAGGTGATGAATAAAATGAGATGAAATGGTATGTGCTGAGCTTCCAATTAGTCAGAAACGTTTAGCCTCTCAAATCTAACTACTCCTCCTTTCTCACTGTAAAAAGGCTGTGAAAAGGCCTGACTGAAACAAGGAGTGTGCATCAGTATGTGTAAGTGTGCATCTCACCACAGCAAGCGCACCAATTCCTCACCTGCGGCAGGGGGCTGATGGGAGTTCAGGCCTGGGAGGTCCAATGAACTGTCAGATGCACCGTGCTTTAGCTCTCCAGCCACATCTGATAACTTCATGTCCAGCTGCACAGACAGTGCGTCCTCCGAGTCATCTTTTCCCACGCTGCTGCCCCCAATAGACGGCAGATCCAATGACTTAACTGAAGCGGAGTCTTCCTTGGTCTGTTTGAAGGCAGCCATCTTATCTACCAAGCTTTTCTCTTGAAATTTGGATGACTGAAAGTCAGCAAAGTCATCACTCTCCTTGCTGATCTCAGTTGGCTGCTTCCCAGGATTACCAAATGACAAGAAATCGGCAAAGTCATCCTGTACTGCTGCTGCTCCTCCTCTTGATCCTCTCTGAGCTGAGGCAGCTGCCTCAGAAGCAGAAGATGAGGAGGAGGAGGAGCCAAAGAGTGCAAAGTCACCAAAGTCATCTGGTTTGGGGCCCGTGGAAGGAAGTAACAGTGAAGGGGCCACCGATGAAGAGGAGGACGAAGAATTGGAAAAGGAGGTGGCTTTAGAGTCGACAGTGGAAGTAGGAACTACAGAGGAAAAGAGGTCCAAGTCTGACATGTTTAGAGGGTTTTTCGGTTGTACCAGGGGTGCTGGATGGGTCTGAGACTGTGAAAGAGAATGAGAGGGGCCGAAAGGAATTGGGAAAGAAGCAGATTGGAATGTCTTGGCCTGGTCTGGAGGGTCTAGTGGAGAAGTACTGTTGGCTGTTTTAAAGTCGGTGAAGCCGTCATCAGCACCGATGGACTTGAAATCAGCAAACCCTTCTCCTGAAGTGAGGAAAATAGAAAGAAAAACCATCAAAAGTGTTGGAGCCAATATGGAGCCATTCAAGCCTCCCTTGATCTGATTTACATGATTTCGTGATCCTACAAAGGAAAAAGCAGTTTAATTTCAGCTCTGAAACACATCAGACACTCCAGTTCAACTTTGAAACCACTCAGGGAATTGCTCAGTGTGCAAGAAGACTCATAGACAAGAAAGAAAAACCACAAAATAAGCACCTCAAGCCACTTATATATGCAAACATTACATGCACTGAGATGATGATTCATGTTAAGAGGTTATGCCTCACTGAGATGTTGCTCTCTGTGGAAGCATGTAATCTCCATTTGTACGGAGCTTCTCGCACTACATTCTTGAAAAACAGCAGTTCACAAATTATTGGCTATAGTCAACTGCGATCAAAACAAAATTGATAGAGTGGCTCCCTAAAAGCTACAAAAAATACTGAAGAGAAAGGAGGAAGAAAGAAACAAACATTGCTGAGCACAGGATTGTGACACCACACCACTGTTAACTTACTGGAGCTCTCAGAGTTGCCCCCATTGGATTCTGTTCTAGTAAGATAGAAATACAACCACATATAGGCCGACTCAAATGCACAAGCACTTTAACACAAGGGTACAATATTACATCCAGTAAAGAAGCCCTTATTTATCAAAAATTGCTCTAGTGATAAAAAAAAACAATAAATAAATACATTCCAATTACAAAATCTCAGTTAACTATTTATAAGTAAACTGGACTAAACAGGATAGTCTATAGACAGTGTGTTTATATGCATATCATATGCAGTAATCTAATTAACATTACGAAGCATAAAGTAGGGTTAATTGCCAACTTTACCATAACACTTTACCATGGAGTGTTATGGTAAAGTTG
>JAQQZT010000003.1:16538945-16564341 GCA_030068275.1 Clarias platycephalus
CTATCTATCTATCTATCTATCTATCTATCTATCTATCTATCTATCTATCTATCTATCTATCTATCTATCTAAGAACAAGGTGGTAGGACTCAGTCAAAATAAGTACATATTGTATACATTGTTTCTGGTAATCAACAGTATACAATATGTATTTATTTTGGCTGAGTCCTACCACCTTGTTCTCTTGTGAAAACAGACTGAAACATTAGTATGTTCAGATACAGTGGATTCAGAAATATTCACATTTCTTTATACGTTGTACTTTCCATTGTACTGTGGCTTTAATTCAGATTGCAAATAATTGCCGTTTGATTTACCCAAAAGTCTACACTAAATTCTTTATTATGTGATGCAGTGGAAACATGTTTCTGATTTTCAAAAACCAATTAAAAATAAAAAAAGAAATTTCATTCATTTCAAGAAATTATTTAAATAATAAAAAAAAAGTTTGTCATGCATTGCACACTTGATTTTGGGAAGTTTATCCTAATCTTCATGCCAGATCCTATCAAGCTCCATCATCTTGTGTCTGTGAACTGATCACATCATCGGGGCCTTCAGAAGTTTGATGGGCTTTGCTTGGGCCACTCATGGAAATTCAGAGATTTGCAGTGAAGCCAGTCCAGTGTTGTTTTGGTTATATGTTTGGGGTCATTATTATACTGATAGGTAAACTTTTCCCCGGTCTGAGTGGAGCTGAATTGCATGTGTTCTGGAGGAAGTTTTTTTCATGGTTGTTTTTGTACTTGTATGCATTTATTGGTCCCTTAGTTGTTGCTCTTTTCTCTGCCACTACCACAGAAAAGAGCAACAGGGATCCTGTATGGAACATCAGTATATGCATTGTTGCAATGTTCAACTCTGAAATTCTATGTTTTCTGTATACAACATAATAATTGGGTTTCAAGTATTAACAGCCAAAGCTGCACAATAAGATCAAGAAAAAAGCTCAAGACAAGGAACCACAAGAAGGAGCAGCTCCCCTAAAGTGACCCAAACAGTCAGCAAGGGTCGTGTGATAAGCTTCAAGCCAGTGTTCAGGCCAGAAAGACATCACACTTTCAGAGACTTTTCAAAGACATTTTCTCTCTATTTTGTAAAAGATTGCTCAAACAGTAGAAAAAGATTAAATAATGAATAGAAATATTAAAAGTGGAATGTGGTGAGAAATTGGGTCATTTAAAATAGACATGTAAAAATGAGAAATTCAAATGCTTTAAAATATTGAATTTAAATGTATGTAAAAGTAATTAGAAAGAGTAAAATTTTCAAAGCAAAATGTATTTACAAAATGCCTGTGCATGTGTGTAGGCAGTCAGACCAGTCCACAGCAAGTGAGCCTTGTTCCTCATTAGACAGGTCAGATGTGGGCATAAATGACCATTAACTGCATTTTCCGCAAAAAATCGATGAAGTTTTGTACATCAACAACAATTACTTATTTTGTGTAAGAAAACAGTAAAAGCCTTACATACATTATGTTTTCAGACTGTCCTTCCATCTGTCCATTTGTCCCCCTGAGATACTCATTAGCAGGATGTCTCAAAACAATATGAGTTCTCATTGTAACCCAGCAGACTAGATTTTGGAAGTGATCCAAACAGGGTCATGGTCACACTAAGGTCATATGTCAATAGTTTTCCTTACTAGCTGTTTAAACTATATTTCATGTGTACTTATGGTATACAGATTACATGACACAGAGGAATTATAGTTGCTTTATGGCGTCTTTTACTTTGTAATGTACAGGACAGTGCAAAAGTTACGAGTCACCTCTTTCCTTCATATTAATTTAGTTTTAATTATGTAGATTAAATTAAAGATATGATATGTTTTACTGCGAAAAAAGTTCTTCAGGAAGGCTGGAGAACTATTCCCCAGTACTACTGTACATAAAAAATACCAGGACGTCTGCCTCTTTGGAAGCTAAATATGAAGAAATGAAGAGGGGAGGCTTAAAACTTTTGTACAGTACTGTATAAAAGGTTTTTATACTCTTATTACTTTTTATATTTCAATAATAAACTTAATATTAAACCTTACAAATGTTAAAAATAAAAATATTACAAAATATAAATATTAACATGTTTGTTGAATTATAGTTCTACATTTGTTTAAAAATTATGGACATTTTTGTTAATTCCAGTGATAGAGTATTTAGGGTAGTAATGTTCTAGTAAAATAACATTGAATTTCATATGTGTACCTGTTGAAATTGACACCACATGTTAATAAAATTAATAATATTTTCTATTAGGTAACTACATATAAAAATAGTTACAGCTCCTGAAATTTCAACATGTTCAAATCTGTTTACAGGCATGGTGTACTTAAGACCTCTAAAACCAAATCCCAATGTAAGCTTTTTTTTTTTTTTTTTTTACATTTTTTAAAAAGAAATTCTTACAGTGAATTCAATAATTGGCACCTTTCAAGATCTATTGTTTATGCTAACTTCTGTGAACAATTTGGTTCTTAATTGTCATACAAGC
Source organism: Clarias platycephalus (assembly GCA_030068275.1). NCBI lineage: Eukaryota > Metazoa > Chordata > Actinopteri > Siluriformes > Clariidae > Clarias > Clarias platycephalus. The sequence continues at coordinate 16,541,438 of JAQQZT010000003.1, forward strand.
CCAGTCCTCTGGAACTGATCACACATACACTTTTAAATGTTATAGAAATGTAAGAAATAATCTCTGAATAGAGGCACAGTTCAAAAGGGACGGGGTAAAGAGCTGGGAGACTCAAGCCCAGGCAAGATTGATATTTCATTTGTTTCACAGCCCATTCAATTATCTGAATAGGATACATTACATAACTATTAGGATGTGGCAAGGCTGTGAAGGATGCTGTTACCCTACAGAGAACACTGGGTTTAGCTTCAGGCCCCATCTGCATACAGTCAGGCTTCACCAGTGGCTCTCTGACCCAGGTGAACATTAACCAACCTCCCTCTCTGAGCATCTCACCAATCACCATAAATCACTACAGTCTTCACCCGAGCCTCACGACAGCATCAGCATACCGAATGCTATCTGTCACGAGCCCTTTCTACTGTATGATCAGTCTCCCTGCTGAAAGGGACAGAAAAGACCCAATTCATTTAACCCTCCATTTACAAACACAATGGCCGATAGAAGCTTTCTCATTCTTCACTGTTTCTTGCTTCTACTTGGGGAGGAGGAATGAAGAATTCTTGCTCAAAAATACTTTTTAAACATAATATTCATTCCATTATGCAAGTTAATTAAGGGTATAATTGTTGTCCTCTAACATGAGCAGTGTATGGCTACTGTCTTTCAAATTCTAGCCTTTGGTTGTTTAACAACATGATCAAACCTTATGATCCTATGGTCTACAGCATTATAGAGATCAACAGCATGATTGAAAGGTTATGGTCCAGACAGCAAAACCATACAGTATATAGATAATAATGAAATATGACTGTAATACAGTATGAACCTTATACTACTGCTGATTTTGTATTCTTAGTTTGGTCTGCTCAATTTCTGTTTAATGAATACGAGTGTAATTTATTATTATTATTATTTTTTTAAACTTTAAAATAAGTGATTTGCAGCAACAATTCAGTTTCTTGTGAATTATAACATGGCATGTTTTGAAATATAGTTCTCAAGGTACTCTTGGTCGGTTAATAAAATTGACTAGTTGCAGGATTTTGCTCACCCAGTCAGCAGCATCAGAACCCATAATGGCTAATCAGTTACATGCAGTGGACATGTATTTGTTGCCAACATGAACACCTAGTCAAATCAGTTTGAACCAATGTCACCAATTAGCCATGGCAGAGTGTGCCCCTGTGACCTCTGACCCCTGCTGTGCTCTCCTGCACATTAGCCCTTTGGGGCCCAACTGGAGTTGATGTAGTACCCATTCTCTTCAGGCTCCTAAACACGCAATCACATTCATCCCTAAACTTCCATTTTCTGATCCTTTGTCTCTTGGCAATGTTTTCTGGGTGTCCAGCTTGATCCTTCTGTTGACCTCTGTGTGCTCTGTGGAAGTGGATTCCCATTGATCGCTCTCCTACTGTGCCTGCTCGCCCATGCTCCTACACTAGAATGAACACAAACTGAATATTTTTTTAAAGCAGATCCATTGACGGAGGACTAACTAATCATTGTGAATGCTTAGAGCTGGATTACAACTAGTGTAATTTTAAAATTAAATGAATAAATAAAAGCATATTTTGTTTAATACCAGAATATATAATTATGATGATGATGATGATGATGATGTAATGTACCAGCCCTAAGATTTTCAGACTGGATTTTACATCCCAGGGTGATTATGCACATTTGTAATCAACACTTTTTTTTATGTTATAATGATTAATTTGACTACTTGACTACCTGCTTTGATCAAGCTTTGGCAGCATTGTACATAAGAATGTGTTTCAAGGCATTTGAATCAAAGAACTAAATGAAACATCTAGTGTTGACATATGAAGGATTAATAATGACATCTTCATTAAGAATACACTTGTTGGTCTTTCGGCTGCTCCCGACAAGGGGTCGCCACAGCGGAATATCCAGTCCGCACTACAACTTGGCACAGCTCTCAAAATACATCTACCTGCATTACACTACCTGTACCCCGGCTTTTAATTACATCCCATTGTGGCCTGATATACGAAAGTTAGTGCTTTCCAAGATATCTGTAAGTAATGCCTTTTTTCAAACTGAGCATGCACACACAATGACTTTAAGAGTGTAATCGCCTGTATTGTTAACTCACTGCTCCTAAAGGATGCTAATAAGCGTTGCTCTCTCTCTCTCCTCTGCTCTGAGGATCTGTTCCATTCACAGAGCAGCAGTAAAAAGAGCAGTCCTAAGATCTTTAGTGGCTCCCTGCGTGCAGTATCAAAGGCCTCATTGATAACCAAACAGGGAGGCATCTCTGGGTTACAAGTGTATCCTCAGCAGGACATTCTCTTTCATAACCATGTTTGCCACTCTTTAAGGTTCATTGAGGCCGGGACAAAAAGAGTCCAATCATAGTATTGTAGTAGGTGCTATCACATTAGAGCTCCACATTGTCCCAAAATGAACAAATGTTTGATCTGCTCATTATTGGCAATAATTAATCCTTTGCTAATTAGTCAAATATTGGGTGTATTAAGCATGTAGTGAGGGGGAAAAAAACATGTGTATTTCTGTTTTGTAAAAAAAAAAAACTTTATACAAAATAAAATTAAAATTAATTGGTAAATAATTATGTAATGCATAACCACAGTATAATCATAAGCAGCTTTAATTATCCAAGCAATTAACTGCCAGTTTATACAGTTATGTCTGACTATATATATATATATATATATATTTTTTTTTTTTTTTTTTTTTTAGTATAGTTAAGATCTATACATATAAACCCCATTAATCTAATCACACAAATTACAACCAATTCATAGAAATATATATATTCAAAACATATTAGTAGTAGTAATGCATGATATCAGGAAGCAATTGTAACGACACATACACAACCAGTAGGCTGAAGGCATTTGGAGTCAACATTATTGCTAACACACACATCCACCCACTTCCTTCTCAGATCGTCAAGTCTTTTGAATAGCTGAAGTTACAAGGTCATTAAGACTGCCCTTAGGTTACTGTGTAATATTGTGTAGGACAAAAACATCACTATCGCAAACAATCTTCATGTCAGAATTTTGCCCGTACCAGGTTTCTCAAACAGTATAACATCTTTTTTTAATAGTATTCAATTCAATTCAATTTTATTTATATAGCGCTTTTAACAATGGTCATTGTCTCAAAGCAGCTTCACAAAAATGAAAGAAAATTTTTTAGAAAAGAAAAGTATCCATCTGTGTGCGTGCATGACAAGGAAAAGACGGGTTTTATGATTTTTTTAGAAGGTTGTTAATTTTATATGAAAAATTATTAAATTACAGGAATAATGTTATCATTTATATTTTTTATTTGAGAAATATATTGTGAATTAATTGTAGAAACTTTAATTAAGTAAATCATTGATCACTTTTTCCCCTCTTTTGTATAATTTATAGATTTCTTGGCCTTGTTCTGTCTTTGAAACATTTCCTTAAAGAAAGCCATTCATCGCACTCATCATTTACATAGCCAAACTATGCATCTATGTTAAACTCTTGTCACTTACTAATCAAATATTTATTCCTTACCCAATGACCTGAAGACATTTATTACCCAGTGCCAGAGAATGAAGAAGTTGTTGTCCTGAAACATACCGGCAACAAGACAAATTATTAAAGCTATGTGGTCTGGCCTGACTTTGACTTTCATTAATACACCCACACCTCTATCACTCACATTTGTTCATTATGATGGGAATTTCTGAAACTGTTGGTTTTAGATCAGGAGGAGAGCAGTATGAGGGAGGTGAAACACAGCCCTGATGGAGCTTCACTTTACTATGTTTTGGCAGACATATTTAAAATATTCAACATTTTTCTCACTAATTTCAAGTGGTCTGTATAAACACACATGAAAGTTTAGTTTCCTTACAAAGCCTCCCTGCTTCAAGGGTTGTGTACTTTGTGTGTGATATTGTACTGCCGAGGTAGAAAACACACATTAGCAAATACACCAGTCACAGACAGTGTGATGCATCATCAAACACTGAGACCTCAGTGCTGCAGATAAGTTATACAAACAATGCCTGTCAGGAATAGGAGGTGTGGAGAATCGTTCAATAGACATACATTCCTGAAACTTTTGACAGCGTTCCTTGAGAAATTTCTATAACGCTAATATTGTGAAACACGAAGATGTAACGAGAGTCAGGAGAAAATCTGGAACAAACTATTTTAACTTACAGTGATGATAACTTCAGCTATCTTAAAAATCAGACACACAACACTCCCACACACACACCAAAAAATAAAAATCAATATCACTGTTTACAGAAAGAGCCTTTACTTCATGTTATTTCTCATAGTATAAATAATGATTTTTTTTTTTTTAAAGATTGATTTTCATTTTATACAAAAATAATACAAGAAAGAAATCTAGTGGCATGTGTTGAGAATGACATTGTAACCAAGTGACATGCTCAATACAACTTTTTTCTTAAAAATGACCTTTTTGAAACTTTTTGAAGTACAACAGGTGAAAATTAAAAGAGCAAAGCAAACCAACAAAATCACATTCTTCTCTTTTTCATAGTAGTAGTAGTAAATGAATTTAAAGCATGTGGTGTCTAGTGTTTGATTTTATGAGATGTTTTGTGTACCTCAGTGTTGCATAAGTGGGTAATACTGTTTGTCCCGGTGAAACTGGCCTAATGACACGCAATCATCTCACTCTTAGGAGAGATTATCAGCCTCTCAATGAGCGTTCTTATACATCAAGTCTACTTAATAACCAATAAACCTGCTAGTTAATAACCTGCCTGTGAGACCATCACTAATATTTATTTTCACAGAATAATAGCATTACATTATGATTTTATTTTCATGTTATCATTCTCAAATGCCAAAATGGAAAAAAAGAAAAGTGTGCAATAAATGCAGCTTGGTTTTGACAAGCTATTGTCTTCTTGTTTTTTGTTTTTGTTTTTTTACTGGTGAAAAGGTTTTCAAACCTGCAAAAAAATGAACTAATCCCACAACTCTGTGTTTTGTACCTTTCGGTACATTGCATAGTCCTTTCTGTTCTAAAGATTGTCATTTCGAAATCACAGTTTGGTGGGAAAAAACTAAACCTGAAATATGTACATCTTTTAAAACATAACATAATTATCATTTATATTTACAACTGTACAGATCAGTGACTTCTCATATTAACCACACAAATGGAAGACCCGCTGCAATGTAGACGCAGAAAAATCCAACACAGTCCATTATGTGTTGTTCTACCCCAAAAAGAGACCAATATGTTAAAGCTAAGATACGCTGATTGTCATTTCATTCCGAATCTGATTAAATAACTTCTACTGTATGTAAAGATGAGCTCACTAGTAAAAGAGACACAATTCAGAATGACAGTCCAGGGACAGGATTAAATGAGATGAAACCTCCTAGGAGTCCATTAAAGAGTCCACTTGGCCAGAAATGGATCACTGGATATCCTTTGGCATTTGGTAACCCTGTGTGTCTACAAAATCTGACCAGTTTATTACCATCACTGCACATCATTCACATTTGTTGCTCAAGCATGCCAGAATCATCCTCTCTTTTTCCATGGTGGGAGGCAAAACACTGTTACCAAAGGCTTGATTCACTGTAGTCATTTCCAGGTCATCCTCCTGTCTCTCCATGGTACGATCAGATCAAACCAGAGTCTCCTTTCAGACAGCACTCCTTTTTTTTTGTCCCTACATTAGTGACCAGCTCATCTTCCAGTGCACTGTTGCTAGTGATTAGGAGTTACCACAGATACAGTGGGGAGAGAGCCGGAGAAATGTCTTCCTGTTGCTAGGCATTGAGGAAGTCAGGTGGATATGCTCACCAGGCTTGCAGAGGACACTGCGGACAAAGAGAGAAGGGACAGAGAGGAAAAGCTGAGTAAATGACCAGACCTTAATAAACAACATTATAGATATTGCTATTGATGGTAAAGTTAAAAGATATCAGAGTTAAGACTGAAATGATCAGTTCTCCTGCCTCCCTTTGAAAAATATACGTCCTCTATGCTATTGTTTCTCTATTTCTATTTTTCTCTTGGTCTGTATGGGCGGCAGCAGGTGACCCCGACATGACCTGCTGCCCAACAAACAGTCTCACCTGATAAAGGTGTGGGCCAGCTGCTCGGATTAGACTCTTTAGATGCTGCTCTTTGAGTAGAGGGGGTGTTTAGTGTGAGCAGGGAAAAAAGGGCAAACAGGAGGGCCATAAAGCCAGATTGGGTCTGTAATATCCCCAGAAAGCCCACTGCCATTTGTTACAACACCCAAGTCAAATACAAGGGCTGTGATAAGGAATAAGAGAACCTGAAACTGCCCTCCTAAGAGGCAGAGGTATCACATACCTTAGTACCTCATAAACAGCTTCCTGAGGCATACAGGAATAAAACTTAAAATGATATTATTTGATTACCTATCTTTATCCAGTGTGTGTGTGTGTGTGTGTGTGCGTATGAGGCTCTCCTAGTAAAGAGCCCTATCTGACATGAAGTCATGTCAGCTCATCAGCTCATAGTGGCCGTCACCAGTGCAACGTGGGAAATTGAGCGTGTGAAAGCAGTTGAGTGAGGACTGGATTTCAGGCTAGAGCGCTCATGGCGGGTGGGGAGAAGTCAGAAAGGGGAAGAGGGAATTAGTGAACGCACACGCCTCCCCACGGCAGGGAAACAAGTGCGACACACTAGCTTTAATTAAGAGCGAGGGTCATTTCCTGGTCTGATAATGCTGAGCGCTGGTCCGGGAGCTGTGAAACAGAGAGTGGGAAGAGGAAAAGAGGGAAGCAGATTCAGGCATGGGGCACAGATTAAAAAGAGAAAAAAAGGAAAGGAAAGATTGATGGGAATAAAGTAAAGAAAATGAGGTGGAAATAGTAGAAGTAAGAGAGAGTTGCAAAGAGGAAGAGAAAAGAGCGACAAAGAGAGTTGGTTATATATCAGTAGAGAGCACGGGTGACTGGTCAGTCTGGCCGTTCAAAGGAAATGGGTATTCTGAGGAGTATCGCTACACTTGCTTGCTTTACTGATTCAGATGTGCAGAGAGCATAGCTAAACCTAAGTGGCCCTTTTACAATTCCTGACTTCATAAATTCACCTTTCTCTGAGTTTCTCATCTCAAGCTGTTCCCTCATGACTCATTTTGTAAACATTCTGTCCATATGAAATAGTAAAAAGCATATTGCTACAGGCAAGGTACAAAAGAACATTTTACTTCACCACAGTGCAGAACTATTAAGTGACTTTATTTAAACTGTATTTACCCAGTTGAGACCCCCCAGTTGCACCATCTTGTTTACAGGAACATCCTAACATGACAGGGATTAAATAAATTGTCAGAATGAACACAGTTATCAGTTGGGATTAGTATAGTGCTCATTGTGGACGTTTAGTAAGAACATGTCCTTTAGTGATAATCCGCAATTGGTGCACATTAGTGTAGCATGATTAATAAATAAGAAAAAAAAAAAGACGAATCCCCAAACAGAAAAAAAAAAACATGCTAATTTGAAAGTTGTAGGATAGAGCCCTGAATGCATACATTTTCCAAGAACACATTTGAAGGCACACACACAGATATTCCACACATATTATGGCAAAATTAATGAGGTGAAGGTATGAGCACATGACTGACCTGTTTAGTGGAAGACATTGAGCTGAGGTTGTCTGTCACTACCATGGCGGATGGAAAGCGTGACGGGTGGGAATACTGTGGTGGCTCCTGCTTGTGTGGATACACTGTAAAAAGGACAGGGGAAAAAAACGTCAAAAATGTATCAAAAATGTCTGCATGTAGTTAGAATACAAATGAGCTGCATTTTCTACAATATAATATTGTCTTGTTTAAATTGCACATATTATGTATGTCCATGTGGGAACCAAAGGCTACACTTTAATTTACAGGCATTTGTCAGATACTTTTAAGAGCTATAAAACATTTTTAAAAAATCAGAATTAAGACAACTCAAGGAATTAACACGCCCTTGCTATTTTTATAGAAGTATAGAAGAGTGTAGTTTTATTGTGTCTATTTATCAGAAGTTTGTCCTACAATGATAATCTAGGTTTGGTGCATTTTTTTATTTTTTTTTTCATTCAGCCTGTTGAGCACATGAGGCGACAGATTTCATCTGTTCTATTTACAGGCTGAGTTGCTAACAAAATGCACAACCCTCCTCAGCCAGGCTATGTGACCAGCAACGGTAGGGTGATTGTGTATGGACATAGGGTCAAGGACCTTGCCAAAGGGCATGACTGTCTGAGCCTTGGTGTAAATTAGTAAAGCATAACAAGAAAAAAGTTCAAGACGAGATGAGACTAATACTATTTTATGCTAGAATGCTCTTGTAAATAACCTAAAATGTCACTTTTCAAATTTGTGAGTATCTAGATAATTAAATAAACAGAAAGTAAAACGTCTTTAAAGTATAAGGAAAAATAATAAAATAATAAATATGCAAACATTTGACTTCACTGGGACCCTGGTTGTACCTGACAGCTTTTTCCCATGAGGAATTTTATATATAAAAATTAATTAATCCAGTGACGATGAGTGAGTATACATTTAAGAAAATAGAGCAGACTTACTATGTGAGTGTGTAATGGTGGCCATGAAGGGCTGTTGGCTCATGTGGCTGTGGGACTGTTGCATGAGGCTCTGTTGGTGAGAGCTATGCAGCTGCTGTGAGAACTGCACGGGCTGTAGGGTGGCCAGGCTTCCTGTCACACTGTTGATTACTGGCACCGTCTGTGCCTGCGATGTGCTCGGACCTGTATGCAAATTTACACACTGTTTATAACGCTCTGTCTGTCATTGGTATCTTGCCATTAAGTTTCCCTCCATTTCTTAGTGGATTAAAGCTTTTTTACTTTTTTCTTAAGCTGGAGAAGATTAAATATAAAATAAGAAGTTCTAGTGAGGTGTTATTTTACAAATGACAACTGGTTATCTCTTATTTCACAAATTTACAGGTATTGCCTGATTGAATATTGGAACTACTTGTGGTCATGCACTGTAATATGCACTGCGTATAAACTGTTTGATACAGACAGATCCGTCTTGTCCACAAGAATGGGGTTGACAACAAACGTTTAATGTTGAAACCAAAAAAGTAAGAGACAGGACTCACCCTGTGCAATGGCCATGACCCCGGAGATGGGCATAATGAGGTTCTGTGTTTGCTGGTGGGCATGGTGAGAGCTGTGGATGTTGGTCAAGGTGCTAACTGGGGGAAGTCCTCCACCTGATACTGAGATCTGCCAAAAGAAAAATACATTGACTCAGTCATAGAATATCTAGCTACCATTAGGCAAGGTACTCTACTCTAGTGCACCTCTTGCTTTAAGCATTAGATCAGTTATAAGCAAAAAGGCTGAGATGGTTTTTATCAAAGGATCCACAATGCTATCTAAAAGCAAAAATGGCAGAGTTTGAAGTGACAATCGGTATTTATGAATAGCCCACTGCTTACAGAGATTGCTTTGCTCAGACAAATGTGCAAACGGAAAGACAAGCCACAATTATCCTCCCAGTGAAAAATCCCAGTGAATTCAGAACCTAACTAAATTAAACAAGTCAATATCTCTGATATATAAAGAAGTTTAGAACATCGAAGGTGACTGAGGTTTGTCTAGCTGAAAATTCAATATTTGCACAAAGCAGGAGGGGGGGTGTCAGATGTTCCCCTCCTGTAGCAGCCCAGGTTAATCGATCGCTGCTGTCAGTCCACTCAGCCAGAGCAAGCAGAGCTCCACCCGCTACTTCTTCCTCCATGGCATTTAATCAATAACAGCAGAATGTTTCTTTGTCAGGTTTATTGGCATAGCCATGGTCATGCCTTGCTCATAGTAACACCATAGCTGCCCTGTGGCATACTGTCGACTAAACCATAGTGTTTCCTGGAGCTTCAACTGAAAAATGAACAATGCAGTATTTGTTGGGATACGGAGCAGTCAATGGCAGCGACTATTGGGGGCCCTGTTCGTTGTTGTTGTATCAAAAGTAGGCCTTGGCTTATCTTATCTGAGGCGGGAGTGGCCAGGTGTGCTCACCATCTTGGCGTCAGGTGACAGCAGGCCATGGCTGGGGTCCAGTGCTCCAGGAGAGACCTGCTGCAATACAGACTGGCTGCTCGTCATGCTGTGATGATTGATAGTGCTGGAGGAGCTGACTTCACTGGGACCCTGGTTGTACCTGACAGCTGAGGCAAATTAGAAAGAGAGAAAAAGAGGGGGTTATTTTTTTTTTTGTCTTGGCTCGCCATATGTGTGTCACAAGACTCACAGTAAATGGACAAAGTAAAGATCTGGACCTTCACATTAGCCACATATTGCCACAGACGCTTATGTCTGCGTTCTGACCCGCAGATGGGTTAAAGCGGTGCAAACAAACTCCACTACAGAAACATGCTGAACACAGTCAAGGCCAGTGTACACATTACCTGTCACTAATAGCACCACGCACTCATGGCAGCTTGTGCTTCCCAGGACACCTTAAACATAGTCCGATTTGACTTTGAGTAAAAGACAGACATTGATAAATTCAAAATTTTTATTCTTTTAACAGGATAGTTTGCTTTGTAGTTTAAGTCTCATGTCAAGTTCGCTTTATAGAGATTTCAGTCATCTCTGGTGCAGTGGGTGTTTGCAAATCCCAGCCTCCTCTGATACTGACCAAGCAAACATTACAAAATCAATGTCAGTGTCAAATACTTCTGTTGATATGCAGGCAGTATCTCAGTATCCACCTGACAGAGACATTGGCTATGATTATCTAAAATAACACATCAAGCGCTCCGTCTTCACAAGCCCTATAACTGACACTGCCCGTCACTGCCGACCCATTACCAAAGGCACCATGTACTACACAAACATCATAGGTATGGAGGTATGAGGTTTCATTCATCAAGCTGTTCATTAGCTAGACATCACACGTTCATTAGCTAGACATCTTCACAGATGGCCACAAACCTGTGTTTGTCGGCTTCAGCATGCAGCCAACTCTCTTACAGATCTACAGCATCTTGTAAACACCAACAGTGGACAATAAAGCACTCTATCGGACCCATGGATCCCTGGCCATACAATGGACCAACCACCATAAACAGACTTTACTTTATAGGCCTATACCCTGTAAAAGTGTCAGTGGGAGGACGGGGCAATTTACTGTGGGCATTGTCTGACTTTGTCTGCTATTCACCTAGGATGCAGGGACTGCTCTGTCTCTCTCTCTTTGCCAGCCTGGGTTGTATGTCTGATCCAGTCTGACCAGCAGGAGAGGTCTGTTTCTAAGGCAACAAGTAAGCAAAATATGGTCTTTGACAACACAGGGCCAGGGCAATGAAGGACAAAAACCATAAACATGAGCAAGTGCCATAAGTAAGTGTAGCTATCCGAGGTCACAATATGCATTTCAAAAGTTGTAATACACTTGTTCAGTAGTTGATCCTTGATCTAAAATCTAGTAAAACAGCCCAGCTTGAGAGGGAAAAAAGAATCAGGAGGGTTGTAAGTGTAGAAGGGGAGTGGTAGCAGAGAGTAGAAGCAAGAACTAAAAAGCTTCAGTTCTCCCTGGGATCCATGTAATATCAAAGCTGTGGTGCCCAACCCCAGGCAATAGTCTTTAAAATGCTGCTGCATATGAGAGACCTCCTGGGTCTCTGTAGGACGTACGTGTCCTTTCAGCCTGGCCGTGGGCTTCACAGTAAGTGGAGGGACAGCTGAACCCATGAGCTCTGTGCAAAGGTCATTTAGAAGGACATTCCACCATAAACCACAACGTTCGACACTCACTCCAGCTGAGTGGAATTCTTCCATTAAGAAACTTTTTTCCAATTGATTAAAAGATTTAAGAAGGTACAGTATGATAAGAGAAAGACGAGCTGAGTTTTTTTTATTTGGTTTTCAAGAACTGCTGCTAATTCAGAGTACAGTAAGTATATACAGTTATCTGCATTCCACTGGACCCCAAAACAGAGGTAACATTTACAGCCAAAAACTTAAGCACATAGTTTATAATTCTTATCAGTATCATGATAAGATCAATAAAAGGTCAATAAATCTAGAATAAGAGAACTGACCCTTTACTGACCTTCTCCTTCTGACCTAGCCTTGATGTGATTTTAGAAAAGGAGTAGAAAAAAGGGGGCTTCACTCACAACCAACTTTACCCACAGCAGAAGGAGTGATCAGTCCTGTTTAGTCAAAAAAGACCCAGGACTTGGGGACAGCTCCTGCTGCTCTGCTCCCATCCCAGCTTCAACCACTATACTCGAGTTCATAAAGGTGGGGGAGGGCTTTAGTATCCCCTCCCCTACCCCAACAGAGATAAATGAACCTAGGTTACAGTCACTTCTAATACACCAAGAACAATGGGGCTTCCTGCTAAGAGAGAGTAAAGAGAGCAGGGAACAGGGGAGCCCCTTATCAAAGGTCTCGGAGATGTAGTAGCTGAGGATTTTAATTGTCAATTAAGCATGCATAATACAGACTGTGTCTTAGCAACATGATGAGGGCAACCTGCTGAGCCATTCTTGTTGGGTCGGGTTTTTACACTGAAAAACATCTGATGCTGCTGGCAGGATGTCTTGTAAGCACCTTAACACCCAGCTAAGTGAAAAGTTTAGCAAAGAAGAGTCCTCCTCTTCTGAAACTCACACCCCTACCTCCTTGCCCTTAGCTTCTACCCCTTTCCTCCCTAACACACTAGCCAGTGACCCTGGCTTTCCTTGCAACCTGGGGTCATTGACTGGCCAGGTGTGCAGGAGGGATAATCCATAAGCAAACAAACAAACCTCTCACAGCAAACATGTATCCAGAAGATTAAAAAGTATGTTCAAGGAAAATCTTTTAACCCACAGATTTGTATTATTATTATAGGGTCTTGCTATTTCTTTATTATATAAATCAGAAGAGGGATAACATTAAAATGGCAACTTTACAGTAACAACAATACTACTATCATACTGCTATCCTGTTTTTTTGACCTAAGGCTGACCCTGGTGCTGATCCCAGGTACGTATGTGGATTGTCATGAACACATTTCCAAAGCAGAGAATAAAAACTGTGCACTCTTAATAATGACATATATTCTCAACCCAATACGCATGCATCACATCTCTTCTTACCAATATAATCTCATCTGTATCAACTCTTTTTTCTTTTCCCATAAAACTGGAGTGGAATCTAACGACAAACATTGTTTTCTGCCCACACTGCTATCAAACACTACAGTCCTGATAACAGCCTTGCCTCAGTAACCTGACCTAGATTCACGACTGAGGATTCAGACGTAAATTACTTTAACTGGAGGTGAAATACTGTTACCTTGCATCTTGCTGGGTGGAGAAGTGCTGGCCTGGGAATGGTGTGGGGAGTTATGTGTGAGGAGGGAGTTGATGCTTTGCCCTCCATAAGCATCCATAGCCAGTTTCTGCCTGAAGGCTTCTTCCTTGCGCCGATTGGCAAACCAGTTGTAAACACGCACCTCTGTGACTAAATTGGTACCAAGCCCTTGGGCTTTAGATGGTGACACACCTCTCTGAAGACACTCTGCCCTAAATGTGGCAAAAAAAAGTTTAACCATTGATTACAAAATGTGTATGATGCTAGAACCCTTGCTAATGCATACTGTAATCATTTTATTAAAAATTATCACAATACACACAACATTACCGATTGCATTCATCTACAAGCGCCTCCCGCTCTTCTTTGCTTGGGTTCTTCTGTCGTTCATATGCCTGATAGAGGATCTGCTGTGATGCCGGACCCCACTTAAAGCGGTTGCGTCTGAGTTTCTTGAGGGAAGGTTCAGTGCTGGCATCAACTTCAGGCTGTGCCATACCTGTTCCAGGCTGATTGAACTCTGAGAAAAGAAGGAGCACCTGATCCTGACTGCCTTTGTCTGTCATAATACTGCCAGACCCTTGTGTTGCTTGGTTGAACTCTGTAAAAATAAAAATAAGTAATTTTGGTGTATTTGTAACTTTTCCGTGCTATTAGAAAAACATGCACTTTGGTGGTCTGTGTATTCATGGGTGCCAGGAGACTCTGGTATGCAGTGTAACCTACACAAATTTAATGTATACATAAGTAAACCTAGTAACCCAGAAGGGAGTAAATGACATATGGGCACAAAAATAGTAAAGAGCAATAAAATAAGCTTTTTGCCTGAAAATTCGGTAACTAAGCAACATTTTCACCAATGCAGATCTAAAATATATATTATATAATATTCCATATTATCAATTACTGTATATAAGACTAATGATATATGTTAAACTTCACTGGGTTCACTACAAATTCAGTGAACTTACGTCGCAGAATCTCGCGCTGCTTCCTGACGTACCAGGTGTAAAGGGCCGCGCGCTTCTGCGTCTTCATGGGTGTGCCCTTGTTCAGGTGCTGAGAAAGATGTGATTGGTTGAGGCCGGTGACGTCAACCACCTCGCGCTGCGGAATGTTGTGCTGCTGCATGTAGGCCTTGATCATGCGCGCGGCACGCCAAGGGTCCTCTCTGCGCGCGCAGGCATACAGACACAAGACTTTTAGTTTGGTTGTTTTAGTTAATATGTAAAAAAAGAAAAAAGTGTATAAATGTGCACGTGTATATACTATTACTTCCAGAAAATGTTTGAGTATAGAGTTATTGATTCTTAATAATGAAGAAAACCAAGTGTAAAAAAAATAAGCATAAAAGCATGGTTCTTAATTCCCGATGTGAACACTCTCTCTCGATTTCCCCCTCTGTCTCTTGTCAGATTCATGGCTTAAAGTGGTGTAAGAGCTCACACATGATTGTTAATCACCCTAATAAACGATCGTTAATCATCGCTTTCAGTGGGCCGTAAATACTTCCAAAGGTTAGGCCTACAGTTTTAATGAGATAAACACACTTCACTCTGATGGGATTTCATTACTGAAGCACGTGTTGATTAATAAATAAATAAATAAATAAATAAACAAATAGATAAATAGCGATAATTTCTCTTTCGAGTGAATATGTTGTGCTTGTTTGTTTCGGAAATAATTATTACTTGCATGTCTGTTATTCGTTTGAATGCATGTTACAGATTTTAAAACTACATTTTACACACAGAGAATTTGACCCAAAATACAAAGGTAAAAGAAAAGTAGCTTTAAAAAAGAAGAAACTAAGTGCTTATAAACACTTGTACGTATTATAGGAATTATAAAGAAATATATACAAAAACAATATCCAGAAACAGTTACAATATCTAAATAAAATTCCGAACAATAGTACTAATAACATTAATTTAGTTTTTTATATAATTTTTGCATGGTACAAAATAATCGCATGCTTTGGTACGTACAGGAAAAAACTGCCGCTGAAGGTAATTGCGAGACAAAACGCTGGTTAAATCAGAGTCTGATGCTTAGCAGTTTAGTTATCTGAACAACAGCACAAAAAAACAACGGCTTAAAAAATTAATTCGGCTTAATTAAATAAAAAAAATAGTAATTAAAGATTAGGCACACAAAAACGGCCAAAACCAGACAATACAAAAGAGCAGTAGAAGAAGCAATGAGCGCGAGCGCGAGGTCTCATTACAATCTGCTGTAACCGAATGAACACTCACCTTTATAAATCCAGGGCTAGCCATAATAAACCTTATTGTAACAAATCTTACTCTTCAATTCAATTCAATTTTATTTATATAGCGCTTTTAACAATGGACATGTCTCAAAGTAGCTTCACAAAAATGAAAAGAAAATTTATTTAGTCTCCCGTTTTAGTCTGACACCACACACTCACACATTCACACACACAGTAACTTACAGCTGTGGGAGAAGCTGCTTTATGCCTTTTGACAATGAATAACCAGATCTCCATTCACGCTAATCATACGCCACTGTGTATCTTTCAGTTGATGATTTATAGAATAAAATTAATAAGAAGTCAACGCCACGTGGTTTAGTTTGGGTTTTTAAAACTGCATTTCACGATGCCGATGTTGGGACTTCAAGAATGAAAATTCGGGCTACAAGAGCATTAATGCAATGGGAATGAAATTGTTAAATCAAATTAGGTCGTAGCTTAGCATTATTTTATTTTCCCAAATATTTTTTAAAAATACAAAAAAACAACAAAATCAATTTTTATTGTTGTTATTATTATTATCATTATTATTATTAGTAGTAGTATTATTACATTGTTTGTACAAACAATCTATTTTAGTATCAAACATACATTACTCATGAGCCTTAAAATGTATTTTTAGAATGATTCATAAAGTTTAAATTACATACTTATATATTGTTAAAAGTGTTCTCAATTAGATGTTTTTGCCTTTTGCTATAAACAAAATAATAAAACGAAAAACAAACCTTGTCTGGTGGCCTGAGTAGCTTATAATTATATACAAAAAATAAATAAGATTTTGCATTTGGCCTAGAGAGCGCCGTTAGTTAATGATAAATAGAGCTTCTTCAGTTGATATTTTGCTAAGGCAAAGAAATAATAACCAGGTAGATAATTAGTAACCAGAATGTTAAAAGATGAATTTGGCGCGTGCTTTTAAATTTGTAAACACCGTTATAGACAAAACTCTCTTGAACAGCCCCTGGCAAACACTTGAATGTGTGTTTTCTTTCTTTCAGTTTCCCCCCTAAAAATTTAGAAATCTTTGTTTCAAGTATATATATATATATATATATATATATATATATATATAGGGCTATATAATGCGAAAAAACAACCTCATCGTGATTACAAAAACACCGGTCTGCATATGTATCACAATTCTTCCAAGCACTATATTGTTTAATGAAACGTCTATATAATAATAATAATAATAATAATAATAATAATAATAATAATAATG
Organism: Clarias platycephalus; assembly: GCA_030068275.1. Lineage (NCBI taxonomy): Eukaryota > Metazoa > Chordata > Actinopteri > Siluriformes > Clariidae > Clarias > Clarias platycephalus. The sequence goes on from JAQQZT010000003.1 coordinate 16,558,282, forward strand.
CGTTATAGGATAAAGCGGTATAGAAGATGAAGATAATAATGCGTTTCTAGACCCTAAGATTGGGTTGTATTTAGTCAATTAAGGTTAACTGAAAAAGGCCAGTCTTTAATATAATGTTTACACTTAATTTTTTTTTTTTTAATTTTTTTTTATCTATTTCGTGTCAGAGGACATTAATGTAAAGAGTGACTGGAGGCTAAAGGGCCACTCACGCCAGCATGCGGTCCACCTCTGCGCGCTGCTCCGCCGCTTCCTCTGTGTTGAGAGACTGCAGCTCCTTCAGGATCGGCGGCGTATCGTAATCATCTCCGTCTTCCGAGCCTTCGTCTCCCGAAAGTTTCCCTTTACCGTGCCCGTTAGTCAACGTCTGAAAAACCGGCTTGGCCTCCACCTCGCTGCTGTTTGTTTTGGCCGATGGAGACATGTGTAGATTCTCCAGCTTAACTCCATAACTTGCCGGGCTCGGCTCCATGTCGTCCAGCGCCTGGATCAATACATCTCGGGTAACTCCTGAGTCTAACAGGGCGTTTAAAAGCTCCTGTTGCAAAGATGTCAGCTTGGACACCATGTTTGCGAACATCCAAAAATTGTATTAAAGGCCCACCTTGATAGGAGGTTAAAAGAGAAATGAACCTAAGTTGTGAAACTTCCCTCTCCTCTCCACCTCCTGTGCGTAAAAAGTCCCCCTGAGAAAGACACCTGCTAGATGAAGCCGAGGCACTTCCCCACTCGCTATAACTTGCCATGATGTGCTCTGGGGGGGCGTGGCGTTATCATTATGCTAATAAGAGGGCGAGGCACTGTTTCCACTTTGCTGCCCTTTATGTAAATGAGCAGGCTGTCGAGACCGGCAGGTAGAGTGTGTTTACACTGCAGCTCTGCTGCTTTTATTGGCCTCTCTTATCAGCAGCACCACTGAACTTTGGACTCTGTCACATACAGACTGCTGTGAAGGGAATAATAATAATAATAATAATATTAATAATAATAATAATAATAATAACAACAAAAATTACAACGCAAACAACTAAACATGTATCTCAATATTCTACTTTTGCTCTTTGGAGCTAAAAAAAAAAAAAGCAATATGCATGATCCATACTATTTTAATGCAATTATGTATTAATTATTATTATTATTATTATTATTATTATTATTATTATTATTATTAATAATAATAATAATAATAATAATAATAATAATAATAATAATATGCTGATTATTGTGCTCATTTGTTCAGAGTATATTTCTAAACAATATATACAGTAGGCATTATGTTTACATTAATATGTTGCACAAGTTTGTGTGTGTAAACTTTAGGAAAGTAGGAATTGTACATACCTCCTTCCAGAGCTTTCAATGTGTCAACCATTAACAACAAATAATAACAAACAGCAAAAACTATGTATCCTGCACACAGCCTATTGGCCCTGTTTTGTAAGCAATGTGTGTAGTAGAGCGTAGTACATTCAGCATTCCCAAGCTCACATGCTTCACAGACACAGGATGGTTGGGTAAAAGTAGGACAGATGTGGATCATACACTGTGTTAACGCTTGTACGTGACAAATACCTGAAGGTTTTACACCCACACATAGCCTACTATAGGCATCAAGTCAGATATTCCACACCAGATTACGATGATGGCAGCAATTGAGTCGGATTACTGGGTGTTGTTATTTACTTAACTGAAGAAATTTGAGTATATAGAGCTTTTACATTATTAGGAAAATAACTGTTTTCATACATCTATTCTGTCAATGTGTTTGAATGTACAGTATATTGTTGGGGGAAAAAGGCAACTCAGTTATAGTTTTGCATTGTTATGCAATATATATTTAAATAATGTCAATCAGGCAAATTAGACTGTAAGCTACTCCATTCAGTAGTTCTTCTCAAGTAATGTGGAGTGGTCAGCACGAGCAGGTTGAGGGTAAGGTCCAAGTCGTTGTGATTCCTGCTGGATGCAGCTTAGTTTTGTTTTTGGTTGCTGTCAAGTAAGGTGAATCGCTGTAAAATTAATGCACTACAAATGTAAATATAGCAAATAAACCTATAGCTAAAAGTTATATCAGGCGTAGCAGGGTTAACTATAGGTTAAAGAATAAAATAATGAACTGTAGCAAATGCTGGGTTACATAATGCATACAACAAAATATTAATTACAAAAAGAAAGTTATATGGAAGTATATTGAAATCTAACTTAAACATTGGGTAATGGTAGATAAATATTATTGTTGTATAAGAACAAAAAATTTAACAAATTCGAACAAATGTTTCTCTCCTAAAATACACTTGACACCCATTTAGACCTATGAACATCTTCTAAATTCTTCACTAAGGTCTATAGCACAGAGCAGAACATTCAGAAATGTTCCCGGGGAGAAAAGGGCATGAGAGGTGGAGAGCAGGTGTGTGACTTAGTAGCTGGTGATCATGTCCCGTTCCACACAACGACTTGGACCTTACCCTCAACCTGCTCGTGCTGACCACTCCACATTACTGCTTTAAAACTTCATACCCCTCCAAACAACTTTCTGCATGTTGATACATTACTGTCTTGAGTATCCTCACATCTTTAAAGAGAAAAATAGAGGAAATGGTCCGATGTTCACATTGTGTATTTTATTATAAAAGGTATAACTATATTAATATATTACCCATGAATGGAATTGCAATTATAATTCTCAAAATATGAACACAATGTGTTCAGTGATCTTTATTGCATGAGATCTTGGCATAAATACAAATTTTCTAATAATATTAATAGGACGATTTTTTGAAAAGCACTAAAATCTTTGATTAGATTACTTGTTTTTTTCCACTGGAAGCAAATTAAGCACTGATCCTTGAAGCATAAAGATCCTCTTCCCTTAAAGAACATAGATTTTTAATAATAAAATTTTTAACAGTAATAATCACAATAATCACAATAATCTAATAATTCATCCTCTAAATTCATACCTCTTCCTCTGACATGAACACATCTTGTGTTATTAAACCTCCATAACATGACTAGTCACACTGGCATTGTCCCACCCTGCTTCTGACCTTCTGACTGACTGACACAGACTGTCGACAGACAATGGAAAGGGTGTGCATGTGTGCACTTTTCCTGATAGAAGCCCAAGACATGAAAGTGTGTGCTATCAGTCATATTTTACTCTTAAAAGTGCTGGAAAAGTGTGAGTCTAAACTCAGGACACCATTTGACAACATAAATTAGATACAGTATCTGCGATTACCAATTAATTAGAATTCACCTTATTGTTCTATTTCAGTTCATTTTTTTCAGTATTATTCTTCATCACATTACTCCAAATTAATTCCAAAAATGCAGTTCTCTAAGGCAAAGGACGTGACCTATTACAGTATGCTGAGCAACTAAGACATATCACACCTGTATTCAATATTCAGGTTGAATTTCTTCAAGGACAATCAAAAAAACATGATGAAGTAGACTGAGGGAGTGTTGGAGAAAACCTTGAAGAACCGGGGTCAGAGTGTCCTTACAGAAGCAGTCCATAATTCATCACCAGGGCACCATGACCCCAAGAGTAACCTCCCATCCTTCTCTGGCCTTCAGCAACTACTGTAAGAGGCTGATCAACATAGCTTCAAATGCTTACCAAAAGAATAACATGTTGCATGATATAATTACAATATCATTACTTCTTTTTTACATTAATGTAATCTTAGTCCAAAAAAAATACAACAAGTGTATGGCATGGTATGAAACAAGTGATCATCTGGTGCAAATGATTGATTGTTCCCAAGTTTAACATGGTAGTAGTTTTCTTTGTCTTTCACTGTGCTACCACATTTCAGTATAGTAAGTGTGACATGGAATTAATATTCAATATTGTGCCATTCGATGCTTTGTGTAAAACTTCCTCCATGTTTTCTGGTCACACTGTTCTGTACTTCTCACCCTGCCCATCCTGGAATCAATATTGACTCAGGGACTCAAAGTAAAGCTCTACTGCTGTACTGTAAAATAAGGAATGACCATTTTGACTATGTGGTTTCATTGTGGTTTCAGTAGAGTCTGACTAAACAGAAAAAAAGCAGAATCATAAGACATAGTGTAAGTAAACAATACACAGTGATCAGAAGCATTTTGGCACTAATACTATGTATTTAAAATACAAGATTAGTAATTTAAAATATTTTTATTTGATAGAATTTATGCTTATTTTAATGCATATTTCTCTGTATTAAGATCTATGATCCATTATATCCACACTTCAATTACAGTTGTCCCTCTTCATATAGCCTAGACACAGAAAAATAATCTTCATATCGCCTATACACAGAAAAATAACACTTTTTTTTTTTTTTTTTTTTTTTTAGCAAAATGCCCTCAGAATTTCTTACACTTTAAGCATGCACTTTTTTAAACCATGAAGCAAAAATCATCCTCATGACAGGACTTCAAAACGTTTGCATTTGGAAAGCACTCAAAATGCAATTAACATCAGATGGTTTAGTTCTAGATGTGTGTGACTGCAAAGAAATACTATTGATATTGATGTAGTAGAGATCACATTAGATTAGTGAGTTAGATTTAGCTAAAAACTAGTAATTTCCTCTGTGCGTAAAGACCTTTTTGGACTTAAAATACAACCTTAGAGAGAAAAAGAGTTCTTCAAGGGAGTTTCACCACAGAAGTTTCCAAATGGAATTGCTTTTTTGAACCCCTTGAGGAATTCATTGCGTAGATTGTACATACAGGTAGAATGATTAAGTCATATGCCCATGAGTAACAAATCAAATACTCTAGGGGGTACTATAACGGGATAGTTATTTAACCTAATAAATTAATTGAAACTATTTAATTAGTGCTTAGTTGAGAAAGTAGCTCTCTAAGTTATTTAGAAGTATTCTTTAAGCCATAGATATGAGCTGATATTGAAAGGGCCCAGGTTCAATTCCTAGCCAATGCTCAATCCCTAGCCACTATATGCAGTGTTGGTCCATAGCCCATAAAAAAAATTGTGTCAGACTTGCATCCTGTGCCAAGTTGTGTGCAGATCAGATGGTCTGTTGTGGAGACCCTTGACAGGAGCAGCCAAAAGACAAGCAACCATTGAACTAACCATTGAGTGGCTAAAGTTCTAAAAGATCTGTAATGTTGCTATTTTTAGATCATTTGTCTTCAGTCTTGTCATCTTTTGGCCTACGTAAATGTTGCTTATTAAGGTTCATGATCTAAGATGGATTTGACATGTCAGTATTTTGTTCAGCAATATTTCACATTTTTTGGTTCTGTTGAGGTTTTAAAAAATTACGTTCATATTTCATTTGCATTAAATGGGATTGCACAACAGCAGCAGGTCACCAGCTGGGTCACCAGTTCTATCCTGAGTTCAGTTCTGTGGCCATATGGGTTTCTTCTGCACTCTCTCACTTAACTTAACTTTCACTTAAACATCCCACTTAACTACAATAAATTGACCCCTCTGTGAATGAGTGTGTGGATGTGTAAGCACATGGTGCCCATTGATGAACTTGTGTTACGTTCAGGGTGTGTCGACAACCCTGACCAGTATGTGATTAAATTTCCTTGGAAAGCAATATTTGGTAAAAATTTTAGCAGCTGAAATGCTTCAACAGTTACATGTTCTAGGAAGGTCTAGATAACCAGTAAAAGCTGATCTGTCTATAAGACTTCAGAACTGTTCTAGAACTTCAAGACAAAAAATAGTTAAATGGTTAAATAGTTAACTTTAAATAGTTCCTTATATTTTCCCCTATTTTAACCAAATTGTCTTGTGAATTTTGTGGTCATTAGATTGATTAATAGATGGCTAATGCAGCATAATGTTCAGGTTGGATCATGTCCAGAGAAGGGAGGTGTGAAATATAATGGTCTGATGCAGAACACCTCACCAAAGCAGCCTGATTAATAAGACAGCTGGCGTTAGGGTTATTAGCATTCACATATTCAAACAGAATGACTCAGGGAAAACAAATGACCCAAAACATACACACATGCACACACACACACACACACACACACACACACACACACACACACACACACACACACACACACACA
>JAQQZT010000003.1:16564441-16589789 GCA_030068275.1 Clarias platycephalus
CACACACACACACACACACACACACACACACACACACACACACACACACACACACACACACACACACACACAGTGAAAGGTCAGATTTTTGCTTTTATTTCTCATTTGAAACTGTCACTACTTAAAGCATCAATTAGACATCTTTACCAGCCTTGTCTTGTGCTGCTGTGTGTCCTCATCTATCCTTTGTCAATGACCATGATTGCAATCACTAATAAAAACCATTATATTTAGGAACAACAGAAAGCAGATTGTTCTGTGCAATGTAATCGTATATATTGGACATAAGGAGGGCCAAAGCTCTGAAACTAGGAAAGAAGTGAATATCTCAGTATGAGTTAGTCACTATGTATAGTGTCGGGATGCATCACAGGAGCGCATGAAGCATTTTCCTGCAGAGTTCATACAGACACCCTGCTTATAACACTTTACTGTCCTGGAGTAGGTTGCAGACCTACTCCTCAGTTGTTGCAGACAAGTTTTTACTCCCTAGCGCCACCTTGTGTAAAACGATGCTCTCTCTCTCTCTCTCTCTCTCTATCGCGGTGAGCCGTTCAGGAGAGTAGGCCACTGAGTACAATGGGGTGAATCGGGAAGTCAGAGATCCATGTGACTTTGATCCTCCTCCTAACCTTCCAAACGCCCACACTTCACCCAATTAAGCATTCAAAAGCAATTACCTGCTTGATTTCCTTTGCGATTAGGGTTGACTTCACAGCCCCCTCATTAATGCAAGGCCACGCAGCACAGCCACTAGTGACCATGAGAAGTGGAACCTCTTACTCAAAACCTGCCGAGCAAAAATGGCCACTTTGAAAATAAGCATACTACGAATATAAGCTGATCCAAAATGCATATTACTCGCCGAGAGAATTGAAGATTAATTTCAATTCAACTCAAGAACTATCAGTTTGTAAACACTTTAAGGAAAGGAGGTAATCTTCAATAATTAGTCCATAATAAATCTGAAAGAAGGAAGCGCATATTATATGTCTCGACAGATAATATGTGCTTAGAAAGCACAGGTCTTAGAAAAAAACATACATTTGTATAGAAGAATTTCTGACAAATCGAATCTGAAGATTAAAATGTATAAATACTAAATTAAAAAATAAAATAAATAAATAGTTTGGCTTAAAATGTGTACTGTACTTTTAAATATGCCGTTTATATACAATATTGTCATATGATTTTACAGCCTTATATAACATGATGTGCTCCACCATTAGTGAGAGAAAAATGTTTGTAACTTATTTTTTTCCAAATATTAATTAGTTAATTAATTACTTTATTTTTAGTCCTGAACTAAATATTAGGTCTAACTCTAATTTTGGTACAATAAACAAATGAAAACGTTTGAATGGCATTTCTTATGCAACCAACGAAAATTACAGGAACATTTGTGCGAATAACACTGTGCAAAGAATGCTGACAACTTTAGAAGAGAAATTAGAAAGATACTTTCAGTCTAGTTCTGTCCATCAATGCAAAAACAACAACAACAACAACAACAACAACAACAACAACAACAACAACACATTTATGATGATAAAACATGCAAAAATACATACATGTATAACTTCATCAAAAGAGATTTGCCTTCATCAACAAAGAAATGTGACCACGCAGGTTTTTGTAACTTAATTTTTTCGTTTTGTAAGTGAAGAAGAAATTTATGCTGCCCTTCATAATGAGTGTGTATTCCACACAGACAATAAAGGAACAATCACTGTCAGAATAAATAAATAAACAAATACCAATTCTATATAATGTTCTCTATTAAGTAGTAATTGTTTGCGCATATTTTGTGTCTGTGAATTGAGGAGTGTAAGCGAAGAAGCAAAATAAATAAATAAATAAAGCAAGCAAGAAGAAATAATAGCTAAATGTCCATCTGGAGGTTCCGATCCAGTCATAGTGCAATGATCGAAATCATATATTAATCTCTTCATTCAAAGGAATTACCCAACAATTACATAAAGCAGTTGACTCAGGGGGTTTTATTAAGCAAGAAGGCACACAATATAAAAAAATAAAATCTTGCTCAGTAATGTATATAATTGCATAGCTGTATTATATAAATTGTAAGTTTCATTCAATACAACTGGAGATTATTTTATTAATACACAGAACTCTGGGAAGTGGACCGAATATCACAAAAGCCCACAAAAAATCTGAAACAATAGCATAGGGTTTTCCCACTGCTATTATTACGTATTATTTAAAAAATATCATCTTTTATACAAAAAAACATTAAGACAGATTGCTTTGCATTAAAACAGCAACTTATTTCCTTTTTATAAATATGTGACCATACATTTGGTGATAAAAATCAAAACGCAAAAATACAGTAGTGCGCAAAAAAAATACATATGAAGCAATGCTGGAATGCAACGTGTTTTTTTAAACAACGCAACAAATTATAAAAAAAAAATATTAAAAATTTAAGTAATTAAAGTAATTAAAGTAAAAAATGCTTTATTATGAAATCGTTTCTTATTTTTTACTGATCAAATAACGACCATCAATGCAAATGTCATAAAGTAGTGAAAGTAGTATATGAATACATACTGTGTATTCACAGTGTGTGTGTGTGTGTGTGTGTGTGTGTGTGAAATCTATATGTGAAAATATAGATGAAGATATAGATGTATGTTAATGAGTAACAGAGCGTGCGGGATCAGCACATTTCCCCTTAGCACAGTCAATGCTGGTGTGGTGTGTGAGGACTCAAAGGTGGCATTGTTTTAACACATGACTGTATCACTTATGCGAGTTGAACAGCATTAAACTCAGTACAGGTTTTTGTGCTAATTTAAGTGACAAAAAAATCTAAATCTGTATTATCCAAGCTGTAATGTATTCTACAAGAAGTCTCTTTCAAAGGAATCATCTTATAAATAACATACCAGGCTGCTTTAGTGCCATTACATAAATGTAGTAATGTTAAAATGACACCAGATCCAATACCTGTATCATACACACATACTAAACACTGAAAACTTTACACAAAACTCAAGATCTTTGTTTGCATCACAGAGGAGCTACTAAATATAGATTTCTCATTAAATGCATTTTAACAATTTACCCTATAAATGCAATAAAACACTTTTTTTATTAGTGTAACTAGTGCACTGCTTGAGGGATCTGTTGTTATTTGAAAGAGGGTGGACTATAATGAGTTTTCTCGGTGCTAGATTCTGTTTCCTTTTATGCAAAATTCAAATTCTGGGAAGATTTATTCAGAGATGGGGGACATTAGACCTTGACGTTTTATAAATCATCAACTTAACGAATAAACCACAGCTTTGCAAAGCACAACTTTTGGGCAGATTAATATCAGTTTTGTTTCACATCACAAGACATAGCATAATGATGAGGATAATAATATAACATATTTTACCTTAATTTTTATCAGATTTTTTGACTATCCAGCTTCTATCTTGAAGCCCATCCACTTCAAGATTTAATGTTCTGTGCAAGCTTTTGTGCTCCCCACAGCTTATTTGAGTTATACTAGCAGCTCAGACTAGTGTTTCCACCCACAGAACCATCGTTCATTCAATATTTCTTTGTTTTTAACACCATTCTATATGGAAGTATTGTAGGTGAAAATCACAGGAGATGAACAGTTTGTGAAATACTTAAAATGTCTGATATCAATGCCACAATTGCAATTACTGAGGTCACATTTTTTTCTTATTTTGAGGTTTGATGTGAAAATTAACTGAAGCCCGTGACTTGTACCTGCACAAAAAGATCAGCCACATGATTGAATATGCAGCTGTTCATGAGTTCCTAATAAAATGCACATCAAATGTGCTATCATAACATGACTCAGTGTTGTTTGTAAATGTGTTTTCTATAGAAGCAGCTCAGGTGGCACTTCCAGTTGCAAGGAAAATCTTTCATTTTAATTTGCTTATTCAAATACATATATATAGTACATTTAAATAGTAATCATATAAATAGGAACTTGTATCTGGAAGCTATTTATTTATTATTAGCTTTGCAACAATATGTATGGGTTATTGAAGAAAAAACAGAGCATGGTGAGGGAATTTTTATGGCTGCTTTAACATAAATGACAAAATAACTTTTTTTACTTTTGTTTTAAAACAATGTAACTATAAATAAACTTAATAATAAACTATAAATTATTTACTTAATTTAATTATCAGATCTAATCATTGTCTGATTGCTGGGATATAATATGCTGGGTGGTTAACCACATCACACCTCCATGTATCCTGTTTATATTTTCCTAAAACAGAATGCTGCAAAATATATATATATATATTTACAAATACATTAACCTTTAATGTTCCTAAATTGTTGCCGTCTATTAAAGATGTACAGTGTCGTCGCCTCCTTTCGTTTAAACCTTTAATTATTCCTAAATTGATCAGTTTAGTATTATTAAAATTTTGGGTGTTCTAAATGAAGATAGATTTGAGCAAACATCTGGCATGGTGCCATGTAATGTAAAACCCAAAGTTATCCATTATTATATGAGTACAGAGAAAAACTTGTCTCTCTGACAAATTTTAAACATCTTCAGATGCCCTCTGTTCCAGTGTCATCACCAGGCATGAATTAATGTATATCTTTATGATTTTTTTTATCCCACATTTCCTAGCACAGATACAAATTGATCTTGTAACTACACTAAACAAATTGTTTGCTAATGTCACAGCGATCTTTAGAGCGGTTACAGAAATGGAAGAGGAGATGCCATGCTTTGTGTGGACACCGTGTCCTTCATCTTGTCAACTATCTCCACGCTCCCCTGCCTGTCCCATAATGAATTCAGTCACACATCTCTGTTCCTCAGTCAGCACATTAACCCCCAGCTGAAGGAGGCATCCTGACGGAAAATAAAACCTGTCCCTTTCTGGGCACTGAGAGCGACATGAGGTTGACCTTTCAACCCTGTCCCCCTCCTTGTTGGGCCCTTTGCGCTAGTCTTGCTTCATCTGCATTTCAACACAGTGCCAATGCATAGCTAACTCATCACTCACTCTCTCGCTCACTCAATCACTCATCCATTTATTTGCTTGCTCTCTTACTGCTGTCTTCATTTCTCATTTAGTCATACACTCACCCACTCACTCACTTTCACCTTCACTCACTCCTGCTCTCCTTTACAATTCCTGCTACTTTCCTTAGATGTTCCTATAAAGTCTTTGAATTGTTAGTTTTTTAGTATTTACGGACATAAATATGAGTAGGAATTGCAATTGCAACATGCAATTGTGTAATCAAGCCCACATTCCCACATAGTAACACCCCCTTCCCCCTTGGGTGACCATGACCCCCCATGGACATGTTGGGATGTGATCTCACTTGTTCAGGATGCAGTTATTAAGCAGCGTTGTGCTTGGCTGCCTTCTATCTGCAGGAAGACCAGAATATAGTTGGGAGCCATTAAATAGAGTTGAAGAGCACTGAAGCAGGGAGATGGGCTTGAGAAGAGGCAGCATACTGTACACACACCTTTACTCCCAGATCCATTCAGCTATTGCTGAATCCCCCCTGCTGAGAAGGTCAGGTCTGCCACCCTGAAAAGGGACAGAGGCAGGGACAGGTAAAACCTCAGAAAAGTCTTTTATGTATTTATTCATTTAACAACACCCTAGGCATACTGAAAAAGCTGTTTTCTCAAGCAAAACTTGATCCCAATGCTATCCCATGCCTTCTGCCAAAAGCTTTGGACCTCTGCAAATATGGTGCTCTGGGTGATTAAAGGTTTTTAAGCTCTGATAGGGAAATGTCTATTGACCATTTAAGAGTCTCTGCAGGTGACTGACAAAAAAGGCTTCCAAAAGTAACCCGTATTGAAAGCAATTGTGTTTTCCCCGTTGATCATATCCACAGTCTTTTAAGATATGCTAAAGTGAGTTTTCTTAGACGTACTCAGGTATTATTCCACAACAGATTTAAAGTGTGTGCTGAGGTGAACAAAGCTCTGTAGAAGACCAGGCTGTGGGCACATGGCTTCACAGCCACAACTCATAAAGTGTTTTGCCGCTTTATGACCCAGTTGCTCAACATCACATGCCTCCAGAGCTGGGATATTACCTGAGATAAGGTAAGAAAGCGACGAGCCCGGCACCAACCTGACCTCTCCCTCTGTTGTACACACATATGCACACACACACACGCACATACACACATACACACACAAAGTCTACCAACACTGCCGTTTTAGGGTTAGGAGGGTGTTCTTAGACCCCCCAGGGCTTTCTAAAATTGCATCAAAAGCCAAGCACTACTGCACTGTAGCTATGCGTTTTATTTGCCCAGCCACCTGCTAAAACAAGCTCCCTCTCCCATAACCAATGACCCAGCACTGCTCAAAATGTTTGGGAACGGAGATCAACTAAAAGTAATAAGAAAAAAAAAACTGTATTAAAAGTGAGCACAGAGGTACCACTAGGCTTTTTGTCATTTGTTGATTCTATAAATCACATCTCTGTGATAAGCTAATTGCCTTATCCTTGACAGCAGCTCACAGAGTGAGCAATAAAAGGGGCCGGATTACAAGACGTAAGACCATAAAGACTTTAGCTAAGGTTTTTAAGTGTGGGAGAGGGAGAGAGAGAAGGAGAGAGAGAGAAGGAGAGAGAGAAGGAGAGAAATGGGAGAGCAACAAACTGGAAGCTGGCAGTAATACAGTTCAGATTGGGTTCTTTTGCATTAATGAAATTGTGGAGGGGAAATTTGACTTGTTTTAGTCAGTAAGGCAGATTTAAAGCGAAATCGTCAGTAATATATTAATGAATGCTTTGGCCCAGTACAAAACATCCAGGAAGTGATTGCTTGATTTGTATTTACAGTGTGTAGAGCAAAGGTTGGAGAAATCTTTCCAACCACTAGCAGCAGACTTATAATAAGCAGTTACCTTTAACATGCTTTTCATACAATAATACAATAATAAAGTATTAAACTAACTCCTAAGCAATGTCCTTCAATACAAATTTAAACACTGGTTCTTCTCAGTTTTATAGGTCTGCACTGACTTTTTTCAGATTGTTGCACTAGGACAATTTGTTTCCAAGTAAAACTCTTTATAAAGTTTTGTTGCCGCTGTTTATCAGGGCAATGACACCTACAGATCCAGTGTGAACCTGTTCAGCGTGACTGCCTCAGCCATTTCCTGCATTGCATTGCTAAACCCAACGGCTTCTCACCCAGTTCAGAGCAAAGCCATTAGGCCAAAATGCTCACGGGGCCAGCAGGGTACGTCGGGCATGACGTCTAGAAGGTAATTGCTTAGAAGTCCTTGAAAGAACAATGAACAAACACAGATTTAAAAACATATCTTACAATCAATCCACTGAGATCATGTTTGTTTTGCACATTCTTATAAGTAATAAAAAAAAGCATGATAAAGAGCTCTGGAATGACAAAGCAACGCTCCCCAAGCTATATTTACTCCAAACCAACTTTTCTGTGAAACTAGCTTCAGCGTAATGAATTTTCCATAGATTCTCAGCTATTTGTCTGACCACCCTTACCGTCATGCGTCCATCTCACTTTCTGCCTCTTACTCAAGTATCAGCCCCTATAAATAACAGGAACTGGGATAATCTTTAACTATCACTGAGGCATTTTCTGACTAGCTGCAAATAGTGAAGAAGCATATACAGTTCCATGTGGTGACATCAACATTTCACAGCTGCACTCCTCCATCTTCTTGATGTCTTCACAACAGAACACCAAAATAAATTAAGAATTATTTTAATATTTTTATTTCATTTTGGTGTTCTGTTGTGAAGACATCAAGAAGGTGGAGGAGTGCAGCTGTGAAATGTTTTATTTTTCAGCATATAAATATAATTCAATTCAATTCAATTCAATTTTATTTGTATAGCGCTTTTAGCAATTGTCATTGCCTCAAAGCAGCTTCACACAATCAAAAGAATTATTTAAGTTTGTATGGAATGTGAATGCGTATGAATCAAATACAAATAATAATAAAAGTATTTAAACAAACAGAGGACAACAACAGGGACATATATAATAAATATATAATATATATCATAAATACCAGCAGTCCTCCTGGATTGACCAAGTAGTTAGTATGTAGCGCTCTCGTTTCCACACCTAAGGTTTGATTCCCAGTCAGAAAGCCAACTCCAGCTCCTGGGTAGTTTGCCCCTACCTGTGTACCCCAGAGCCCAGATAAATTGGGGAGGGTTGTGTCAGGAAGGGCATCCAGTGTTAAACCCTGTGCTTTGTCAAATGTGCAGACCAAGTCATCGCCTCGGGTGACCCCCAGGCGTTCTGTATTCCTCCATCAACCTCCCTGGCTTTACACACCTGGTGCATAACTCTATTAATTCTCTGAACGACCTTGAGGGAAAAAACACTTTCCTAGATTTACCATGAAGATTTTTTTTTCTGCAATGTAGTCTCTGTCAGAGTTGTCTACGAGCTTCATGAACATACATTTCTTTCTATTCTTAATGTGTGGTTATTTGCACAATTTGCTACTATACTATATGCTTTCTAAACAATCCCACTCAGTTTACATGCAGAAATAACATGCAGAAACATGCAGAAAAATGAATCCCAAAACTTGCGCAGTATTTTGTCCTGTTTATTGCAAATGTATTACTATACATCACTAATATACTGTATAGCATATATTATTAAAGCACATATTTACTATTACCTCTTAGTGAGTAAAATGTGTGAAAATATAGCCTGAACATCCAACTAATTATGAATATTAAATATATAACACATAATTGCTACACAGCTAATTAGCATTTGAAAAAAAAGTTATTAAAAGATATAATACTCACTTTTACTGTACTATACTATATTATATTACATTATACAATGTTATTCTATAGTATACCATACTTTGCCATGCCATACCACACTATACTATACTATACTATACTATACTATACTATACTATACTATAATGTTGTTAGTTACAGTTACATAGTCCCACTACACTATACTATGTTAGACCATACTACACCATACTATACGATACTGTATTATACCATAATGGTCTATATTCTACTATACTGTTCTGTACTATACTATTCTATAGTATACTAGACTATTACAGATAGTATACTATAGTAGAGTATAGTACAGTACAGTATAGTATGGTACAGTATGGTATGGTGTAGTAAGTTAGTTACAGTTACATGTTATAGTTATATTTTGTACAATGCTATGCTATGCTAAAGGTGTGCAGCTATGAAACTCTCTGATTTCTGATAAACTTTGCAGCCAGTGGCAGAAAGGATGAGCAGAACCTGAATGATGTTTTGTCCTTGCTGAAAACTGCTGAAACCTCAAAATGCTGTTCCAGGACAGACCTGCGTGCAATGTTACAGTGTGCACAGGAAACAAAATACTTATCATTTTTGCAGCCTTTTAACAGATGACCTGTATATGCATTGTTTCCATATGAACCTCACAACATAAGACAAGAGTACACTTTGTGTATCACTGGCACAGTGCACAATCTGCCTTGTTCCACATTACTTGACTTTAAGTTGTAGATTTACTATTCCTATTTTTAGATAACTTTCATATTTCTTTTCCTTTTTTCTAAATGCCTGGTACCTATAGAGAAGCTCACAACAGTCACTGAAGATCCCTTTTAAAAAGTGTCCTTTATTTCTCTGCACTCACGCACGCACGCACGCGCACACACACACACACACACACACACACACAGCACACAGATTTTATGGCTCAGAGGGACAATCTCCAGATTAGATCAATGACTCCGAAGCGGAGTCTCAAATGTCAGAGGAGCACAGCAGTTCTTAAGAAATAAACTTGCAAAAGCACTGGAGCTATAAAAAAAAAAAAAAAAAAAAAAACGAATGTCATGTTTCAGCACATCTTATCATACTCTGGGCTGTAAAATGGACCTGATTCTAAGGTACAGAATACAGACTGAATCATGACCTTGGGGGGGAACTGCAGTCCTAATTACTATGGAGGATCCCTGTGCGTGGTGAGGATGCCCTCTAGTGACCAAGATTAATAACAGAAGTTCCACAACATCTTCAGAAGCACATCACGGCCAAGACAAATTCCCACAAATATTGGTTCACTTATTTACCTTGTAACATATCCCCATAGGTAATTTACACCACAGGATCACTGAATTCCTAAATATAACTGGTCAGAAGTTGTTGATTAATTTTACATAACAGCAGCTCTGGCAATAGTTCTGGCTGTAATCCAAAGCCATCCTTCCAAGGGGGGCCTCGAGCCTACCCCAGGGACCAGAGAGCACAAGACAGGGTACATTCTGGATGGGGTGCCAAGTCATCGAAGGGGCAAGAGATCGCACATTTACACTCACTAACATGGGGATTGGGACATCCCATTTTGCCTTTACCCTGAGTCATTGGACTTTAGGACCAACCACAGACTCTTCATATAATGTAAAACCAATAATAAATATTACAATTTTGTAATTGAAAATTTTTAAAGTGTAATTCTTATGTTTCTCTAACTGCATTTTTATTTGTTGTTTATATATGATAAAGGAGATTATGCAACAAGTTCTCAGGAAGGAAGCCAAACAAAAAATTTTTTGCCTCATTAAACTTAAAATAAACAAATAGAGGCTGGTGAGGGAGTTGCTCATTATAGCTGCTATAACTCGAGCTAATACCAAGCGATTAGAAAGCATTATGTGCATTTTACTAATCAGTATTTTACTGAAAACCCATTTGTAAACAATTTCCTTTTTTTTTTTAGAAATGGCTTTGGTGCATAAATAGAAATAAATTTAACATTTTGTGGTAGTAACACATCACACCATCACAGCTGTGGTACCCTTCCTGTACCACCATGTACCTTCATGCAACATTTCCATATTAAACACACTTGTATGCAACTACAACTCTTTATTGATATTACAGCAAAATACAGCAAATTACTTATGCAAACCAAACTCAGAAGACAATTATATAACTTTAGTAACTGATCTGCTTTTTGTCATGGGCAGTACCTGAGGGGGTACAGTGAAATGGAGTGCAAGGGTTCACTGGCCTACCAATTGAGGGAGGACGGAAGTGAAGTGGAAGATCCAGACATATGAAATACAGACAGGGAACAAAAATGTACACCTGATATGTGGAAAAGGAAAAACAAAAAAAAAGCATGCTAAATGCAAAACATCTAAATAATTCAAAACAATAATTTAACAGACTGAAGGAGTGGGAGAAAGTTGTGCACAGAGACCCTTTATGTTCTGGCATATGACAAATGAAACACAAGCTGGAACTACAGTTTAATACATCTTAGATTATTCTTCAGTAAACATAATGCACTTGTAACAGTGTAGGACATTCAAACAAAAGGAAATGCAGAGTCACAGAACAACAGTGTGATTTGTGCATCTGTAACCCATCTATTTCCTAGCATACCATCACCAAACCAATAGCATGAAAATAATCCCCTAATCTTAGATTAACCACTTTACATTCATTATTTCCATTATTCTCCATCTCCACCATGGTACAGACACATGCTGTGCTTGTTAAAACTACATGGTAGCAATGACCAATTAAACAAAACATCTCTTTAATTAAAGAGAACTAACAAACAAAAGCACTTTTTGGATTTCACCTCCCATTGCTGTATTTCATCAAAATCCCTCCTGCTTCCATAGCTCCTACGCCCGAACACACTTCTCAGGACCATAAACAAAAACTCTTCCGATAAACATAGGACACCTACTGAAAAGCAACTTAACCTCAAGATATGCACATTTAGTATGGTTTACAGCCCATGCAGTTACGCACAGTCAGCATAGTCATGGTATGGCCTGGTTTAATATTTGTAGCATGTGGTTAGACAGGACATTGGCCACTAGTGCATCTTGGTCCATGTTGGAAAAAAAACAAAAAAAACATTCTACTCTCGCGGTAAGACTTCAGCCAGATTTGAACAGGAGAATGGCCACCTGGCCCAGGTAGAAGTAAATGAAGTGCTTCGTCTCATGGGTGACGTAGCTACCGAAGTTCCTCCCCACGATGCAATGCCATGTTGGGTTGTACTTCTTGTCAAACTCCTGAAAAAAACAACACGTTAGTGACAATCTTTATTATAACACTGCCCATGCCCTCTAAAAGTAGAGTCTTAGGAAACAGATGCATTTGCTTTGTGGATTTCCAAGTTAAATATTTGGTGATTTTAAAGACCAGGACACTTTGGAACTAGTGCTGGGATATAAAGTTACCTTCTTTATGTATGCTGCAATGTCTTTCTCGATGTTGTACTTCTCCATGGCCTGGGTTGCACAGTCAACCGCGTCCTGCTGCATGTCCTCCGACATGTCAGCATTCTTAATCACAGCTTTCCTGTCAGTCATTATGCTTAAGGGGAAACAAAAGCAAAGATCATAAGCTTGCACAACTTTACAACACAGTTCCAAAGAAGACACCAAAATTTTACTTTGCCAAGACTGCATTGTTCATGCTTGGATTGGTCATTACACAACCGAAATGTACATTCAGCTCCAGCCATTGGGTTTCACCATGGCTCCGTGTGTGCATGCATTAGTTTAGGTGTGGCTCGGTCTGTTCATATAACTGCTTTGTGTCATGTCAGCTCCTGTAACAGTCCGGCTCACTTTGGATAACTTAATAAATATAAATGCATTTGGCCTTAAGTGAGCCAGAAAAAAAGCCTACTCTGCCTAGGGTTCGCCTTATGTTTTAACAGAGAGGCCTTTCATTCGGGAGCTCTGTGGCTGTTCTCTCACTGCCAGAATCTCTCCACACACTTCAAGGATGTGTTTTGTTAGGGTAATTCTGGGACACCTGATAAGTCGAAGTGAGACTAAAGTAGGCTAAACGCTTAATGGATGATTCAGTTATTTTACAGCACACACACACACATATACATATCCAAAATAAAGTCCACCCGCCTCAGAGGAACAGGGGCTGCTGCTGAGCAATAATGAGACACATAATTAATTTATAGTGAATGTTACAAGAAACACGTTTCCTGGAGAGTCAGTACACAAGGTGTAGAAGGCATCACTCCACACCCAGTGTAGCCTAACTGAGCATACATGATCCTGATCATCTACAAAATCATGCTAGACAAAAAGATAAAATGTTGTACAATTACATATACCAATAAATAGATTATACATAATTCGTCCAAAGAATGACACGCTTGAACATGGCATAGATTTAGAGTAACACATGCTAGAAAGCCTTCATGCTCCATCTGTATATAAGAATAAAGAAAGCGTTCATTTCTCCATTTCTGCTCAGAATATTTAAAAGTCACACACTGAGCTTGTAGAGATAAATGCCTAAGGTCAAAGCTTTCAAGAAAAACAGACTGAAATCCAATCTAACCGCGCAGTTCTGGACATGGCCGTGATCTCCCAGGCGGACGGTGGAAAGGCCTGCTCTCACTACTCCTCCGCACGCGCATGCCAAATTACACACTGCTCCTCCACGAGACATTTTCCTCGCCAGTGCAAAAAAAACACCGACCTGCATTTATTCATTTATTACACCGTGAGCTGAAGATGCTAAGCCATGAGACTCACCTGCAATCGAGGATGTGTCGACAAGCAACAGAAATACCTAACAATATTAGTGATAAATATTCACAGCAGCACGTTAATTATTTCTCCGCACGCGCTGTCAGAACGAGCTTTGTGTCTATAAAGAACTCAAAACACCGGAGTCCTGGCCGGGAAAACGCGCGCGCTGCTGCTCCGGGTGCTATGCGCTCGCGCCGCTTTCCATTGGCTGCAGCGCTCCGCCTCCGCCGTGTGGTGCGCGCGCGTTTTCCTCTCGGGCCGCTCTGCCTGCATCTTATTTCATCCCACAATGCATCCTTAACCAGCGCAGAGACAGAAACCTGATAGGCGATCTCTCTCTCCCTCACATCCCATACGATCAGTGCTCAGTGAGAGCAAACACACAACGACAACGCATATTTTGTACCCCCCCAAATAAAGAGTGTGCGCGAAACTTTAATTTTATGCTTTGTAATACTGAGAACATTTAAAATATCATATTAAATAAATAAAAAGGAGTCCTTCATGCACCAGTGTTTTATTTATTGATGCAACTGTTCACTAAAAGGTAATTAAAAAATAAAAAATGCTAACGGTGTAAACATATCTACTGTCCATCACAGGACAACTTACAATCTATTGCATGAACATCACCTCTAAAACAAGCTTCCATCGACAAGCATTTATCACACTGTTCCTGTTGACTCCATCACATAAAACTGCAGCATCTTCTCCTCAAAGTGTGCAAGTGAAAAGCCCAATATTGAGTCACAAAATAGAGAAGGGGTCCAAATGGTAAGTCTAATTAAATTACATGGATTGATCAATCCTGGAGGAGTTGATCCTGCTCCGTGTATCCAACTCTCCCTATCCCACCTTCGTTGTGATCTGTCCCACCCACTTCCTATAATAATGCATGTAATGATTGAACATGGATGTTATTTATTGAAATATAAATGCTCTGTATATGAATGGCTACCTTGAGTAAAATGTGTAAAAGTACAGCCCAGCATGAAAATTACGACCGGAAAAACAAACAAAATAAATAAAACACATCTGACTGCATCAAGCTCAAACATTCAGATCTTTACTGTCCTACCTAGAGGAAACGTAGTACATTCCTCTTATTTGCTGGTAAACAAACATTGAAACATAGAGACATGACTTTATATATGCCAAGCTAACTCAAATTATTTGGCAGTTCTTTATTAAAAAGTATCAGTCCATCCTTCTTGTCAAGCAACTACAGGAAGACAAAAGGGTAAAACATGTGAGCTCTCATAAAAAGACAGTAGATGGAATTTACAAAAATATTCAGAATCACTGAACGACTCTGTTTGGTTGATGAGAGTTCCATCTTGTATTCAAAAGAGGACAAAAAAGGGGGAAAATGAAGATGGGGAAGCAAAAGTAGTCACTTAAAAATCATTGTTAAAAAACCTGACAGTTGTTGTTGGTTAAGAAGCAAGGGGTGAGAGGTCATCAGAATAACGTGTCATGAGGAAGACAGTGGGCAAGAACTAAAACGAAGTTTTAAAAAATAGGGGAAGGGGTTGAAAAACCAACCAACTGATCCAACAGCTTCACTGAAATAACAAAGGGAGGGGAAAAGCAAACTCGAAGCACCATGGTATGGTACACGGAGGGCTTAGGAACGAGAGCGGGACCGGCTGTGCCGAGGGGAATACTGTGGGGAATTTCGGCCACGGCGAGGCGAGAAGCTGCGGCTACGTTCGTTGCTGCGACTGCGACTCCTGCTGCGACTGCGACTCCGGGACCTTGATCTTCCGTAACTTGGACTACGTGGCCCATCCACCTTCACACGGATATATGCAGTTTCCCCCTGATGGGCAAAAAAGAAGAAAATTGTGCTCTGAGTAACAAACTTAAATAATAATATTAAAATGCTTACCAATTATTTAACATGCCCTTAATCCATATTGAATTAGAAGAGACTTTGGTTGCAAGCTTAGTGTTGGTGTATACAGGACTTTCGAAAAGAATTGTAACAAATTCTGATTACCGCAAAAATCCTTGAAAAAGGAAATCCAGTCCCAATCCCAGAGTTTTATTTGTACCCGGACAACTTTTAAATGACCATGGGTTATCCACTCATCACAAACCACGATGAAGCTAGTTACAGATGAGTAATCAATTCACACTGGGGATGTTGCGTGCACAAACATTCATTTCACTTATGTTGCCTTTGTTCATCCCATGAACTAACTAACACAACTGCATCTTAAATGTAAATAAATCCACCGGACCTAAAGCGACATCAACAGTGGAACAAGATGCTTTAACAGCTAAACGCAGGCATTACTACTTTTACATTAAATCATCTGGATACTCTGAACTTCATGGTCATATACATTGCACATTTTCCCATATTTGTACAGCCATTATTGTATATTCGTACAGCTAAGTTTTTAAAATATATATTTTTATACCCTATATATTTGTTCTATTTTTCTCTGCAGACAAGTTTTTCTATATTTTATTCTTATTCCATTCCCCAATTTATTTCTTATTGATAATTTAGATTTTAAGGTCACGAGCAGTCGTATAAGCATTTCACTGCATATCGTACTGTGTATGATTCTGTACGTAAAATAAAATTTGAATTTGGTAAAACAGCAAGAATATCCAAAAAGTAGTGACTAAAATCTTAAACCTACCTCGTGTGACCGGAACTTAGTGTTATCCAGTTTTCGAACAGCGTAGGTCATGTCTTCTTTGCGCACAAACTCCACTACACCAGTTCCATCTCGGAAAACGTCAGCATAACATACATCACCTGCTTCACGCATGTGATCCTTCAGATCTTGCCAACTGCCACTCGGTGGTAAACCTACAGGGAAGACACAAAGCAAAATTCTTATCCTTCAACGTGTGCAACAACCTCTGGCTAAGCATAGTGAACATGATACATGAAGGGGACATGGAATGCTGAACAAGCAGACACTCAATTCTAACAGTGAACTCAATATCAAAGCCTATTCTTGTCTCCACTCAGAACAGTGCCATCAGCCAAGAATCAGTTCTGAGAGCTGGTAAATCCTCAATTGAATTAGTTTTATTCATATAGTGTTTTAATGGTCATTGTTGCAAAGCAGCTCTACAGAAACAAAGTTTATGAAAAGTGCCAGGAAACGTGTTTAAATCAAAACGATCAGATTCCCTGATGAACAAGGGAAGGGCGACAATGGCAAGGAACTACTCCCCGAAATCATAATAGAAAGACATCTTGTGAGGAACCGGACTCAACAGGAAACCCATCCTCATATGGGTCAAGTCTTAAGTCCAGTCCTGACTGGGGCAAGTCTACACGTGTTGTGTAGGAGTCACGTGACCTCACGTTCTGTGAAAGAGGGCATGCTTAATACAGACCTGAAACAATGACTCTGTATTCGGAGCGCCTGGATGGAGGTCCGTATCTGCCTCTGGGAGCTCCGCCGAAACCTCCCCGTCCCATACCACGTCCACTTCTGGGAAACTCCACTCGAAGCCGGTATCCATCATAGTCATAACCATCCCGAGCATAAACTGCATCCTCAGCGTCCCTGGGGAAGAAAAACACAAAACACATTTAGTTCAGGATCTTTAGGTTAGTCAGGATTTCCAACAAACTTATGTATTTATAGTTCTTATATTATTATTACTACAACATATATTCTGTGTAGAGTCACATGCTGGGAAAGAAAAAAAAATAAAAAATAAAAACACACCAGTAAACGTAAAACGGGCATTGAGGGCTATAGTTTCTCTTGTTTATCACTCCTAAGTTACATAGCAGCTTTAGCACATTAGCCAGCTAACACATGAACACCTTAACTACATTAACTTGTACATAAATTTACAATTTCACGGACGTGAAACACTTCCCCCAAAATGCAAACGCAAATTAAACCACAAGCAGGATAAATTACACCAAACTAGTTTCTAGCAGTTACAGGAGTTTAAAACTGCGTGACGCCATCATTACCCGCCGACGGCCTGCAGACTACAACACAACAAAGCGCGCACACATACAAAACATTAAATGCTTCACATTGAATGCACGATCGAATATAATAACTACTAGAACGGCTTTGTCACTTCTACCCCGACTAGTTAATACAGCCATGAGACATGAGACACAGCTAACACCACGGCAGTCTCAGCGCAGCTACACTATGCTAAGCTAAACCAAGCTCTCTCACTCACCTGGGGTCCTCAAACTCAACAAAGGCAAACGGAGGGCCACCTCGCCGGTTCTTCAGATCAATATCCCGGATCGCTCCGTATTTGTAAAACACGTCCTCGACGTCTTTAGTGCGGATATCAGGAGGAAGATTCCCCACATAAATGCGGCAGTCGTTGCTCCCGGCAGGGCCTCGAATCACTCCAGACATGACAAAAAAAGAAGCGTGCTGTAAATGAAAACACACACCGCGGTTAACGAAACGTGAATCAGTGACACAAACACATACAAGCAACCATCAACAGGGCAATAACGCGACGTACCAAAAGCAAACCTCGGCGTGATCGACTCTCACGTGCAGGTCAAACAATACGCGCGTGGCGCTCCAACTGCACTGCACGCTCGCGCGCTCACTTTCTCTCCATTAACCGCGCGCAATGGCGCGGACGGATCCCGGAAACTCGGCGAGGGTCATGCTGAATATCCGGCTACATCCGCGAGACGAGATAGTCCCCCAAAATACAATAAATATATGTGCAATTCCAATAAATGCTAATAAACAAAGAACTGTTTTTAATGTACTCATTATTATTAGTAGTAGTTTATTTATTTATCCTGTGTATGAACAACAGTTTATTACTACTAACTCTTAGTAACGTTACTGTGTGAAATGTTCATTCATTCATTCATTCATCTTCTATACCCATACAGGGTCGCAGGAGCCTGGAGCCCAGGACATAGGGGACAAGGCAGAATACACCCTAGACAGGGTCCCAATCCATCGCAGGGCATACCCACTTTCACACACTTAGAAACGCCAGTTAGCCTAATCCACATGTCTTTGGACTGTGGAAGGAAACCGGCGCACCAAGAGGAAACCCACCAAGAACAGGGTAAACATGCAAACTCTTGAATTGAACTCTGACCCTGGAGATGCAATGCATGCTAACCATTAAATAACAATATTAAGATATACTGAGTGCTCAAAAGATCACACTATTATTGCTCACACAATTATTCCACTAATTAACGAGATAAATGACTGTAGAACCTTTCAAAGAATCTATGGTATAAAAACACAGTTATTACCAGAATAATACAAGTGAATATTATTTCCTTTTGAACTTAACAATACAAAAGCATGGTGAAAGATGTGTATCTAATCCTAAAAATCCAATTTTTAACTTGATATCTAGGCTATCAGCCTAGGCAATTCACTGTGAAGAATATTGTGTATGGACTGCTTAGGAAAAGCTGTAGCTGTAACATTGACGCAGAGCCAGACACATGCAGTATTTTCAGAATTTATGTCTTATGCAGTATTTATTATATTTGGTCACATAGAATACCACAACATTCACCAAAAGCCCATAGCTCAGAGGTACTACAGTACATGTGAATAAGCTCATTTCTATTTATTACAAAGAGACATTTAAATCATGTGTATCATTAAGCACAGCATAACACAAGTTTTAAGGAGAAATACAAATTGTGTTGATCGTCTGACAGTCTCACTAGATCACATTCATCTATCTAGACGGTATTGATAATAATTTATAAGGTTTTCTAAACAGTGATTGAGTCCTTAAATTCATTTCAAAAGCTCTAATGCTGATTTAATTAAAACAGATCTGAACACAAAATGCACATTGAAGTTGTGTATGAGTATCAGAGTACAGTATTTTCAACAACAGTAGATTGCAGAATGGATGTATTGCAGAAGATTCTGAATAGTAATAGACAGTTGGTAAAGGCAGCATTTTAGTATGCATAGCTAGACAGATAATGGGAAAGTCCGGTAGCTCCACTGCTGTCCCCTCCACCAGTATACTTCCCCTGGGTTGCCAGACTGTTGATCTGAAAACAAGCACAAGGAAAAAACTTTCGTAAAAACTAGTTGGATAAGGAAGAGTATACAGGTCAAGCCAGCATTTCAAGTCTGCTCCAAAGAACATTGTTATTAATATGATTGGTTATTTTGCATGAGCAGCCGGCATTAATCGGTTTTTAAGTTGGAATATATAATCACAGGTCACCTAAACCTACACTAGCAAGTTAATAAATTATTCATTAGCTTGTGAGATTGGACTTTTGTCCTTGTTGCTCTGTCACTCTGTTCTCTGCCTTTAAACAGAAAACTAAAATTCTTTGATATTTTTGTGAATTGCGAACAAGATTATTTCTAATGATTTCTGTAAAGCCATTTGATTTTACTTGTACAAAATACAGTAAGATTGTTAGATGTAATTTTATTTGAAATCAAGGTGTAAAATATACTACAGAGCCCCTATATATTTTTAACGTAAGTCCCATAATTTGCTCTGTAATATACAACCTATCTGTCTCTATTTAGTCAGTGTAGCATATGTGGTATACTCCATATTATATAGTTTATTTTAAAACAGAAGGGACAAACATGACATGCCTCGGCACGTTTGATGAACTCCTCAGTGGCAGCACTCTGGTTTTCTTTCTGACCACGCCAGGTCTTCAGTGCTGAGGCTTGTAGCGCTCGACCAAAAGAAAAGGTCAGTGCCCAGGGTTTTACCAATGGGCAGTTATTGATGGCATTTAAGTGGACTGAGGCCTCTTCTTCATTCTGGCCTCCGGATAGAAATGTTATTCCTGAAAGAAGATATTTTTATAATGTTATAGACTTTAAAAAAGTCATATAATGACTGTGAATGAGCAGAGACAGATGTCATTTAAATTGCAAAATGCAAAAAGGGCTCTGAGAACACAGGGACATAAAGTATCAATAGTGTGACAAGAGAGTGGAAGAAATGAGAAACACACAGAATTACAGTTCAACTTCAGCAGAACAAGGACAGACAGGCTATGTCATCATGACTGACAGTGATGCAATCAACATAACCAGTGACTGCAGGAGGCACAGTGCGGCGTAGGGCAGTGACGGTCGCCATGGCAACCTCCTCGGCACTGTATTTGGTGGGGCAGCCATGTCCGGGGGTCACCATGTTGGGCTTAAGCAGGGTGCCCTCCAGATACACATGATGATCAAACATGGCCTTGTACACTGCTGCTAAAACCTGGAGCACAAACACAGAGCTTTTACACTGGCTTTAAAATTTAAATAACTTTTAACTATCTTCAATTTTACATGGGATAACAGCCTTAACTAATACTAACTCTCTCAGTAACAAACTGGCAGCGCTTGAGGTCATGATCTCCATCAGGTAGGATCTCTGGTTCTACTATGGGAACAATCCCATGCTGGGTGGAAAAAAAACACACACAAACAAAAATAAGTTTATCCACATACATTCATTTTGTAAAATTAAGATGAAAATGCAGCTTTGTTAAAATATTTAATCAGTGTTCCACTGTACCTGCTGGCAGATGGTAGCATAGCGTGCAAGGACATTTGCATTTTCTGTGATGCACAACTGAGACGGTGCCGTGTCACTGATCTTCATCACACAGCGCCACTTGGCAAAATCTGCTCCATCTTTCTTGTACTGAGCGCATCTCTCTGATAGACCATCCAGCCCTGAAACACCCATCACTTCAGAGCTTCAGTTGCAGAATTAAGGGCAAAGCAATACAGTGACCAGCACGACTGAGCCAAAACAGAGTGGAACAGTAGTTATAAGTAGTTATGAATAATTAGAATATCTAATAATTTAGATTAGGTCAAAAGTGTTCACCTTGTGTAGTAGTTTCTCCATTAGTACCTGGCAGTGGAACAACTCCTTTGTCAACCTTTGGAAAAAATTTAAATGAAACATCTGAGCTCTTTCTATATATTATGCATTGAATATTTACAGATAGATAAAGCGTCTCCAATCTTGGTTCCTAATCAGAGGCACATACCTTGATGCCAATAGTGATCCCTTTATCTTTAATCATTTTAACAAAAGGAACGCCATCATCGGATGTTTGGTAGAGGGTCTCATGAAAAAAAATGACTCCGCCAATGCAGTTGTCAATGCGTTCGTCTGCGCTGAAGAGCACCTGGCGGTAAAGGCGACGATTCTCTTCGGTGTTCTCCACTCCTATCTGATTCAGACGCTTTCCCAAGCTTCCTGGTGGTTACACAATACACACAGAGTGAAAGAGTATCAGGTATGGTGAAACATATTAAGCACACAAATATTAATATTTTGGGTTTTTTCCACAGCACTGTTAAATTCTGGAATCTGACTCACAGAATGATATTAATGCAATGAATAGTACTATTTCATTCATTCATTCATTCATTTATTTATTTATACAATCATTCTTCCTTGACTTAATTATCCAGGTCAGGATCATAGTGGAGCATGTCCTGGGAATACCAGGTATTAAGTGGGACCCTGGATAAGACCCTAGTTTATCACATGGCATTGTTTTTGTAGTAGGAGCATTAATGTGGACTTTGTAGCAGGAGCATTAATGTGGACTAATGTTAGACCTAGCATGTAAATGAAAACTAATGATAAAAATTTTTTGGTTATTTAACAAACAATTTGTTTTGTGTGTGTTTTTATAAAGATTAATTTATTTTGTCTTTTCCGAAAATTTTCCTCATTTCATGGAAAGAGTTGTCAGTGTCAGAAGTTTGCAAGTCTTACAGTAGGTAACAGCAGAGTCTTCATGACCAAGCGATTTGTGTTGTGATTATAACATGACATGCTGGCATTTTGGAGGGATTAGATCAAGTACTAAAGAAGTTGCTTATAGTTGCTATATTGTGACAACATGGACATGAAACTAACATGATTTTTAAACATTATACAACATTAAGTAACTAAAACGACATGTTAAAATGACATGTTTCTCCTAAATAATAAAATTTGTAATCATTGGTACAAGTGGTTATGTATAAGTAACTATATTTTCCTATGGTATAAGTAGAATGAAACACTTCAGGAAATGATGTCATAACATTTGAAAGGTAACAGTAACTCCGCTTCACTTCATACTGCATTCAGGCATTCATATTTATCCTATGACGACATATCCAGTCATATATTTACTGAAGCAGGTTAACTAACCAACTGATTCGTCGGCTGCTAGAATGCCTTTTCCAGGAGCAACGATGCGCAGAGCAATCTCATGCAGCTCCCTCTTCTGCTCCGTGGTGAGGGTCGGAAACTGGTGGGTCATCTTACAAAGGGATCACAACCTGAGAACAGTAGGCTGTATTATGAAAATAAGTCGGTGCGAATATATTCTCCTGAATCTCACAGGTGTAAATGATCCAGAGTGGTAAAACGTGAAAGGATATGAGGTACTGACATACAAGGTTGGTTAAACAACAATAAAAGCATACTTTAATTCATAAAATTACTCACAGAGTCCAAGAAGCGATCCAGCTGCTCTTGTTTGCTCCACAGATGTGATCAGAAATGAAATGAGAAGCTCTTTTTTGTGACAGCAACATTGTCCCAGTTCTTTATGGTAGCGTCCCAGAGGAGGCTGGAATCTGTGGGGCGGAGCATAATATCACGACCTCATTAAGTGTTTTTGTAAAGGCCATGGAGGAGCACACCTCCCACCTCTAACCTGCTTTAATTTTAATCTGGAAGTCTGTTATTTTAACAATAACAGTCACAAATATGGCAATAATAAAAAAGTATTTAATTAATCACAAAGAAAAGTAAACAATCAGAAGGCAACAATCAGAAGGTAAGTCCCAAAAAGTGATTGTTAAAACTCTATATAAATTAAATTGAACTGAATTGAATTACAAAAAGTGCCCTAAACAACATGACATCAACCCTCTTCAATCCATGAAAGACATAAATCCATGAAAGACAGTTCAATCATATAGCCAAATGGACGCTGTGGCTTCTGGTTTTCACTTCAGACAAATTCAAATATCTACCACTGATCGCTGATTAATGACGGAGTTGAGCTGATTTAACAGATGGAAAGAGGTGTGGCTCCTGCTTGGCTAGAACACAAAACTACAATCAGACCAATCCTTTGCCCAAAAGATCAGACACCCCTGGTCTAACATGATTCAATTCACTTCATCTGAGCTCAAAATTCCCTAGGCAGTTAAGTCCCAAAGCAATAACGACATGTGCTTGTAATTTTTTTCAACAACTCCATGATCCAGTTTTCAAGGACAACTGTTGGAGAACTAAGCTAATACAATCTTCATTGAGTTAATGTCTGCTGTGAGGTGGCCCAAATTTAGCAGTATTTCTCATTTAGGCTTGAGCAATCCACCTTCTTTGGCATAAAGAATGTATAGACAGATACATATTTACTGTGTATATAAAATTAGATTAAGCAATTAATTCCATTTTATTGTATGTGTACAATTATGCACATTTAACAATAGTGTACATTTAACAAAGCAGCTTTACAAAGCAGCTATACAGAAACTTGGATTATAGATTGAGATCCCTAATGAGCAAGCCAGAGAGTGAGAGTGGTCAGGAAAACTCTCTGAGTGTTGAGTTTAGTGCAACTGAAACTTCATAAAGAGTTCAGTTGCTGAACCTGATTGGTGCAGAATTAGGAGAATTGTCCAATATTACTCTGCACATGCAGAAACTGACACTGGTTCTTCTGTGGATGGGGTCTGGGAGGGGGCCCCAGGGAGAAGCACAAAGAGATAATGTTATATTTAGCCTACTCTACAGGGGCTTTGGGTTTTTTTCCCTGATACCTAATTAAAAACATTAATAATGATGCTTTATCTGGTCTTCAATTTTCTGCCCTATTAAGGTTGCTCCCATTTGGGTTTGTCTCTCACAAATAGGTCATACCAAGGTCTAAAAGTTAGATAGTATCATTCACAGATACGATAATACATATTGAAATTATTTCTAGCAAAATATCACACATGGATAACCCTGCAGAAAACTTCTAGCTTAGCCAAAAACAATATTTGGAAATATACACAAAGGACAGATCAAATATGTGTTCATGCAACTTTATTATTATTTTTCTTTATTTTTTTATGATACAATGGATCTATGACAGAAGGACCAACTATAGCCGTGTTTTTTTTTTTTTTTCAACAGACAGATATAGGGTGGGTGAAAAGTAACTAGGCATTAAAAATTGGTAATAAAGTCCATATTTTAATACAAATTTATTGAAACAAATTGTATGTGTACTTTATTACATAGGAAAATGAAAGTAAATTTGTTTCAATGTAGGCACCAGTGGCATTAATCAGTTTCCTCAAACGGCCAGGGATGGAATGACGGAAGTAAGGAAGTCTGAAGGAAGTCATTTGGGATATCGCTAAGAACCTCCTAACTCCATGTCTTGAAGTTCTCCAGTGTGCAAGGCTTTGTCCTGTACACATCCTCCTTTGCGTAGCCCCACAGGAAAAATCCCATGGAGCGAGATCTGGACTTCTTAAAGACCATTAATGAGGTCTGCCTTATCCCAGCCAATGTCGGGGAAAATGCTGGACACACATGTGTGTGTGTGTACACAGTGTGGGTGAAAATTAACTAGGCAATATTTAATTGCTATAGAACTTGTAGTATCACCGGAGCACCACCCCGTTTTGCTCTTACGGTACACACACACACACACACACATATACAATGGTTACAGACATATACACACATATACAGTACCCGTACCCACTACCCACTATATATATATATATATATATATATATATATATATATATATAGAGATATATA
>JAQQZT010000003.1:16604329-16631074 GCA_030068275.1 Clarias platycephalus
GGCAGTTCTGAAGGCGAAAGGGGGTCAAACACCGTATTAGTATGGTGTTCCTAATAATCCTTTAGGTGAGTGTATACTGTAGTACAGTCTACATAATCCCTAACTTATGTGTTATATAGAAAGATAGTTTAGAGTGGCCATGCCACCCTTGCCCCTACTGTACATCACCATTGCTCCTGCTGGCTTTCCAGACGGTCTGCGAGATCATGATCTGACAAGACTATAAAGTCAGTCAGCACAACCAAAGCAGCCATGGTACGCTGTCATTTGGTATAATGTCAGTTTCCATGCAACTGTGCAACTGGTTTGTGAACTCGAGATTCGACAACATATTTCTCTCAGCATATTCCCCCTTCCTTAAACTAAAAATATATATTTTTTCAAAGGTAATGTGATTTCTTTCTTTATTTACACATTTAAACACAGGGAAAATAGTTTACTATATTCTACATTGTTATTTATCAATTGCATATTTTATAGCAAACAAAGATTCCCTTTTGAATAAGTGTTAATGTTAATTTTATTTATTTAAACATGTCTTGCTTCCTTATATTGTATTTACCATACAAGGAGGTTGCATTAACAAGGCTTTATGTCTTGTTATGTAGGTGTTTTTGGTTGCTTTTGTGTGATGTCTGAAGGCAAAATATGGTTTAAATATAAGATTATGTGATTTTGAGTGGAGAGTTTGGTTTTGACATGGAAATCTATTTTTGGAAATTTAAAAAAATGGAAAATAATTAAAAAAAAATTAAAATCAATAAAAACTTTAAATCCCGCCTTTCTCCTGCTGTGAACACTACAAGCTGATGCAGGTGCAGGCCACAGCAAAAAAGAGCACCGAAGCATGGTGGTATCAGTTTGGTTTTAACCAAATCTAGTGCGGTTTGACTGGAGTAGAAAAATTTATCAACCTTTAAGTAGCCCAACTGGAAGAAGTGAATCAACCATGTTGTGCGTTTTGGTGTGATGCAACAGTTTTCTGGAGACACAATGCTCACCTTGCTGTACATGAACCTCTGCAGCTCGAGCTCAGCGATGCCCAGCTGGCCGTCCTCTTCTGTGAGACACCAGCGTGCCTGAGCAAAATAAATTTCGGTACGACGCACCACACTCACATCTTCTGGAGGTTTTCGCAGTTCCAGCTTATTTGCCCTCTGCAGCTGGAAGTCCTTAAAACATCTGAAATTACAAAGCTTGCTTGTGTCAATTCGGAAAAATACAGAACTAGGAAAAGAGAGTTCCATCCAAAAGTACTGGAACGGAAAACATTTAGGTTTAGGATCAAACGTTGAATATCAGAAAACGAGAATGTCAGCTTTCGTTTCCTGATACTTGTAGATGTGTTAAATAAAGCACTTCTTGGTAGGCAGTTGAGGACGTTTCTGTTCTATACTTTGCGGTTCACTCGCAGGATCATAGAGATGAACAATTTTACTGAAAATTTATAGCTACAATTTTATCTTCTTTGTTTGAACCTGTACCAATTCCATATTTTAGAAATGATATGTGTGTTGTATAAGGATCACAGGCTGTTGGAGATATTTATCAGGTAAAGGCTGCATTTTTCCTTGATACTGGTTTAACCATTTGCATCGTTCATCAAGGTTTTAAGGAAACAATTAAATATGCTTATTACTGGACAGTTTTTTTTCAGTATCATGGTCAGTATATTTGGAGCACAATCGCAACCATGACCATTAATCGCTGTATTTGGTACTCCAGATGATTCAGTTCTTGATGGTCCTGCACATAAAGATGTTACCGCTTTTCCATCTTGTTGGCTAGACATTCCAAACCTTTACACTCGAAGTCCATTAAAAGTCCCTCCATCTC
Organism: Clarias platycephalus; assembly: GCA_030068275.1. Classification (NCBI taxonomy): domain Eukaryota; kingdom Metazoa; phylum Chordata; class Actinopteri; order Siluriformes; family Clariidae; genus Clarias; species Clarias platycephalus. The sequence continues at coordinate 16,606,166 of JAQQZT010000003.1, forward strand.
TCAGTGGAATAAAGACATTAAATTTTTTCTTACGCTGGAGAAGATTAAATATACACTAAGAGATTCTAGTGAGATGTTATTTTACAAAAAGCAACTGGTAATCTCTTATTTCACAAATTTACAAGTATTGCCTGATTGAATATTTGCATTAGATTATGCATCGTTATATATGTATGAATTATTTGACACAAACAGATCTATCTGCGACGCAGGGTGTCAGGTCAGGTATCTGTGTGTACATGTGTGTGCACTTGCTATATAATGTTGCTACATAAAAATTATATAATTTATTAATTTTCTTGATATCTGTACATTATAATTGTTCAACAGAAATAATTAGCAAAAAAAAAAAAATTGAATACTGTAGATGTATGTACATATATGTGAAAAGAAAGCTGAGGTTCTAAATCTATTGTTTCATATTCATCTTTAATCTCAAAACAAAATATATTTAAAGTAAAGCAAAAACAAAAGCATTGACATTTCCGTTCCAACACTTTCTGAGAGAACTGCATGTTCGTCCTTTAATTATCGGCTTATTGCAGTAAAATCAGCCACCAGCACTTTTTTTTCCATCCTAATACTCAAGCTGCTCATGATGAAACAATGTGCACCTACCTGATGAGGATGTTGAGCTCCTCGCTTTTCATTTGCAGATCCGTCTTCTCCTGATTGAGCTGATTCTGAAGGCGCATATTGATGTCAGACAGTTCGTCTCCTGTTAGTTCCTCAGTCTGGGACTGTAGGAGTCCAAGCAAAGTGCGAAAACATGTAAACTTGGAGAGAAAAACTCTAAAGCTACATCCATTTGGAGTACAGAATTTCTATATTATGAAACAGTGCATATAATGTGCTATTAAATACCAAATTATTGTTATATAGGATATCCCACTAGGAAACACAACATACAGGCCCACTCTGGGTAACTCTGTGCTAGATCCACCAAACAACACGAGCATTTGAAGGGCTGGCAGGATTTTTACACTCACCCTTATGTTCGAGTAGATCTGCTTCTCGAGTCGCCGGATCTGGGCCACATGCTGGCGAACAGCCTCCTGGAGGTGCAGAATGCTGCTGCGTTGCTCCTCGGGATTGCTGGAGATCTCAAGCTGGAAGCGCACACGCTGCTTCTTCTCACTGTGCTCCTGTAAGTAAAAGTGTATTTTAGAAAGCCCATCATTTTAAACCCAGCGGACTTCCAGACTACTTGAAAAAAATCTATGACCTTGCGCCTGGGCTCCACATGCAGCAGGAGGTTGTTGACTATGTCCAGAATCATGGCATACTGCACTGGGTTGGTAGAGATCTCCAAATCATTATGAATGAGAGTAAAGGTGTCTACCGCACCTGGCAAGCAGAACATTAACATTAGCTTGATTTAAATACTCTTACAATATCACACAGAATTTCAGCAACGATCGGTGGGCCCTACCAGCCTGCTTCTTGAGCAGATCCTCTTTTTCATGGCGGTCACGTATTTCTGGGGGTTTGATCTGTGTGGCTAGTTCTGGGTCAATATCATGACTGTAGCCGATGTAATACATGCGGCAGCTGCAACGTGAGATGATACGCTGGACCTGCTGAGTCTCCTGCACATGTGACGGCTGGTTCCAGTCTAATGGATACAGAAGATATTCACACATTTTCTCACTGTCCATGGAAAACCTAAACAAGATGCATCTTAGTATTTAACAAAACTGCTATGAAAAAAATTTATTTGCATGACAGATGTTACTGTTGTGCAACTCAACTGATTGACACTCGTGTATAAAACATATACAATACAAATAATATAGGCTCATAAAGTGGTTTGGCAGGCTTCGTTTATGTTAGTTTAAATTGCTCATCACATACACTATACTGTAAAAAGTTTGTGGACACCTTAGCAATCTTTCATATTTGCGCTTTTTGACAATTCCATTATAGATTTTGACAATCTTTGCTCTTAATAATAACGTCCACTCTCCTGGGAAGGCTTTCCACTAGATTTTGAAATAGGCCTGTCGGATTTGTGCATTCAGTCACAAGAGCACTAATGAGGTCATACACTGATGCCGAGCAAGAATCAGCATTCAAATTCACCCCCAAAAAGGTTCACTGGGGTTAATGTCAGGATTCTGTCTAGGTTCTTTCACTCCAGTCTTGGCAAACGATATCTTTATGGAAGGGTTTGGTTTCCAAGCCTTAGTTCCAGTAAAGGAATATGTTTTAGACAATTGTGTGCCTCAAACCCTGTGTCAACAATTTGGTTTTAGAGGTGCAAAGAGGGTGAGATTTGATGGTCTTGTTGTCCACAAACATTTGTCTATATAGTGTAGGACTCAAACATGTACAGTATGTGGAGTTACGGGGACAGGTTCTTATTGTTGTCGGTCAGATTAATAGTCTAATGAACTTAAAGGACCCTATAATGCAGGAACAGCAGTGTACCTGTGGTGGTGCTGACCATGCCGCCTACAGCCTGCCCGCTCTCCATCAGCTCCTGCACAGAGTCCAGTGTCCGCTGCCTGTGTTCCTCAATGTTCTTCACCTGCACGTTCACAAATCAGAAGACACTTTTGTTTAATCCAAATGCTTTCTGAACTAAGAAAAACCTAAGACAGAATTAAATTCCTTTAACCTGGACATGATAAATGAACTTACTTCTAGCCACAGTTGTCCATCCTCCTGTTCTGACGGATTGGGCTCCATGGTGGCAAAGTACTGCATACAGTCCAGTGAGCAGGCCCAAGTGGTCTTCTGCTTTAGTGTATCATTGTACCAAGCAGGATGATGTTCACACTGTAGCAGCTGAGCCTTTGCAGCTGAAACGAGCACACAGCCTGCTGTCTCAGTGCCTCGCAGCATCATCTAAATACAAAAGAAAACAGAATGGTAATAAGATATGATGGACATAGAAGATGGAAGTTTCCAAAAAAAGTGAAGATTTATCTTCTACCTGACAGTTGACCAGCTCAATGCACCAGTTGTGGTTGTACACGTCATCTGTTTGGCATGCTGCGATTCCACTCAGCTGCTCGCTCACGCCAGCATCCTCTTCAGAAAACACCACAAACTTATCCGTCTCCTCGATAAGCTTCTGCAGCATGGATGTGCCTAAAAAACACAATCATATAGATTTAGCTATATATAGATACGGTTTCAATTTTTAAAATAATAAATAAAAATAAAAATAATAATAAAAATAAAATAAAAAAACAGGAAAGCTGTGCACCTTCATTCTGGTTTTTCTCAGTACGATTGGCAGTAGGCACGATAGGGGTAGAAAGAGCAGTATTAGGTTTATAAGTGGACATGGAGCGTTTAAGTTTCTTAGCTTGAACTTGAGTGTCGATCCTCAGGCCCTTCAGCGCCTCTGTAGACAGGTTCCTCTTCAGAACGGCTGCCTTCTTATAACCATCATACAGACCGAAGGCGATGTTCCTGTTGGTGGCAGTCCACGAGGCACGCAGATCCACCAAACACAGCTTGTGTGTGTAGGAGGCATTGAACTCATCCTTTGAACTCACCTCCTGTTGGAAACGACAGTGATAACACCAAATTTTTTTCAAAAGCTTTAAATATTACTTAATATAAATTGTTAATACCATTTCATCAACATGTAATGTTTATACAACAACACACAAAGTATGTATTTAAAGAAAATTATCGTTGTTTAAGGACAATTTGACAAGCAAATGACTGATGTTATTGCAAAAAAAAAAAAAAAAAAAACTATTGTATCACGATGGATGTGAATCCTATCCAAGAAACACACAGAAAAGTGCAGAAACTCACTCTGGTCATTGGATATATAGTGGAACCTCGGATTACGAGCATAATTCATTCCGGAAGTGGGCTCACATTCCAAAACACTCGTAAACCAAATAGAATTTTCCCATAAGAAATAATGGTAACTCAAATTATTCGTTCCACAGCCCAAAAAAATAAATACATAAAAATAATAAACATATAAAATTAAGTAAAAATATAACAAATTATCCTGCACTTTACCTTTAAAAATAAGTAAAAATTAATCCCGACAGATAAGTGTTTTCATTTGTGCACACAGGCGCTGTGTGTGTGTGTGTGTGTGTGTGTGTGTGTGTGTGTGTGGGGCACGGTGTCCAATGACGCGTGTGCACACAGAGCAGGCAAAGAGCAGAGAGAGAAAAATAATTTTTAACCTCTCTAATGAGACTTGCTTTTGATTTATTCATCACGCGCGCTGTACACACACGAATGCAGACACAAAATAAAATATGTTTTACGCGCACACACGTGGGTAGTGTTGTAGTAAACAGTACACGCACGCACGGATGTTGATTATACCAGTGAGAGACGAGCACTAAGACCCAGCAGGGGAGACGATTACCCACAATTCCGCAGTACAAAAGAGTGAAAAACCATTGGTTCAGCTGTGGTCACATGACGCTCGGCGTCAAAACAAGAAGCGCATGCGTGATACATGATACTCGGTACTCTTAAACCAAGACTTAGTCGTTTTCCAAGTCAAAATTTATTAAAAATCTTTGCTCGTCTAGCGGAACACTCGCAAACCGCGTTACTCACAATCCAAGGTTTCACTGTAGTCATATAACCCTCACTCACAATTTAAGAGTAGCTAATCTAGCTACTAGCATTGCTTTATTAAGGAAAGGGAACCAGACTCAACCTGAGGAATCAGGATCCAACTATTATCTGTTTCCCTCCCATGACACACCACATTGTCTTTATCCAGTTTAAACATTTGCACATTCTGTACAATTTAGGAATAAGTTAAAAATTGCATAATCAACAGATTTAAACAGTTGAGCATGAATACATGAGGGTTGAATGAATATGTGGTCTCACCTCCTCCATGCGATTGCTTTGTCTCTGGTAGCTGAGTGAAGACAGGCTGAGTAAATGGGTCTTCTTCACTTGTGCGTTGATCTGGTGGTCGGCTGTCTCGTCTGAGCTGGAGGACATCAGGTGCACCGTGACGAAAGACAGCTCACTCACCATCTGAGTCACGTTCCACTCTGAGATTAGTCTCCTCATCACCGTGCCCGCTGCAGGCACACAAAGACACATGCTTATTCACATACTGCAGTCACAGGGCATTTTGGGGTCTAATCCTGGATGTGTCACTGGATTACTGTAATTCGCTCCTGGCAGATCTTCCCCGGTGTGCCATCTGATACTTGCAACTGATACAGACTAAAAGATGCCAGACCTGTTTTCAATATCCACAAGCTTTCTTTCTGTCTCTCTCTCTCATATTTCACCCCATTGTTGTGTTCTCTCTACTGAGTTCATGTGAAAACACTAATGTTCTCTTAGGAAAAGGATTCATGCATGTCTTCCTTGTACCTTGAAGAATAGGTCTCTTTAAGGTACAAGGAAGACATGCAAGAATACTCTTTGTCCTGGGTAATCAGCTGGTGGAATGTCTTTCTCCTGGTAGTCTGAAGAACTGAGTCCATGGCTGTTTTCAAACTAAAACCTTTTCACACAGGTTTTAAATGAGCATTAATTTATTCGTATAAAAACGAATGTGTTTGTTCTTACCCTGTGGTATCAACCTCTGTGTTCCTCTGGTGAAGACATGACCCTTACTACACTCCAGCTGAATTCCACGCTGCTGAGCAAAAGATGCCCAATAATGAACCTAAAAACAGCAGAAAATGCATCAAGGATTATCGACACAAGTTTGTCATGGATTCAAATGTCTGTCTGGCTAACAAATTAGTGCATGAGTTAGTACTTAATTTAAATTTTATTTACTCTTGATGAAAACATAAAAGCAGCATTATATTTTAGTCATCATCTTATGTATCTTACACATATATACATGTGCATATGTAAACTGCATAACAGTAAGCATTGACATCAAATGTAATTGAGCAGCATCATCAACTTTTCTGTCATACTGTGAAGTAATAATATATAAGTAATTATATATAATATAAAAAACCCTGGAGCAGCGTGAGGAGCGGCAGCAAGTTGTCTGCACACTCTATCTGCAGGTAATGGCAGCACGTAGGTACCAGGATCTGCATGCAGGTGGTTACCCTCTAGTTACCGTACTTATATTTTTAGTCCAGATTGAACAAGACAAAAAACAAAAAAACAAAAACAAAACAGCAAATCTGGCAAATTAATAAAAAGAAATAATTCAAGGTTGCTGATCTGGCCCACAAATTCCCCAGATCTCACTCTGATCAAGCATCCATGAGATGTGCCAGCAACCCACAGCACCAAAAGGTACTAACATGGCGGTCGGGAGCTGCCAGGGGAATTTCCATCCTGGGGCCAGACACCACAGCACACCCACAAGGGTCATGCCCCAAGGGGTCAGAGCAACCTCATTTACACAGGAGGTGTAAAAGAGATAATGCTTTTGGTTTTAATGTTATGGCTGATCAGTGTAGTTGTATTTGACAATGTGTAGTCATTGTATTTAATTTCAGTTCAAAATAATAAAAACTAAAATAGATGCACTGTTAGTATGCAACAGGTTATAAATAACCTTATTCCACGGATCAATACATCCTATATATATATTTTTTTTAATTAACTTTATTTATTTATTACGCATTACTATTTTATTATGACCCATTCTTCTTCCATGAACAGTATCTGTGAGTCTAAGCGTTAATTTTTCAAAACGGTGTTGTATATTAGAGTTGGAATAATTAAACTGGAGGACCAGTATGTGACCTGCAGCTGGGGAAATGCTGCTGTGTAGGACAGCTGCTTGTAGTGCTGGCCGAGCTTCCTGCGTGAGGGCCGGATGCTGTGGAAGAGTTTTCCTCTGCAGATGGGCCGTGACACGCTGGTCCACGTGGCCCAGAAGTTCTGCATCCAGCGCAGAGTGCTGCTGTACAGGAGTATCCGTGGCTGACAGGGCTCTAAAAGCCAACAGAAATACTTAGAAACAGTTTAATATTAGTTTATGATAATATGGAAGTCAAATGGCTTAAATGTATTGGAGGGACAAACCTGTGCCGCTGTTCTGGTTAAGGTCCATTGTGATGGAGAGGTTAAGGTTTTCTGAGCGAAAGGCCCTGTACGAATCGTGTGGCTGTCCCGAAGTGACATCGGCCACACTGTCTGCGCTGCACAACATAACCGAGTGGTGGTCATGTGGGTTGCCATGGCAAAGCCACTGCAGGTCCAGGGTCATACACAGGTTGGGAAGGTGCAGGAAGCAGATATCATCATACCTGAAAAGAGAAAAAGAATAAGGGTGCTAAATGCAAAACAAATAAATAAACAAATGCATGCAATATATTATAGCCTGTATTGATGGTCTACAGACGTTTACAAACATTTACCAAGAATTATAACAAATGTACAATTTCTACATTAGGACTATATGATGAAATTTTGCAATTGAAATCGAAGTGATTGCTTTTAAATACACAAAGCTGTCAATACAAAAACTATGGTTTATTCAAATTTAATTTAGATTTTAGATCACTGGTTTAAAGATTTCTAAATTAAATTAAAAACATTACATACTTTGAAGCAGTTCTCACATTAACATCCAAGTCACCCTTGAAAACAAACTGGCCAGGATTCCAGTCAAAACTGAGCTTGTTCCACTCCCAGTGCATGTTTTCTGTGGTGTTATAAGGGTCCTGCAAAAGTGTGTGCATTCAGTTAAATGACCCAATAAACATGGCAGTATTTATAACCACAATACAACACCAAAAGGCTTTGTCATAGAAGTACCTCATTGGCAAGCTGGTGCAGGTTTGCTTGCTCAATGTCCATGTGCCACTGTCCATGCAGTAGCAGCCTGCTTTTATCCCACCAGGCTAGAAGAGGAGACGGGTCTGCAGTGGGCTTGGTCAGTAAATCCACTGCCTGGCCGATCAGAGTCCAAGCTGGGTCCCAGCAAGGCCCCCACACAATGGTATAAAGTGATATGTTTGCTAAAAAAAAAAAAAAAAAAAATACTGTACTTAAACTCCTCAGAGTATGTCAAGGAAAGCATTAAAATAAATATATTAAAACTCACAGGCGACATCGTAGTAGAATTTGAGAGGAGGCATGTTACGGATAACAGTCACGTCTCCCCAAGGCTGGCCGAGTTGAACCACTTCCTTGCGCCATCCACGCATCTGACCGTCCTGCTCGGTCCCTATGAGACGCCCTGTTAGCTCCCAATCCCTTATCTCAAACAGGTATCGTGGGTAATCTCGGATTCTCACTATGAAGACAGTGAAATGAAAAATAACAGTTAACGTTAAAGAAGAACCAAAATGTGTTTATACAGCACCTTACACATTTAACACCACGCACAATATGAAGTGAAAGTACTGACCCAAGAATGCACTAAGCTTAAAAGATATGGCTCTGCACCACTGCACCGCCAGAGGCAGTCCTTCTCTGGGAAAGGGACTGACGCCATCGATTTCACAGAGTAGCTCGCGCATACGCTCATGCCCGTGCAGTGATTGATCGGCCAGGACCACCAGATCCAATTTTGTCACACTCCATGTGAGCAGTGCCTTGCGCATCGGGGTGCTGGCATAAAGACGTCGTGAGCGCTGGATGTAGATTTCTATGTGTTTACGCTCCAGTGAGGTATACAGCTCCTCAATCTTGCGTGCGGGTAGCAGTTCGCCATGCATCCTGCGCAGCTCAGCCACTTTCCGGTCAAGTAGCTGCAGACGTTTAGCGCTCTCTTTGCTCTCATCCTTCATCAGCTCATAGTTGTCGCGCAGTTTAATCTCAAACACATCATCCAAAAAGATGAAGGAGAACTGGCCTACACGGAAGGCGAGATCTGGAGGAAGCCTTTCAGACTTGGTAGAACCAGTTCTGTGGAGGCTCTTCAGCCATTTCTGGGCACTAACAGTCTTATCAAAAGTGCTAGAAAAGTTGTACTGGTATGGGAATTCCACAGTGAGCACGGGAAAGGAAAAGAGCCAAGCACGGTTGTGTGGTGTTGACAGAAACGGAAAGCGATTACGGTGCTGCTGAAGCTCATCTGAATCATCGAGCATTTTCACCTCCGGCTCAGAGAACGTAAAAATATCGTTGCCATCGAAGTTGAGCACCACCTGATGAGACTTGAGGTGAGTCTCTCCTGGCTGCTTGGAAACAGACAGAGCCTCGGCGCGCACAATGACAAAGTTCTTCTCTGCAACATGGGCAGTGAGCTGTGTGTTGGCCAGAACAAAATGCATGCTGAGGTTTCTTAAAGCAGAAGAGGGCGGAGAGGGTAAGGTGACTTCTTTCTGATTAATGCCTAGTACAGCATGCAGTGTGCTCCAGCAGCTGTGACTTTCACAGGCATGCTGATACAGAAACATGTGATCAGATGGTGTCCAATGCAGGGCCAAGACATTCTCACTCTGCATCTGTGTACAACATAATTAGAAACTTATTATTAAAAAGGGAAAACAAGCAATCGTTGCAAGTTTTACGTTTAAGAGCGAAGGAACCTCCAATAAATAAAAAATAAATCAATCAATAAAAGTAACACAAAAATCCACCATTGGTTAATGTACAGGTGGTTTTCATGATATTCACAAATTTTCTACAGGAGAAAGACAAACACATAGTGTGTAAGACCGTCATTGAGGTACCTCCAGGGTGTGACTGTTGTTCTTGTAGGCCACGGTGAGGCTGCTGAGACTGACAACAGGGCTACAAGCCTGGTCTGCGGTGTAGCAAGGCTCGGTGCTCTCGCTGAGTGACTTTAGTATAGACAGGGCCACACCTCGTACTAACACTTGAGAGTTCTCAGCGGAGCTGTTGGCTCCTACTTCATCCACCCGAAACACCACAGCACCTACGGCATCAGAACCAGACAGAAACCTTAGTTACTAAGCAGGCTACTGCAAAAGAAGATACAAGAAACTGGAAATGCAGTTAAAACAAGAAGTCCTCCACCATTACTCACCTGCTAAATTAGAAAGTGTGAACATGTTTACATCCTGTAGGTTCAGCTGAAGTTTCGAAACTAAAGGTAAGCGAGATGCTGACTCTTGTGTAGTGGAAGGTGCTGGAGCGAGTGAATCCTGAGCTTGGCCCAGTTTTAGGATGGAGCACAGACGAGAGAGGCACAGGGCACAGGTCTCAGATAGCTCCACCTGCAGGCCCTGCAAACTGGACCCCACGCAGACACTGGCTGGGGAACTGGACTCCACACTTTTGTGGGAATTACTGTAGCTGCCCTGCAAATTCAGACAGAAATAATACAGCGTGCTAAAGAAAAAAAATAATGTTACTAAACGTGTACAGTTTAAATATACCCTGATGATGTTTTGATAGAAAAAAAAGAAAGAAAGGAAAAAAAACAAAAAACAGATCAAGAAATAATCCAAGTACTTTCTGGTACATCCTTATCTAAGAACCTTTCATTAAAGCTTTCTGCTAACAGAACCTGTCCCTAAAAGATAAATGCTTATAATTCAACACATCAATGAAAATGCTTTATTTTGTAAAGCACCATGCAATGGACACTGACTAAATAACCTAAATGCTTTACATGTTCAGCATTAGTTTCACCTGCAGTGTGAAGGAGTCCATGATAAGTGCCTCTCCCCACACGTGTTTGCCTGGTGGATGAGGCGCTTGCTGTATGTGAGAGCCCTGACCAACTCTCCACCAGAAATGGTCCAGGGACAATGTCAAGGTTTCGTCTTGCTTAGTGGAGTCCACAGAGTGTTGCAGTTCTGTGTGGAAACAACAATTATCATCAGAAAGGTAAATTATGTTGATATTATATATATTTTTTAAACCATATGAAATTTTCCTGAAACTGTGCTATTAGGCACAGGTAGCACCCTTCTTAAAGAATACTCTTTTGTACAGCACTTTGTCACCATCATGTTCCATTAATATAGTTAACGTGGTTTAGAATTGTAATTGTTCCATGTTTGGTTTGATAAAAATGTAGCAGGTATATGAGGTTGATAATTATTATTTTTATTTTTTAAACACTGCAAATTTAAGCAGCATCAGTAAACACATCCAGAGAACCATTATCTGCTCTGCTTACCTGTACCAACAGAAATGAAACCCAGAGCAAAGGGTGGAGTGTCTCCCAGTTGAATGGACACATTAACATTTGACACAGTAGAGCTGAATCTGACAGGGACATCCAGGAGAGGGAGACGCCTAATGGAAAATAAAGCGTATAGTACGAGCTTAGTAACATGATAGTATATATATGTATATATACAGTGTAAATACTAATGCACTGTAAATACTATAACTAATTATCTTCCTACTTTTTCCTGTGAGTGGCCTTCCTATGAATGAGCCGTTCCCATGAGAACAAGTCCAGCCAGTGAGAGAATTCCTGCTGGCGGTAGTGAATGATGCACGTGCTGACTGTCACCGAGCTACAGATATCCTCCGATGTCACCTTCAAAAGCAGGACAAGCATGAAACCTTTTTAAACAAGACTAAATAGTTGTTGGATCGACTATCAATTTGATGATAACAATCATAAGCCTGACTGCAAAGCAGCTCACCTGCAATACAGTTTTTAGTGAAGTGAGACATATAATCCGTTGCCGGCTTTGTGAGAGAAGAAGGCCATCTACAGAGAGAAAAACACAGCAGCATAAAAAGGTAGCCGTTATGTTAATCATAGCTTTGCGCGTTTGTGCGCGTGTCATCCAGCCTACCCTCCAGCAGCAGCTCTAAACGGCTATGGGGGAATTTGAGTTCAGGAACAAAACCTTTCAGTGGAGGTTGGTCCTCATCACAGTCATAGTCAAGCTTTAAAGACTTTAGCGTCCAGTTCAGATGCCTTAAAAAACCAAACAAAGATAGTCAGTGAGAAAACAACAACGGTGAATCAAAAATTGTCCGCACTCTGGTTATATTAAAACTTCTGTTAGATGCACTGTCTTATCACCTTTGTGTAGGTGTGAACGTGTTACATCAGTTCATTTGCAAATGCGGTGCGAGCTAAAATTTATTCCTCATTTATGATTTGCATGGAAGAAGAGCAGTGTGCATTCATTCATTCATTTTCTATACAGTTTTATCCTATATCGCAAACAAAGAAAAGGTTGGGTGCATTTGTAGCTTGCAGCTCGGCTAAAAACATTTTTAATAAGGGAATACAAAAGATTGTTGACAGCTGGACAAAGTGTTTTGAAAGCAAGGAGATTATGTCCAAAATTATGCATTTGTCTTTTCTACATGGTAATTAAAACAAATTCTACACCCAGAGCGCGGATAATTTCTGACTCACCCTCATAATAAAACACATCCACAAATTTAAACTGTCCACTCACCGCTTCTGGCTGTGCATAGAGAGCGTGATGTTAGTGTTCTCAAACTCCACATTGACCTTCTGGGGAATCATCTGGTGAATCTTTTCTACTGCTTCCATCTGGAAATACTGATCTCCTGCATGTTCTAGGAGAGATAAAAACCAACAAACAAATAAATAATATGGCTTTTATCTGGTGCATGAACTTTCCTTAAAACAGTAGCCTGGTCCTTTCATATAGATACCTATGAGGAAAATATGAGCATTTTATAGTTTTAACAAGTGCAGCCATGTGCCAGTTAATCAGTAACACTTTAATCAGTATACTGAGTGTAAAAGCAAATAAGCAAGCACAGATAATACTGTTTTCCTTCTGCTTAGTTTTTTCCCTTGTGGGTCTGTGACCACAGCCTCCTTCAGCGAACAAATCAGAGACTTAATGAGAATAGAGACCAACATCAACTGTCACTTGAATGTTATTACATCGATTCAACTAAAAAAAAAAAAAAAAAACTTAATTATATTTCTTATATTCATAGCATTTTAGAATCATCAGATTTCTGTTTGGTGGATGATTTTCATATGATCTGTATCGATATGTTATTTAGTGAAGATCAACAGCTCTGGTGTAACTCCACACTCCTGGTGTAGCTTCACCTGGTAAGGAAGAGTCAGTCTCTGGAGTACAGGTTGCAGTCGGTAGTAGCAGCTGAGAGTGGAACAGTCCCTCGTGCAGCTCTGCCAGCAGAGTCCTCATGCTGAGCGCCAACCTGCCCGGGCGCAAGTCAGGCAGGCTCACATCGCCACTCACAGCCAGACCCAGAGACACCTCCGCCAGACATGTGTCCTGAAAGTGAATGGACCAATGAATGACTGTAATGCATACGCTATTAACAGTATATAATAGCGTATGCATTACATATACACATTTGCTGTATACAAAACTTTAGTCATGTATTTAATCAAACATATATTTAATGAAGAATATAAAAACATAAACACAAACATAAATTAATGAAGAATACAAGAGCACATACCAGCCTGCTGCTTTTTAAAACTTTACTGCTGATCTGTCCCACAGTAAAATCCCAAGCCAACCTAAAAAAAAACAGCACTCTCAACTTAGCAAGTCAAGTCTTTTGTTATTTCCAAAAGAATTACAATTCAATGTTTAAATGACATAAAGACTATTTACAATAACCAGCCTCAAAAGGTAACACTTCCTCTTTGGAGTGATAATGGATAGTGGGCTTACATGGGACTGCATTACATAGATTGCAAACACTGAAATACTTAGACAGCCAAATGTGATGCAAGACATATTTTGTACCTTTTGCACTGGTGGTCGAGCAGAAGAGTGATAGCTGTGCTCGTCATGTGCCAGAGAGACTCCGGAAGCAGCAGGTTCAGCACCATCACGTTCAAGGAGTCAACGTGGAGTGACAGCAGCTGCAGAGGAGAAAGAGGAGAAAATGTAATGCCACCTGATCACACAGAGACTCCTCATCTCTGTGTTCAGACACCTACCTGAGACAGAAAGCGCAGTGTTGAAGGACTTAGCGGTGGCTTGCTGGGATTTCCATCATGATTCTGGGCCACTTGTGGTCTCAGAGGCTCCTGTAGGTCAATCCGTACCCGAGTCTCACCCACACACAGCGCCAAGTATCTCCTAGAGGACAAGCAACCATATGAAAATATTAGTGGCCAAGCGTTATGGATTTTACAGTAACTGATGTTGATGACAAATTAACATATTATGGAGAGTTTTTTGGGGGATAAAATGATGCCAATTTTACCACAGATAAGACACAATAAATGAATCACTACAAACTGGAAATTCATGCTTCACTGAGTATTAAGGCAGCATGCAATTGCTAGGGGAAACATGAGAAGCAGCCTGAGCAATTTTTAATCAGCCATGCTTGCAAGCTGATGAGCAGATTCCAACCTTCTTAAATAGCTTGATATCGGGCTAATTAATTACTGAAACATTAATGCGTATTATATCTCTAATTATATGGTTTAGTTACACAGGTCAAAAAACATCTCTAAATTAGCTACATTAAAAGACTGAACTTATGGTATAAATTTACTAAATCTACTAATTAAACACAAGTGTCTAATCAGACTACAATAAAGAATAAAACTCACAGGAAACTCTCACAGAAAACTAATCAGTGAAAGGAGAATGTGATTCGAGCAGCTGAGATACTCCAACATCCCTGGAGGTGACTTATTTCTTACACATCCTTAAGAGTTTTATTCCTCTAAATCCAGAGCATTTACCCAGTGATGGGTGATTTCTCTTTTTATTAATTAAAGAACCCATTGTACAGTACACAGCTGCATTTTGCAAAACAAGTTAGTTCCTGTAATTACTCCTCCTTAATCATTAAATTGAAATAATCCTCTCTCCAGAAGACTTGCCTGTAGCTGAAAACCTAGTGAATATTTTTAATTACTCGTCTTAGATTAAAGAAAGCCATCAGCCATTGAGAACCAGCTGTTGCTATAGAAACAATAACCTATTAAAATAAGCCCATTAATATACCGTAAAACTGTGCTTCACACTCAGCGCTACTCTTAGAGCTGATGTTACAGAACATTATAAATCTTCTGACCAGTCAGACTGCAGGACCCAGTACTATTTCAGTAAGTTAAGTAGTTTAAAATGTATAGCTACAATAGAGACAAGTTCAAGCATATTACTTGGTTTCAATACTTACGGTAAGTCTTGGTTAAATAATTTGCTGGAAATCCATATTCTGTCTATCTCCTACAAGATAAAAAGACACAAGTTGACTACCAAGAGCTAACCTAAGATTACTTTTATTTGCAAACCTTGTCTTACCCATAGGAGTTTGTTTGAGAATAGATTTTAACTACAGCACATTTAGGTCTAGAACCTTTAAACATTTGCTACAAGAGCTATAATAAACTAAATTACAGGTACAGGGTGACACAGAATAATGGGAATTTTTGAAATGCGTATTGGTAGCCATCATCAGGTGGTAGCACTGCGGCTTAGTGACATTTAGCAAGTAAACACTCCGCCATTTTAGTAATCATGGATCAGTGGAACGGGCAACAGCGTGCGTTAGCCATAAAAATGTTTCTAGTTTTATTGTAAAAAAGTTCCCGTTTTTTTGTGTCACCCTGTACTTCTAAACACTGTTAGCTAGCAGACCAACTGGAAAAATACCGAAGCCTCTAAGCTTCATGAAATGTCAGGAAGCTCACTCACCAGTGTATGCTGAGACAAGAACTGCACACTGATTCCTCGAAGTGAGAGGAGACCCAATGATTTAATTTTCAACTCAGCTTTTAGGACATTGTGAAAGAATCGCACCGCCAGCCACCGCAGAAGCCACCTGAAAAACAAACGGTAGAGCAAGTTTTATCTCTTGCACACTAAAACTTTAATTAAAGGCCCTTCTTCAAGACCCTCTTACATATCAAAAAGTCTAATCCTGCACATACTACAGGTCCGAAATCTGAGAAACAAAGTACTCGGTGATAAAATGTACACACAACGTTTTACAAACAAATTTAAACATACATGCATATGGTAAAATAAAAGCATGCATAATAAATGGTGTCCAAGTGTACAGGATTAAGAAAAAATTTATGTGGCAGTAAAAAGAATGTACATAATGAAATCTAGTTAAATGTAAAAAAAAAAAAAAAAAAAAAAAAAAAAAATTTATAAAGCCTTAAAGAATGCCTTTAATATCAATAATGTGCTCCAAATATTTAATTTGTATGTTAAAAACAAATCCCAGATCCTTTAGTGTTATTCACCTGCTTCTGCTTATTACATTCTGTTTAACTAAGTTTTAGTTATACACCAATCAGCCCTAACATTACGCCCGATTGTGTAGGTTTCCCTTGTGCCACTGAGGCAGCTCTGGCCCTTCCGAACATGACTCTGGCTAATTGTTGCATAGCATGTTTATAACTAAAATGGAAACACAAAAAGGCTAATAAACAGTAAAAATTCAGCCTTTATTCATATTTACATATACATTATTGCACAGTAAAATTCTTTATTATTCACAAATCGCACCTTTTGTTAGTAGGCTGGGGTCAGAGCGCAGGGTCAGCCATTATACATAACCCCTGGATTATATATAACCCCTGGAGCAGACAGGGTTAAGGGCATTGCTCAAGGGTCCAACAGAAGGGGCTCGAACTGTCAACCTTCAGATCAGTAACTCTTTCATCAATTAAGAATTTCATCAATATCGCTTAAAAAATGCTCATGCAAACAATTTATGTTTACATTCAAGCTCTATAAATCTAGCTTTGCAGAACTCTTTAACTTTAGATCTCTAATGAGCGCGAAGTGTGAAGGAAAAACTCCTTCTGTGCGAATATAAATCTTAGACAGAGAACAACGGATTACAAAGAATGAGAAAACAAACGCTGCATGAGTGATGAAGCCATGTTAGTCAATTACATGGTCACATGATACTCATGTACAGGAGGAAGAGGTGTGCTGGGTGAAAAGTCAACATCAGTAGACAGGATCTACAACATGCAAAATCAGTAAATATGCACTACACTAATGGGCGGTTCCATCAGTCAGTGTGTGGTTAATAAACAAGGTGATCACCTGCAAATCAAGATGCACACAGTTGCCGTAACCAGGAAGACCAGCAGGGCAATGAGCAGAGCAGACATGGTGCTGCACTGAAACAAGATTCACATCCAGGCACTCAGCTCTGTCTCTCTGGAGCATCATACAGCAATCAGCAGCAGATCACTGGATCCCCCCCCCACACACACACACCTGTAAGAAACAAACCATACCGAATTTATGCTTCATCGGATGTCAATCCTACATCATAAAATCAGCCAGGACATGGCTAACCTTTCTCAATAAATGCCATGATACCAATGGTAATAACCACCGTTAGCTAAATAAAATATGAAACCGAGTTACATTTTGTCGAAGGTTTATTACTGAGCTACGCCCGTATAGTACTGTCTAACTTACAGTGTAGCTGCAGAGCTACAGGTATCCAAAGCGGAGTCAAATTAGCTCTCCTGCTAGCTGCAAACAAACAAATTTTACTCTCAGGTGGAGAATATAAAAATAAACCTGTTATCTCTATTCTTAATTTATAGATATATTATGAGGACTATTTTACAAAGTAACAGGCAGACGTAGAGACTTGTAAGCTTAATGTTATTTCCCAATGTAAAATAAGCTAAGCTAAACTAAGCTAGCGATTTGTTTGGGTAACTCTAGCCTACTCCGGAGTTTTGACAGCTTTGTGCTAGTTAGCTGCGCGCTAGCTCGAGGGTTGATCAGGATTCAAATCCATAAACAACAGTTAAACGGTACATGGAATTGGTTCTGGTTTTGCTTGAACCAAAAAAAATGTGATTTTTTTTTCCCCCCGGCGGGCTGAGTAACACTTACTTTACATCCCAGATAAGAGTCGAGTGTGAAAGCGCATAGCGTTAATCCGCTCCGTTCCTCAGTGCTCCTGCTGAGGCGTGAAGGCAGAGACGGTCAGGGTTAAGAGTTTAGTTTTAACTCCAAAATGGACAAAACTGTTTCAAAACAGCAGTCCTGTAAGTCCTGCAAAAGAAAATGTGTAATATTAAATCATAAAATACGTAAAAATATTGGTGCTGATGTATACACAAAATCACTTGACATCAAATTAAAGAATGAAATCAAACAGCAAATGGCCAAAAGTTTGTGGACACCCCAGCTTCACAACCTTATGAGATCCTCCTTCATACTGTAACCAACACCACAGTGGAAGCACATAACTGTACCAGATGTCTTTGTATAACTAGTAAAACTTTGTGGTTCATGTATGCAAATCTATTCCAGACCTGTGCACAAAGCGAGCTCCAGGTTGGTGTTGAAGAGCTTCTTCTGTCCAGCACAGAACCCTGACCTCAACCCCAACTGAACACATTTGTGATTAACTAGAATACCTATCGCACCCCAGACATCTTCATATGACATCAGTGCCTGAGCTCACTAATGCTCTTTTAACCGAATGAACACAAATCCACACAGAGACACTCCACAATCCAGTGGAAAGCCTTCCCAGAAGAGTGGAGTTTATTAGAAGAGCAAAGGGGGACTCAATCTGACTAAAACTGGATGTTCAAAAAAGCACAAATGAGTGTAAGTCTCCATAAAGTTTTGGCCATAGAGTACTAGAGCATCCTGATCTGAGAGTGCTACCATTATCTGTAATTGAAGTAAGTGGTCAGCTGTCTCCTTATGCTGCTCCAATGTTTCAGCAGCCTTTACTTCTGTCGTATGTGCTGCTGCCAACTGTCAGTGAGGAAGGCCTGTGACATGTTCACAGTATGGCATGAAAGTCAATGATGACACCTACATTTACAGGGTAAAGGGACACCCAACACACCAGCATGATAAACACCAGCAGCAGCCAAACTGAGTTTTTGCTTATATATAGCAAATGCTGAAATTAATGACCCTGCCTTGTGCATATGCTGAATACAAGAATGATGAAAAATTTTTAATGGATCAGAACTGATGTTATTATTCTACATGCAGAGATTTCATTTAATTAAATTAATTCAGGATAAAAAAATATGGAAAATAGGCGTGAGGAAGTAAGTATAAATTATAGTTCGATTCCCTGCCACTGGATAAAGTGCTGGTCCCAAGTTTGGATAAAATGGGAGGGTTGCGTCAAGAAGGGCATCCGGCATAAAACCTATGCCAAGCTTGTGCGGACCGGATGGTCCACTGCGACGACCCTTTGCCAGGAGCAGCCGAAAGATCAACAACATATAAGGAAACATGCATATGGATCCCGACTGTCAGCCACTCTGTATAAAAGTAAATGCAGAAAAAAAAGTTTTTAGATTGTCTAAAAAATGGATTGTCCATTTTATTTGAATAAAACAGACCTTCTCTTTAGCCAGCCGCCAGTGTTTTGGCAGCTGGTGTAGCAGTCGTTCCTCACTGCATAACAGTAGGCAGGGTCATCTATCATATCAGTAGACAGCATCATCATCAGCTTTTATGTCGTACACTGAGGTAATAATGTATCTGCCAAAACATTGGAGCAGCGTGAGGAGTGGCAGCGAGTTGACAGACATGGGCATGTGCCCGATCCGCTGGTAACATCTAGTAACAAACATCTACACCACAAAACATTTAGTGAGTTTCACAAATGTTCCTAAAGTAACAAAACTGTCAAACAGTGTTTGTTATCTAAAGAATGAATTACTTTATGGCATGCTGTTATTGGAAATGTTTGATTAATCTCGACCCAAAGGGTTTTTATTCCCCTTATGCCCAGTTAATGTGTCAACAATTAGAATGGATTAATGCTGGCACATCAATGACATACAGTACTGTGCAAAAGTCTACTTTCTTAATATTTTGCTTCCAAAGAGCCAGACTTTCTTGTATTTTTACCGTAGTGTTGAGGAATAATTCTCCCAGGTTCCTGAAGGACTATTTGAGCTCTCATTTACAGTCCGGGCCCTACGCCTGACCAGTTTTAGAGCAATATTTTTGCTTGTTTAGCCAGACAGTGTTCTATGAATCATTTAAGCTTTAAAAAAAAAACATGAACTTCATTAAGGCATGAACAAGTGACAAACAGATGCAGATGTTGACAGAAGATCAGGCCGGTGATTAGTCAAACAGGTGTTGCTGAATGCTGAGTGAAGAGGGGAAATGAGGTTGCTGCTGGGGTTGTTACATAGACAACCCAGGTTTAATTTATATCTTTAGGCACTTTGCAGCCTGTCACAATTTTTTTTTCTTCTTCAATTTCACTAATTTAATCCAATTGAATTAAATATAAAGAAATATGGGTTGGCTCAAGTTTTGCAAAATACTGAACATAATGTGGTGAAATGTCAACCTGTAATCATTCCTATAGTCCTATAATCACTAATGTCACCTAGCTCTCAACAGTCACTTCACCTGCCTCTTTTTCCTTTATCCTGTACACAGCTCCTCCATACAAGTCCCTGTGAACTAGATACTATAGAATGTATTTATTCATGTATTGTTACAGACAATTTAACTTAAGATTTTTAAATATCTTATAAGGTTAACCTTATAAAAGGCCAGTGAGTTTACTGTAGTTCAAACATAAAGTAGCTACTGAATTAATAATAAAATGTCTAATAAGTGTTACCAAAAAGAAGGCAAGACAACAACTATTGTGAGTTTTAGCACTTACATTTTTAATGTTTTTGTATAATTTTATTCCTAAATACAAATCAAACAGAAATCTCTGTGCAGACATGGATTGCTTCTATGTCAACATATAAACATATCAAGCCAGACAAACAGATATTGCTACAAAGAAATCCAAGACCTTAATAAATCATAATTATTTTTCTATTTAGACTTTTCACAGGCCTCATAAGACTTCATGCAGACGCCTTCTGCTTTTTGTGCTTCGCAAACCATTCATCGCTTTTATCAGCAGCCATGGCCTGAAAAAGAAACATATATGAATAAAGCACATGCCAAGTAAACCTCTCCAAAGCTGAATTTGCAATAAAAATAATAATAAAAAGAGGGTACCTTATCAAGCAATTCATTTCCATTGGGGTCAAAGGAAGACAGCTGGCGAAAAGCTTCGTCTCCCACAAAGCAAATTTCATGTCCATCCTACAGTATATAAAGAGGAAGATGTTTGTATAAAGTATAAAGTTATTTACTGAAAAGGTGTAGTTGCTGTGGTTATTGTGATGATCTTTGAGATATAATGAGGATGCTGTGATCAATTCTGGATCTGCTGTGGTCTCTTGAAAAAACTATTGATGGGGAATGAATATTTTGGGGCAGAACAACCGTACCATGTTTTTGAAGCAAGTTGATGTACACGCTTACATAGTACTACTTATATACAGTAGAGTATATAACTGGACACTTGTTTCATATGCAAAGACTCACAGGATCAGCTAGAATAACCACTTCCACAGTCGCCTTCCCCGGAGTGTCCAGGCTGACGAGGGGCGTGAGGATCCTCTGGTTTTCCTTCTTCATCAAAGCCTCAATATCAGGTAACTGGATAGATGCACAGTAACAAATAAAATGTCAGAGGAGCAGTGGTGAGCAATGCTTTACCCTGAAGCAGGAGGTATATTCATCTGTTTAATAGTTTTGTCTGATATTTCACCTGTTCTCTTGGGCAGGAGAATGCAATCCTTCCAAAAGCAGTTCCGTGATCCACAGAAGCCCTGATATCCTGTAGTTCCAGTTTGCACTGGAAACCAGTACATGCATACCATCAGGCATTCTTTTAGCAATATAGATGTGATGTTAAAACACATGATTTCTTACTCTAACTTTTAATATGACTGTTCATACTATTTATTTTGTTGTAGTTTAGGAAATATCTAAATACAAAATGTTACTGAATCTGGAACACAATTGGTTTTAAGTAACTAGACAGAGCGTTTCAGAACAGGTGTATTCCTCTTCATGGTCTCACATACTGTACATACAGTATGTCTTGTTGATATTTTGCCACAAACACTTACATGACATTTGTACACTACCTAATAATTAAAGGACATATTTGTGCCTTAAGGCCCTTGTGTATTTTCAAAATAACAATCATATTGAAAAAGAAAATGATCTTTTTGATCCAACCTGACTGTCTGAGAAACCCATCAGTACACTTTTCTTCTCCTCACTCTTCTCCATCACTTTCATCCCCAGCAGCGAGGACCAGTAATTTACAGAACGCTGAAGGTCAGACACAGCCAAGGTGATTTTCTGAACCGGGTCTTTTCCAAAAGCAAATTGCAAAGAAACATTACGATTACACAAGATGCTAAAAACAGAAGAATTGTTTAATTGGGAAAATGGATTGTGGTGGAATCACAATACTAGGAATCCTTAATCTTTTAGTACTTTAAGAATCTACAGTATCTATCCCTATTTCGACAATATTGTCTTTGACTTACTTTTTGACTTGCTAGGAAATTGATTACAGCATCTGCTGTCTTTGACTTACTTTTTGACTTACTAGGAAATTGATTACAGCATCTGCAGTTAATTTCCAGTTACTGGCAAGAACTCATGAGGCTTACCACTGTCTGGCTGATCCTTGTCCAGGAGATAGAATCTATATCCACCAGGTGCTTCTGTTAAATATAGAGCTTCTCCAACTTCAGTAAGAGGCCAGCCTATTCTCCTGGCATTACTAACAGCTTTACTTGACTGTATGGTGAAACCCTGTACAAAAAAACAAATGATATGCACATGTGCTACTCTAAGTTTAGAATACATACTTATATGAATCACACACAAAAAAGATATGAAGAACAATGTTGAATTATTATTTATTATTCCAACTAATTATAAACATACCAAAAAGTCATTGCCAAGTTTGTATTCTCCAACTCCATAATTATACGTCAGCTCTGCTACAAAGTGATTGTCCTCTGGACCAAAGCCCACCATGGTTTTACTCCATTTTCCATCATAGGGTCTGGAATTATTGAAAACCAAAAAAACATTAAACAAAAAACAAAAATTTGCTTTAAATAAACAGAGCTCTTTGGACATAAGGCATTTGTGTGCGTTTGTCCGTCTCCCCCGGAGAGACGGACAAACACACAAGAACGCATGATGTCCCCGGCTCTTCGGGCCCAGCCGGTAATTGTGTCAGAATGCCAGGCTGTTCGGGCTATAGGTGTGGCGAAGTGCACAGCTGTGGACACAACAAGCAATAATTCATCTTCTTTTCTAAGCTTATAACTTCCTATTGCGAAACAATTACAAAACTTTTACGGGGGTGTTTAATGGTAATCTCTGGTAATCTGTCTATAATGGGTTAATGTTGTGCAATAATGTATGATCATGTTATTAATGGTCAAAGGTTCCCTTCTTCCTTCCATATTATTTGCTTTTAATGTGGATCTGTCAGCCATGTCAAAAAGGCTTTACCAACGCATTACTCACCCATTACACGTCGCCTTACAGCCTTCTTCAAATTCCTCATGGCGTAAAATCTATACATTAGAATTAAAACAATTCATGCTTCTAATAAATATGCATAGACTCTTTTAAACTATGCAATAAAAAGTAAGAACACTTGGCCTATGTTACTGCATAGTCTGACCTCACAGTACTATTTTAGAGACACACTGACTCACCTTCATACCGAGGACATCCCTGTAGAAGACAGCTGTCTTGCCTCTGTCTCCTACTTTAAACACAAAGTGTAGAGCTCTCCTCAGGGCCATCATTCTGTTCCTCCCAGCCTTCCTTAGCTCGATTCATCAGCCTGCCTATCTATTTCTCGACGATCGATTGTAACCGACTTCCCGTTTTTCCTTATCACTAAGTGTTTAGCTTTCGTTACAAAAAACACGCACATTCATATTTAACTCACGTGTGTGTGCATTTTCAAAGCGTGTATGAGAGGGGGAAAAAAAAACAATTGAAACCACAAATTATATCAATATCAAAAAGTATTTAGCCCCGCCCATTCGTTGTGACGTCACTCCAAAGCAACAAACATGGCGGCGCGCATGAGTCGCGTGAGTCGGGGGTTTATGTTCACTCCTGAACCGAGATCAGCGCTACTCAGCGGCTGTAGAAGCGTCATTGTACATTCGAGGCGGTTTATCCGAGGACTCAGGCGGAGACCCGTGGCGGTGCTTTATCCCGGTGATGATCGCGAAACTGTCGTTAAAGCACCTGAGCAAAGCAAGCAGCGCAGACATGACCCTGAGACACAGAAGAAACACCCAGACAAGACAGGTGCACGGGGAATTAAAGACAAGTCCTCGGGGTCAGGACAGACACGCGTGGGTAGTGGAAATCTGGCCCGAGTCGCGGGTGAGAGGTGCAGTGTGAGGGAGCAGCTCGGGGGCTCGCGGTTCGACAAAGCTCTTCCTGGAGACACGAGACTCGCGTGAGTGTTACTCTGTGTCCAGTCCGTCCCTGCACACCTTCCCCGAGATGTCCCTCAGTACTGATGTGGCAGAGCATCGGATTTGAGAAAATGCAAGGAATAAATGAAAAGAGCTGAAATTCCCATCACTAGTTCTTTACAGAAGCGGTTTAACGGGTTGATGAAGGATCCAGGTCTATACACACACTGTGGTGTCTATCCTAACACAAACAAGGACTCCTGGTCAGATTTCCAAAAAGATGTGGTTGATTTTAGAAATAACACAGATTAAAACTGTTTAGTTATACACTGTTTCATCCGGTTAACTACTGTGGTCAGCTCTCTCTCTCTCTCTCGTTCTCAGTTACAGTATGCTGAGTAAGGATTGAACACATTTACAATTATAAAAGCTCTCTTCCCTCTAACCCTATACATAAACCGATCATTATAACCACTAACATGAAGTGAAGGCTATTTATCACCAACTCTACAAATGTAAACTGGTGACAGGATCGTAGGCCTCCAAAGCCCATCTGATCTGCATGATCACCCGAGGCCCATCATGATCTTCATGAAGCGATCAAGCAGGCATGGATTGAGCGAGTGACAAAAGACTACTGCAGGCATCTTTTTGACTTTATGCCAGCCGGATCCAGCAGGTTTTAAAGAATGAAGGAATTCACACTAAATATTTACTGTTGTATAGCAATTTATTTTCATAAAATAAATTACTTTTAATGGCGGCACGGTGGTGTAGTGGTTAGCACTGTCGCCTTGCACCTCCAGGGTCCGGGTTCGATTCCCGGCCAGGCT
>JAQQZT010000003.1:16649897-16666652 GCA_030068275.1 Clarias platycephalus
AATAATTCTTTTGATTGTGTAAAGCTACTTTGCGACAATGACAATTGTTAAAAGCGCTATACAAATAAAATTGAATTTAATTGAACTAAAGTACCATCAGTCAAACACTGTTGGAAGGTTTTTTGGATTAACCCAAATATCTAACAAACAGATGAGTCTTAGTCATTGCTAAAAGATTGCCAGTGACTTGGCTGTATGAACATCTACAGGAAGAAGACAGTCCAGATGCATGCCTTCCTTGATCACTCGGAGTTACTGGGACTAGTCAAGCAGTGCTGGAGGACCGGAGCGAATGTACAGTAGTGCAGTGTGGGGTGGTATTAGAGCTTTGAGGGAAGTGGGTGCAGGGTCGCTTTTAGCTTTGTAATCTGTGTTTTGAGATACATAAATAAAACACTTATATTACACAAAATAGTCCATGCATATGTGGTGTGCATACAGTATGTCCTCCATATATTCCTACATACAGGTGCATCTTAATAAATTAGAATATCATCGAAAAAGTTGATTTCAGTAATTGAATTCAAAAGATGAAACTTCTATATTTTATAGATTCATTACAGACAGACTGATATATTTCAAGTGTTTATTTCTTTTAATTTTGATGATTATGGCTTACAGCTGATGAAAACCCAAAATTCCTTGCATAAATTACTGCAGGAATGCAGCGTTGCATGGAGGCGATCAGTCAGTGGCACTGCCGAGGTGTTATGGAGGCCCAGGAGTCTGTGATAACGGCTCTCAATTCTTCTGCATTGTTGGGTCTGGTGTCACGCATCTTCCTTTTCACGATACCCCATAGATTGTCTATGTGTTTAGGTCGGGCAAGTTTGCAGCCAAATCAAGCACATGGATACCATGGTCCTTAGACAGGCATTAGTACTTTTTGCAGTGTGAGCAGGTGCCAAATCCTGCTGGAAAATGAAATAAGCATCTCCATAAAGCTGGTTAGCAGAGGGAAGCATGAACTGATCTAAAACTTCCTGGTAGACGGCTATGCTGACTTTGGACCTGATAAAACACAGTGGACCAACACCTGCAGATGACAGCTTAGAGCAAAACCTAAGCTTCTGCTCCCCAAACCATCACTGACAGTGGTGGTTTAATGCAAACCATGATGCATGCAAACTATACACTGGACCTTCAAATCAAAATTGCATCAAAATGCAAAATTTACTTTTATCTGAAAAGATGACTTTGGCCCACTGAGCAGTCCTTTTTGTCCTCAGCCCAGGTACAAGGCCTCTGAGGTTGTCTCTGGTTCTAGAGTGGCTTGAGGAATGCGATAGTTGTAGCCCACGTCCTGGATTCATCTGTGTTTGGTGGCTCTTGAAGCACCCACTCAAGCTGCTGTCCACTCCTTGTGAATCTCCCCCAAATCCTTGAATGGGCTTCGTTCCACAATCCTCTCCAGGCTGCGGTGATGCTTGTGCACCTTTTTCTACCACATTTTCACATCTTTTGGACAACTGTCAAGTCAGTAGAATTCCCCATGATTGTGTAGCCCTACTGAACCAGACAGAGACCATTTAAAGGCTCACAAAATTGGTTGATTAGAGTGTGACACCATGAGTCTCCAATACAGAATTTGGGGTTTTCATTAGCTGTAAGCCATAATCATGAAATATATCATCTTGAGTGTAATGAATCTATATATGATTTTCAATTTTTAAGTGAATTACTGAAATAAATCAACTTCTTTTTAAAGAATATTCAACTAATTTTTATGGAGGTTTCACAAGTGTATTTGGCCGAGATTGAGGTAACATACCGGCTTCGTTTCATTGCGATCGGCTCAAGGGTAGAGAAGATATGCTCATTTAAAATTTAAATAAAATAAAAATAAAATAAAAAAACCTTGAAAAAAAAAAGTCATTAGTTCATCTCATTCATCAACATTCAACAAATAGCGCTGTACATTTTTTCATAAACGCTTATGAGTGTGCAATTGAAATCTACTTAATAAACGCAATTCATTCTGCGCACCTTCATTCTGCGCACTTCATGGTAACACATACAAATTTATAGTTCATCCCAAAATTTAATAGATGCCGTTGTACATTTTTAAAAACACACATCAGTGTGAAATTAAATTCCATGCAAACAAAGTCGCTGGCACATCTAGCATATAAATGCTTATAAGCTAAACACCCGCCTTCACTTTCTCTCACTTCACTGCATGCTCATTAAGTTCCACCCTTCCAGTGAGCCTGGAGAAAAAAAAATGTGGAAAGCTTTTTATGGGCAACAGAGCAGGCTACACTCTATGAAAGTGCCCTTATATAAGTGCCTTTTTGACAAGAGCTTCATTAGGCCCAGAGGGTGCGTCCCACTGAGCAGCTCCTGCTCCAGTCCTATTGTTGAGTGAGTGCTGAAGTGCTCTCTATCGCCTCGCTGCAGGCCAGTGCTCAGAGAAAGGCCTCCTATAGAGCGATCGTTCAACGCGGCACATTCTCTCTCTCTCTTCTGTGCAGCATTCGAGCACCAAACGCTCAACACTCCCTGAACAGCACAAGCTGAATATAGACGCATTGTCACACCCTATTAACAGACCGTGAATCATTAATATTAGTTAATGCATGAACACACACTCAAAGCACATGTTAATCCTACATAGAGGTAAGGCTTTCTGAGAAAGTCTTCAGGACACTAGCTTCCTCTCTATAACCTGAGTGACAATCAGATCTAACTAACTAACTCATGGAGGTCTGCATTAGCTGCAACTATAAATAGATAAAAACTTAAAAGACTATTTTGCTCTTTAATAAGAAAAGATCATTTATAAAAGAATTTATAATCATTTTACGAACTGCTGTGTTACAGAAGGAACAAAACGCTTACTGGAAAATATTCATCTTCGGTTTTTAAGGGTAGGACCACGACACCACTTTGTTGGTAATCATTTTTCCACATCAGCCTTCTCCTTTGCTTTTTATTCCTTACGTTACATAGCTATGAGTTTTATCCTCATCTAAGACACTAATATTAGCTAGAGAAACCTACACATATTTACATCATCATTTTACCTTTCCTTATACCTGTTACAGCATGAACACACACACACACACAAAGATATACACATATACACACACACACACACACACACACACACACACACACACACACACACACACACACGAATTGCCTGGGGGCACCTAAGCTTCTGGTAGTCTTTGTCACTCAACATGACTAAGAAACACTTACTTCCAAACATTTTATTGTCACACAGACTCACAAACGGCCAACCACATGACACGTAGGAGACGAATAGAAACACAGGTCATAACAAAAACAGACCTGTAACCTGGAAACAAAATGATTTCCGAGCATGGCTCAGTGGAGATCACGAAATGCTGGACTGGTAACATCATGAACGGTTTAGTGACTTGCACCTGTAAACCAGCTGTTTAACACACGGTTTAAACAGACCGTTAAAACCAGAGGAGAAGAAGGAATGTAAGTTTGTAGCTGTCAGAATTCGAACAGTGTGCAGGATACATTAGTCTGCAGGAAGACGGTCTGAAGCTGAAACTAGAACGTCGAACTGCAGGCAGAGCCAACGACATGATGACAGACAGGCTTGACAAATAATTATGGCTGTCTGGGAAAGTTACAGAAAACGGATTTCTGGCAGTCAGCCAAATATGACAAATAAACTGAGTTCTGGCCAAATCTTTTCCATGTCTTTTGCATAATTGATTTCAATATGTCATCTTCAACATCAACATCTTCTTAAGGAAACTGTAACTATATCAAAATAGCTAAATTATGTGAAAACATTTAGGAATATGTGATGTGGATTAATAGCCAGTCTACGAAACACACAAAAACAACCCTGTACACACAGCTAGTCTGCCTACAGATGGATGAAGATGGCTAGCTAAGTGGGAATTACACTATGAACAAGTTGCAGGATAGTTAAACTAGCCCAAGAAAGCGATATAAACCAAAAAAAATCAGTTTGTAATCAGACACGGACTGTTAAAGTGCCTATAATGTCCCCGCACTGTCATCAAAAAGTAAGCCTACTAAACTGGAGCTAGCTACCTAGCCTAGCCTAGCCCAGATTAGTGTGTGAGAAACTCTTTTAAACATCAAGACAGACTGGCCGTCTCTACCACTACCGCATCATTTAACTGTCTGCCCCGCACAGCACTGGCTCAACGCTTAAACCTCTGGGTTACTGATCAGAATGTTTTGGGTTCAAGCCTCAGAACTGGCCTTGGTCAAGGCTCTTAACCCTTTTTACTCAAAGGATACTGTATCATGGCTGATCCTGTGCTCTGACTACAACTTCCTCACCAGCTGGAATATGCAATGAAAAACATAATGTAATGTTTATTCAGTGTTTATTCAGCGTTTGCCAGAATCCAACCACATGAACATCCAATGGGTTTTCCCTAACAACCACACACACACACACACAGCTGTTTCAGATAAGCCAGTTTTTTCACTCAAAAACTCAACACAGAAATGTGTATAGATTGTATATACGAGAAGTGTTCAAGTCAAAAAAGGCTTTGTGATAAAATTTCTAGCGAATTAAAGTGTCAAACTGATCTTTTGACGTTTACAGAAGACACAGACCGGTGATGAGACTCTTAGTCGCAGTAGAACTAGGCTGTACATCCGTGAATAACGATCCCAGACGAGGTGGGTCGGAGCCCACTGCAGTCATTCTCGTGATCATTCAGCAAGTGGAACGCCCAATGCTTGAAAGTCAACAGATAACTTGACACCAATATGCAGAAGAGACGCATCTGTCTGTGGGAACTGTACGCACATTCCTTCACCAAAACCACCTGCACATTACCGGAACTCGGCTGGGAGTTATTACCACATCCCCCGCATAGAAGCCATTTCTATACATTTGGGCCACTAAGGGAGTTCCTGGGAGGCCAGCAGAGTGAGATTTTCTGTGCTGCGCACACACCAAGAGGATCTACAGTACAGCAGGTGTCATTTAAGAGCAGGGTGTCAAGAAGTGACTTCCAAGTCACTTGTATACCTCAGCCTGTGCATATTGCTTTAAGGTTTTAAAAAGGGGAATAGTTGCATTTTGACTACAGTTTCATCATCTATTGCCTGCAGCACCGTGTATGTCTTACCAATCACAAACAGTAATGCAATGCAAACATTTTAAATTGTAGAGATTAGATTTTTTTTCCTCTGCCCACTAGATGTTTGTCCACGACCCTTTGTTTGCTCTGGTCATTTTTATTTGGTGATTATTATTATTTTGAAGCATTATTATGCAGTCTTTTGTTGTGCATTATCTTCAGCAATAACTTTTATAAAACAACAGGTCAGCCATTATTCTACTGTATGCTCTGATAATCGTCTACTTAATAACATTTTAATAAAAACTGTATGCGTTTCATTAAATGTGTTTGAGTCTGTATCTTATATAGAAGAGATAAAGAGAGAGACTAATTGCTATGGCACTGACGGACTGTGTGGGGATTAACTGGTTCCTTGCATGGTAAACATATATGTAAAAGTTTTTTCTCTGCTTACCAAACTTGCATATGATAGGACTAACAGTCTGTTCTGTCTGTTTCATATTCAGCATCAATGTCAATTCATAATGATTTCTATGGGTCAATTTTGAAATTTCTTTGCCAGAGTAAAACAAACAAAAAAACCCGCAAAAAAGGGAATACTTCATTTATTTACTTGCCAAAACATTTGCACTCAAATATACTGTACACTGAGGGTGGTCCCTACTGTATATCTAAAACCAACTGTAACTGATATATATTTGGCGCTACTTTAAGGAACAAAAACAGAAGTTAAGTTACTGAGAGAACGTGCAAAATTGTCAAAACTTGGGGAAAACTCCCCAAAACTGATGATATACTTTATATTAATGTAGGTGCAATAAGTAGGAAATGTTAAAAAGACACACAGGGTGAAAAGTAAAATGTGCTCGAAAATTTTGAAGAAAAACAAATGACCTAAAATCAAACAAATGATGAAAAATCTGAGCTTTGTTTGCCCTGCAGAACATATTTTGGATTAATCAGGACCTCCTTATCTTACACACTGTAGGCCAACCTTGATTTTGAAAACGGTCAACTACAGGATCCCATGATTTATTTATTTGCTTAAACGTGGGCCACTGTAACTATGTTCTAATATTCTGTGCAATTAAAAGTCCCAGTATGACTTGAACACCGTTTGTTTGTGTGCATATTTGTAACAAATCCTTGACACACCACACTTCATAACACACTCAGGCAAATATGCACAATATTTTCTCTTCCTTTTAAACCTCCCACCGCCTGCTTAAATACACAAACACAGCCCACACATACACCCACATACACACACTAACACACACCCCCCCTTAAACGAGAGGAGCTGCTGGGTTGAGAAACGGCTCCTCATCTCTGCTCCTCTGAATGGAAGTGCACTAATGAGCAGAACGGATAATTCGGCACGGCCGCTGCCCGAGTTGGGGTTCATTAGTCTGGGCAGGAATCGCTCTTTCTGCTCATGGGAAAGCAGTTTCCCTTTTGCTGAGAGGATTTCACACATGCCACTATGCCTCTTCTTGCGCCTGATGACGAATGAGGTTTTCTGTGCTGTGGACTCGCTAAGAGAGTCTGGGTGCAATTTAAGAGCAGGGTGTCAAAATTATTGATAGGGCAACACAAGAGGAGATTTTCCTTCTACTCTTGTACATCAGTCTGTGCACATTGCTGCAAGGTTTAATGGGCAGAGTCGATTTCAGAGGAATCAATCATGGACACACAAAAATATATACAGTGAAACCTCGGATTGCGAGTAACGCGGTTTGCGAGTGTTCCGCAAGACGAGCAAAAATTTTTAATAAATCTTGACTTGGAAAACGAACAAGTCTTGGTTTACGAGTACCAAGCATGCGCTTCTTGTTTTGATGCCGAGCGTCACGTGATCACAACTGAGGCAACGGTTTATCTCTCTCTTGTGCTGCGGAATTGTGGGTAATCGTCTCCCGTCCCGTCTCTTACTGGTATAATCAACATCCGTGCATGCGTGTTTACTATAACACTGTGACCATGTGTGTGCACGTGAAACATCTTTTATTTTGTGTTTGTATGCGTGTGTACAGCGAACGTGTACTGTTTATTATAACACACACGTGTGTGTGTGTGTGTGTGTGTGTGTGCGTGCGTGTAAAGCAAAAGTAAGTCTCATTAGAGAGCTTAAAGATCCATTTTCTCCCTCCCTCTCTGTATCAGCCTGCACTTTGTCATTGGACTCCGTGCCCCTACACACACACAGCTCCTCCCGCCTTCACGCACACACCCCTTCTTCCCTCCTCCCCTCACACACACACACACACACACACACACACACACACACACACACACACACACTCTCTCTCTCTGCTCTACACAGAAATATGTGTTTTTTAGAAACACAAAAAAAAGTGCAGGTTCATTTGTTTTATTTTGACTTTACAACAGTGATTCCGTTAGTGTTTTCGTTCACGCGAGTGTCATTAATGATGTTCCTTGTTAATTTGTCCGATAAAACAGTCTTTCCTTGAATGTGTGTGTGTGTTTGCGTTTGTGTGAAAAACTCAAATAAGAGAGGAAGAAGGGTTACTGTATAAGACGAGAAGAAGGGAGGGTCTGATTCCTCCTTTCCTCTTACTTTAGCTTCACACACATACTGTACACAAACACACAGACAAACACAAGGTGCCTGTGTGTATAAACGGAAACACTTATCTGTCTGGATTTATTTAAAAAAAAAAAATTTAAGTAAAGTGCAGGTTAATTTGTTTTATTTTGACTTTATATTTTGTATTAATTATTTTTATTTATATATATTTTTTGGGGTGTGGAACGAATTTTATATAAAATAACTATATATATAAATGATTTGGTGTTGGCACTCACCTTTAGGGTCATCTTTTACTACAAGTAAACCGTTGCGACACACCACCTTCCCAGTTGTTGCATCGATAAACACCAGTGACGGGATACTGGTTACCTTGTACTTGTTCCACAGCTTCATCTGGAGAAAGAAAAATAGAGACATAATGTTAGTACAACAGCTGGTCCAATAATTTGATTGGTTGAGTGGAGTGCCTTCATTTCCTATAACCGCACTGGAATTCACTCCAGCATTCCAACAGTTCTGTTAAGGCTAAAGTAATGAGTTTCTAGGAGGTATAAATGAATTTATTACACCCACAACAAGCAATTTGAGAACAGCAATTAACCTCATCGGCATGTCTTTGGACTGTGGGAGAACGTAGTACCGTGAGGAAATACTCCAAGCACAGGAAGAACATGTAAACTTCCAACACACAGACCAGAGGCGGGAATCGAAGTCTGGAGGTGCGAGGCCACTGTGCTGCTGTACCACTACGCCACCTGAGCTATAGATACAGTCATACATTCCAGAAGCATTGTGTGCTGCTTAGAAAGAACAACAGAAAAAAAGTATGTAAAATGCTCCCATTATGTCTTCATTTTGGTCATAATCTTCTATTCAAACACGGTTGCCAGATCACATGGACAAAATCCAGCCTAGGCAGTGCTAGGAACCTGCTTACTTCAATAAAAAAATAGTCCAAATAGAAACGCATTAAAACATCAGCATTGATTATTGCTCATCTTTAGATCATACAATCATTGGAAAAAGAAAATACACTCTCAGTCAATTCTGAATTATTATCAGGGCGGAAATAATAATAATAGTAGAATAGAATGATAGTAAAAAAGAATAATAGTTTTCAGCAACTTCTATAAACAAACAAAATCATTTCACAAACTCCTACATACTGGAGCTGAACTGTTTATGCACATATCTTATTTTACTAAAATGATGACTCGGCTTTGTTCCAGCACAAAATGAGAAAGAAAAGCAGAACACCATCAACCTGGCAGCACAATTCTCAAAGTTTATAAACATTTCTGTTCGTCGTCTGCTTCGGACCGATTTCAGACTGATTAAATGCTTCACAGCAAACGGAGCCACTTAGCTCATGTCTAAATCGTAATATCCTGATTAAATGCTTTTATCATGTACATCTTATCAGATCAGACTTCATGGAAACAAGTAAGATGCC
This sequence comes from Clarias platycephalus, assembly GCA_030068275.1. Classification (NCBI taxonomy): domain Eukaryota; kingdom Metazoa; phylum Chordata; class Actinopteri; order Siluriformes; family Clariidae; genus Clarias; species Clarias platycephalus. Next base: position 16,658,968 of record JAQQZT010000003.1, read on the forward strand.
ACAGCACTTCTTTCTTACATTACACCAGCTTCCAAAACCCTGACATTAGAGACCCTTTTACACACATCTGATCAACATTTTCTTATGGAGAATTTCACCATACCAACGATTTTTGTTTATTTTTAGACTAATGTTGACCACTCACTCTGTACAGTCATAGGGAAAAAGAAACTGTCCTCTCCTTCAGTTCTGTATGTCTACCAGCGCCTAAATATGATGGGTGTGCAAGTCAAACTTGGATCTGTTGTCTCATGAGTAGAAGAAGAGGTCGCGTTGGCCTCTTAAATGGCATCTCCTAGCATGGTGGCGCTAATATGTCAGGCCGTTAAGCATAATAGCATGCTTAATAGCAACCGTGTTAGTGCTAGCATGGAACAGCATATCATGATGAAAGTTCCAATGAATGCACACATAAAAACGACTGATATTTACCAAAGACTTCAAGCAGAGCACGATGATGAGACCGCAGAAAAACATGTGAGTGGTTTACAGAAGGCCGTACGTCCGTGAATGACTATCACAGCTGTCCACACACCTGGCCGGCCACCACTGGGATATATAACTAAACGCATCATTCTGCATCCCAGGTGTTGCATCTCTACAGCTATTAAATATACAAACTATTGGTTGCGGCATTGGAGAAAGCAGGACTGTCCAATCCGCCATACCGAGGAGAGAGCAGCTACATCCCGAACCATTATTCGAAACCAGTCAAGGAAGCACTTTCAGCAAGAAAACACATCTGATAACGTTATGTGGTTTTAAATGCCACATTGTCTACTTAATAACTGCTTCAAAGTCGTTCTGAATCACATCTTAACCATCCATGTTCTTTTATTTACAGGTAAGAAGCTATCTCGCTCCTAACACAAAGCTAAATTCCAAATCCCTCTCCAACACCTAATCACGGGTGTTATCACTTGGTGTGTGTGGGACAAGGTATTGAACATCGTACATAGCGCTTAGCTGAACACTGAGCACTGAGCAGTCTACTACTGCATCAAGCCATGTTACCGTATATCCAGCAGCACAGGACTCTCTCGTGAGATATTGCGTAAACGATTATTTTTCCCATTTTAAAACATTTACTGATTTAGTTTTACATATCTGTACATTTTAAATAACTGGTTTTATAAGTACATAATTATATAATAATTATATAAGTAATAACACATTTCTGTCTCATTGAAAATAAACTAAAATAAACAAATAAAAACAAATACATTTAAGGATAAAGAAACTGTGACTGGAGATTAAATTCAAATATAATTGAATTTCCTTCAAATCCCACTTGTAACATGATCCTGAATAAGAAAACATCAATAATAATAATAATAATAATAAATCATAATAATAATAATAATAATAAATCATAATATAATAATCATAATATAATAATAATAATAATAATAATAATAATATGACATCAATTAGTTCCATGTTCTGCTGTCTCTGTAATACCAGCTGTGATTGGGGTAAAGGCAGAAATCAGCCATCAGAATCGGAATTCGAGTAAAAACCTTCCGCTCTCTTGCTCTCTCTTTCTCTGTAGCGTCCTGCTTCACAAATTCACACAGGGAGCGAGCAGAAAATCCACACAGTGAGAAAAAAAGACCATGTTCGATACAATAAAAGGAAAGAAAAACAGTGGGGGGGAAAAACCCTGAACTCACTGCGCTTTGCTTTTCTGCATTCGCAAAAGAACAAAACGTGATAAATAATTCAGTGGTGTACACGCGAAGAGCTGAAAGAGCTGCAGGATGAAGGGACGCTTAAAAAGGAGCTGACGGACAGATCGGGGCCGTTTATAATTTATATGCGATAAAACTATGTTTCCTTTTCGGATACTCCCAAGAAAGTCTTATTCGCTAACAGAAGTGTGCGTGTGTCGTGTGTGTGTGTGTGTTTTCAAGAGGACAGACAGATCAGAGAGCGCAGAGAGCTGCAGCAGACGTGTAAGAATTATTACTGAATGGTAAAAAAAAGCTGCTCTGAAGGATTCTGTTCATCTGCTGTCGCTCAGCTTATGGCAGACAGGAACAACGGCTTCATTTCTTCTTTTCTTTTTCCAGATTTTTCCATAGCAATGGTTTGAAAGTGCAACAGGGGACAGTAAAGCTGATCACTAATGTCCTGTCACTCAGAGACAGACTAACGTCCTGCTACACAAGCTGCCTTCCTGTTGGGGATGGGATGAGGGCTGTTTCAGAAAAGGATAACGCACAGACAAGATATGTGGATCCCAAAGAGCAGCTCCTCAGTAATTCTGCAATACACACACACACACACACACACACACACACATGTCATGATGATGAAAACAGACAAGGAACAATTCGGGAGTGGAGTTTCTCTCTAGAGTCAGTCAGAGCTTCAGTCTGGTTAGTTAGAGGTTACACAGTGGACGGAGACGCCTCCTCCTTTCCATCAGCTCAACCGGGTCTCGTCTCCTCTGCACAATCGCACCGTTTTGCCGTCTGCATGCCTTTCACAGTGGTTCAATTCAAGATGCAGCTGACTTACACCCAAACCTCAAATAAGTTAATGGAGGAAGAATTTGCAGGTGGAGAATTCACGTGTGGAGGTGGCGGAGTGTGTCGAGTTTCAGTCGACGCAGTTTTGGCAGGATGAGAGATGCAGGAGAAGTGATCCAGAAAAGAAAAAAAAAGAGAGAGAGAGAGAGAGAGAGAGAGAGAGAGAGAACATGACATGACTGTCAGAGGTACACCACAGAACAGGAGAACCAAAAAGGTCACTGAGGATGAGAAAGGCAAGAGGAAGAAAAGTTAAGCTCTGGAATAAATTCAGCTCGCTCTCGCTGTTGATTATTTTACTGTGTGTGAGCGGCGTCCTGGCAAGCGGTCAGGACGGGGCGGCGCAGTAAATCGTTCTCGTCTAGACTCGCTGAGCAAGAGGAGAGAGAGATCATGAGAGAGAGAGAGAGAGAGAGCGAGAAATCATGAGAGAGAGAGAGAGAGAGAGAGAGAGAGCGAGAGAGAGCGAGAGAGAGACTCTAATCTCAGCAGGAGTCTTAGGCGGATGATGGTAAATAATCACACCAGCTACAACTCCTACTCGTCTATCAGCTCTCATTTCACCCAAGTCTCTTCATTCCCATTTAATGCAGAGGGGCAAGTACTAGCTATGAGGTTGGAGTCTCTCCAAAATAACTGCTCAGGCTCCCAGCTTTTTTCCCCCTCACATTTTAGTTTAAAACATAATACACAGCTGACAAAAAAGAAAAAAAAAGAAAAAGAAAAACCACACCTTAAGATTTCATTCAATCACATTTAACTTTGATTACAGCATACGACGGGTGTCCAGTTCTCCTCATGCTCCCAGAACCATTCGTCACACTCTGAGTCCAAGAATATTCCTGTGCCATCAGGGAAGGAAAAGATCATAGATGTAATGATGTAATGATTAATGTGTGAGTACTAAGTACCTCTCATCCCTCCCCTCTGAGAGAGCTCGGCCAATCAGCTCTCTCTAGACCTCCGACTGTGAGAGGTTACAGTATCACGCGGGAATCGAACCAGCGATCTCCGGATGATAGGGCGAGCGCTTTACCACTGAGCCACACGGAGACCATATTGGCTCATTATTTACTTGAACTTTAAAATTCTGTGTATTGATTAGAACTGCACAAGATACCACTGATCTGTGGTGACATTATTACTTGCTTTTACACTTACTAAGGTTCAGATTAAAGCCCTTTAACTCATCTATCCAACTTTCATACTAATAATAACAATAATAGTAATAATAACTTGAAAAGTGAGTCATAAATAAATAATAACAAATCACTAGCCTCTGGCTGTGCTTCAGGATCCTACAGTAACTCCATGACTCTACGGCCACAAGCAATAAAGGAGTGGTGCATGCTTGTGGTTACAAAACAAATGTGGGAACAATGAGAGAAAAGTTGTAGAGGGGAAAAAGGAGAGGAAATAAGGCGCAGGTCAGTGATTACGACGTTGCTGTAACCTGTGAAAACCATTCCACATGACCGGTCCATTAGAAGGTAGAGTGCTGAGGAACGAGGTCATCAAATCCCGCCGGTTTTTACTAGGTAAGATTTTTACTTTGTCTTTAAAGGGGTAACAGTTTTACCCAAGTCCCCATGGTGCTGTCCTGCTTTACGTACAAGCTTGGCAGGTTTATTTCTCACCCCCATCAACCACCTTTATGTGAAATGAACCACAGGAACTGGCTTTACAAAAGAGATGCCCATCCGTCATTAAACATTAGCTGCTGCTATGGAATGTGAAAGAACAAGTGGATGACGTTCTTGCAGTCACAGATCACTTCTCATTGTTCCATTGGTCTTTCACAGTCTGGAGCAAATCTGGCCCGACGCCACAACCGCATTCAGGTTTCACCAAAAACATAACGCATTTTACAATACACACAGTGCATATCGCTTTCTCTTTTCACACAATAAAACCATTAGCATGACCAATTTTGGCAAAACGTAAGCTTGTAGCGCCACCTCAAAGCACTAAAGTGTTCCAGACTAACACGGCTCATGAAAAAGCCTGAGAGCAAGACTGAAAGAAGCCTCTTGGTCATTCAGATGTCAAACTCCCGCTCAACATGTGAGCGTCATAATTAGTAAAGCATCACTTCCTCTCAGGTTTCTGGATCACTTCCAGTTGTGTATTCTTAACTGCTAGTTGTTAAAAAGTGAAAAGAAGAAAAAAAAAAACTTCCTGAAGGAACTCCACTGCTTGTGTTCGCTGCAGTTTACTACCGCTGTGCACTCTCATGGATTGGTGTGTTACTGGACTCCATAAAGTCAGTAATGATTTCCACATTTTTAAAAAACAGAGCACCGTTTTAAAGACTGAAGAAAAAACGAAAAAAAAAAGAAAAAAAAAAGAAAAAAACATGCCACCGTCCTATTTTTCCAGTCAAATGTGGAGTTTTGATAGCCATGAGGCAAAGACCCGAGAACATGAAAACCAGCCACAGTCCAGTTATTCTTGGACTCCAAGAAAGATCACCGCCACTTTGTCACAGAGTTAAAAACTGGTACGTCGTGAATTAAGACACAACAGCAGTCTTAAGCCATGTTTGATTTGTATCATGCTCAGGAACAATTGCCCCCCCTCCTCAATCCCTCGCTGGACATTGTTGTTAGCGCTCCGTTCTTGAGTACTCGTGTACTTACACCCTCCAATACAACAGGTGGCAGTCTGTACTTGGTTTGTGAGCTGCAATTAAACACAAGCAATGAAAAGAACAAGGAAATGAACATTCGCACTATGCCTAATATTAAATGTTGAGAGTGACACTTGTGTGTGCCTTTCTACTGTCTCAGCTTTGGCTGTGTAGGTCAGAGGATGAGACTGGTGCGTGCTACAAGGAGACAGACGGCACTGATGAGTTGCATCTAAACAGTGATCTGCTTCCGTTCTCAGATACCATTGCCTCAATATCTGATTCAATCTGTGCCAGAGTACGCTGTATCGTTCGGGATCACCCCTTCAACTTAGGTCCTTATGTGAAAATGGCCTTAGTCACAGTTAGATGACCAATCATGTTCCTATTAAATATTTTAAAGAGCAGACAACACAGATGAAACGTTCAGGTAGTGGAGCTCTGGAAGAACTACTGGAACTGCATCAGCTACAAAATAAAGTTTTGGCAGCTGCCAGGTAAACATTGTGATTTCAGCAACACAGATTTATCCTCGGGGTTAGGCTTCATGTTTACATGTGCAGAAATGATGTCATAGATTTGACACAAAGCCAAACCTGTGGCTCTGTGGCATCTTTAGAGCTGTGTAAAGGGAGAAGCAAATCCCGTTTCTGGCTGGGCGACATATTTAATCGCAGGCTTGAAACAAAAACTATTTCACTGAACCATATTACTGTACACTCTTTTCCAGACAAAAAGCAAATTAGACTTCTAAGAAAAGACGCACGTCTCTGTCTGGTTTTAAAATCACTCATGCCAAGCAATCACTCACTTGCTTTTAAAAAAAAAAAAACCTAATACCATGCCACATTTAACATCTGAAATATTCATTCACAAGGCCATTAAACAGGCTTTATGCACCATGATATGGAGGTTAAATTGCTTTTAGATAGATGGCACAAAATTCCAATAACACCACAACCGTTCCCCCTTGAAAACCTTTTGTGCATTGTGAGATCTTATCATTGTGAGCACGATAATTCAGTAAGAAATTAAATTGAGCGGGAAAAAACAGATGGCGAAATGTCAGAGGGATTTGTTCGTATAAAAAGACATGCACAATTGAAGAAGAGAACGAGACAAAGAGAAATTTAAAAAACAAGTGTGAGACGGACACAGACAGCTGAGGTCGTGTTACGTCGATATACAAAAGCCGTGCTCTAGAACTGACTTTAATCCCCAACTTATGCTCTCCTGCAAGTTTTGGAAAGATAAGAAGGGGATTGTGGGATTCTGAAAAGCAAGGCTTTTAAATTATACACAGCATTGTCTTTGACAAATCCCATTTGCCCCTGGGTTTCAGTGACACAAGGTCAAAGGTCAGCGCGGCAGGAGGTTCCATGTCTACTGCCTGCTGATTTGCATTGTGCTAAGACAACATATGCAACCAGCAGCGCGGGCAAGACTGAGCAGGATCAGGCTCTTCCACATATCGATACAAAGCAAACCAGATTTTTTTTTTAATAGATCATGGATTACTATAAGCAGCAACAGCAAGCTTGTGTTTCGTCTTTGACTGTATCTCCACTCTCAGTCTAGCTTCACGCAAACCATTTCCTGAGTCGGCAAGGAGGAGCTGAGCAGCTGTTAGCTGTGAAATTAAAGTGCCTTTATCTCCAATATATCGTCGCCATTCTCCTCTCTGGCTGTTCCGATGCTACCAGTGCAGGAGCAGCTTGTCTTAGCCTGCCCACCAGCCCCAGCTGCCCACTTAACACTGGCATCATCCTCCCACAACAGCTCCTCTCACACAACACACAGCGCTCGGTTCTCGCCATCAGCAATTCAAAACATGTTCGCTCCTCCAGGAAACGAGGTGTCGCAGTACTGCACGGAATGGCTAGTTGGCAAACGCCCTACATACACATATGCTACCAACGTTATCACAGCTCTAAGAACAGGCATGGCCACAAAGACGCCGGGAACTGCAAGACTGTCGAATGGAATTTCAATGCTGCCAGGCTGGCATACGACACTGCTGTAGATATAGTGAGGAGAGATTAGAGAGAGAAGCCTATAAGCCAAGAAAGGGTTTGTGTGCTCTCTGACACTCTGACCACATCCTGACCTAAAGAGAGAGAGAGAGAGAGAGAGAGAGAGAGAGAGAAAACTCAGACTCTCAGAGTCCACCGAGTGATTATCTACAGCCAGCTCTGGCAACCACATATACACACACACACACCTCCTGAACTGCATAGACAAAGACCTCCAAAGCCACATATATATATATATATATATATATACATACACACACACACACACACACACACACACACAGAACCGCAGACACACACCCTGAACCACATATATGCACCAATTAGGGGTGGGCGATATACCGGTATACACGGTTAACTGGTAGAAATTTGTCAACCGATAGAGATATTGATCTATCGTCTTAACCGCGGTTGAGATCACGTGATGTTGCACGTTACGTAACCACGCAATACACATTCACTTCTATGGGAAGCCAAACACATCTAAAG
>JAQQZT010000003.1:16680469-16697229 GCA_030068275.1 Clarias platycephalus
TTTCATATTTATTTTTCTATTTCATAGTCCTTTATTTTAAGGTCACGGGCAGTTGTCTAAAGCATTTCACTGCATATTGGACTGTGTATGACTGTGTATGTGACAAATAAAATTTGAATTTGAGTGTGATGCAGAACATCGGCAAGAAAAAAAGATTATTGCTTTGTACAATACATGATATTTAAACAGGTTTCAACAAGTTAAATAGCATTTCACTGCTTATTTCATATTTTTAATATTCAAAACCTGCAAGAAATTAAATGTTTTTCGGAGAAAAAAAAAAACTAAAACATTTTGTGCTATTGAATTGAATATTGCAATTGCTTTAAAAAAATAAATAAATAAATAAAATAAATCTAATCCACAGTCTACCAAATAAATACATATTATGATTAATAATGCATTTAATTCACTCTAAGGTCTCAACTGCAAAGACTTGAATTGACAGAATTCTGTAACAAATAAAATAAATATATTATAATGACCATTTTGGAGCATTTCTGTTTCACATGAACAACAAAACAACATAAGGGATAAAACTAAATGTGCTTATTGGTATGAATTGGTTATGGTATTTTGAAATATTGAACACTCTACAATCCTATTTAAAATAACAAGATAAAGCATAATAATGCCTTAATAATGAGACATTAAGTTAAAAATAGTAGTACACTACTGCATGTTAAATGAACTCCCGTTTTATCCTGGAACAAAACACAGAATCTGAAGCCAATGAAGCCTCTTGCAGTGAACACACTAGCCTGAGAGTGTGTGTACTCTCTCTCACACACACACCACACACCACACACACACACACATACAAGCGTGCATGAGGGGATTATTTGTGGCCAGGATTGAGAAGACTATTGTTAGATCCTGAGAAAGTGTGTGTGTTGTAGCACTGCTCAAGGACCATCATCTCTACAGAACAGCAGGGAAGCCACCATCAGAACAATTCTGAGAGAAGAGCCCCACTGTTCGTGTGAGAAAGTATCCAGAGGAACTGCAAGATTCTTTTTCTCAGTATTGGAACCAACAGCTTGTGAATAGGGTTAAGAGTTTTTGGCTTTATGCTCACTCAATTACCCACCCAAGGAAGTGTTTTTTTCTGGAAAACAAGATGACATTCTACTTTGATTCGAGAGAAAGAGGTAAGCTGCAGAGAAATAATAAAGCTGCAAAGACTTTAACCAACAACAAACCCACAATGAATGGAAATAGTGCTAATCCAGTTTGACCATAACGAGAAGAATCAGGCGCTTCTGTGATAAAACTACTATTGCCTCCTGAGAAGTTATTTTTTCAGCAGGTTTTGTTTCAAATAAAATCACATGCATCACATTTGAATGATCACAATATTGATTAATAATTTATATATTGTACTACAAGCTGGCTGATATTATAGCATAAACTGTACACAGAGACTTTTTATTTGTGTCAATATTTCTTTCATACGCCTGTAAAATTTCTCTCTTTTTTGATTAGCATAAATTTTTCTACTGGGAGAACAGCAGTTTTCACATCTCAAACATATAAAGTAATATTGAATCATTCAACCAAACTATGACAAATTATTATTATATGCATTATATTACAATACTTGAAAACATTTATGCAATACAAAGTGTTTGATAATAGTTTTACCTAGTGTCAAAAATTTTTTTTTAAGTGAGAAGTATATAAAACTAATATTAATATTGCAATAATTTCAAAGCTAGTAATACACCAAAAAAGTGTATTGTGAGTTTACCACAATATCTATACTGTATATGAATAAAAAATAGAAAATTAAGAAATTAGAATATAATGTAAAAAATAAGAAACAAAAAGTAAAAGAGAAAGAATAATGAAAGGGAAAAACAAGAGGGAAAGAAATTGAAAGATGGCATTTCCCCTTCCCTCCTTTGTGTTTCTGATGAAAAAAAAAAAAAGGAGACGAGACAAAACGTGTCTTTGCTTTCACGCTGCTGTCTCACCCCAGCAATAAATCTCGGGCCTCCTCACATTAAGCGGCTGTCCTCACTCCCCCCGACTTTCCCCTGCAGACACTTAACTTTAATGGCATTTGTGTTTCAAACTGCAGAGGCCTTCAGGAAACTGGCCATGCTCGAGAGAAGCTAAAACCAACTGCCTTTCTCATTACCACTGAAAATAGGATAGGATGTTGATGCAGATGAGGAACCAACTGTTGTCCTAATCTCACTAACACACAACCTCTTGCTATGTAAGTACAAGTAAATATAAAAATATGCTGCACTTTAATGTTTACTTTTTTTTTTTTTTTTACAAAACTTACTTGAATTATAGTTCAACTGAATAATTTTAAATAAAACATTTTGCACTCAGTATTGTGTCTCTGTTCCAAATCCCCCACACACTCATCTTGGATTTTACAGTATACATTTATTTTTACATTTATACAAAATACAATATAAACACAGTGCACACAAAACATGTTAAACACAAAACAGTGATGCATGATGAGGTTTCAAATTCAATAGTTTCAGCACCTCAGCTAAGTTTGGAAACCTACGCATAGCAAGGTAAGAAAAAAAAAAAGAGCACAAGCATCTCTCTTGTAGGAATGTTGTCTTCTTGATAAGAGAATTTGGTAGCCATTCCTGGTCTCTCCTGCTCTCAAGGACATGCTGCCATAACACACCACCCCTCTCTTGAACCCAGATGATCCTGAGAACAAAAAATACTTGATTAGATATTTATATTTTATTATATGCATCTATGCTATTTGTTGAACTTTATTATATCAGGCATTATATTTATTTGTAGCATTTCTTACATTTATTTATTCATTGTTTACATCTGCATGATTAATTCAGTGTACGTAAACACTTTATTTGTGCGATAAAAAAGTTAATATTTACAGTACCTGGTTCCTCACGTTACAGAGCAGAGTTGTAAAGTCATTCCTCAGTGCCTCCCGTAGTATCCGTGCGATAGATGTGTCAGTAGACATTGTTGTTCAGAGTGTTGTTTTTGTCACAAAATAAAAACACGGAGCATTAAGGCGTCTCACAGTTCATGGGCCGAGCGGGTGGTGTTCTTTCTCAGTTTTTTCCGACGGAAAACAAGCCAACTACTGTTTCCGATTGTGTAAATACGCAAGTGTGCCCGGGATCGGAATCGATGTTACGGTGTGCACGCAAACCTGCGGGGGATTTGGGACGGGGAGAAATCATGCTCGGGAATCGTTCTCAGTGAGAAATCGCCATTAAAATGCTCAAGAGTGACGTCTTCTCCACAGAGAACCTTTCTCCGCCTGTCCAACTTCCATCTCACTGTGATCACACATGGCCAACTCAAAACCACATTCACCCTGTGCCCAAAAACCCCAAACCCCACCACTAAATATAAACCTCAAACCCAAATCCAATGTTCTGACTGAAGGAGGCTCACGAAGCATGAGATGCAGGTTCCACCCACCAGAGGAAACCCAGAGAGGAGGAGGGGGAGGAAATAAAGAGAGAGAGAGCGCGAGATGGGACTCTGCATAGCCTTCAGAATAAATAGAGTCATAAAACAGCAACATGTACAAACCATCAAAGAGAGTCAAGCATTAATGTAGCAGAGGATTATATATAGACATAAAGGTAGTTTTTACTCTCATAACCGTGCTATATGTACTGTGCAATCAAAAATTCCCAGTTTGACTTACACAATGTGAGACTATGTAGGCTTAGAAAACTTTTGTTGTTTTTACTCAGGCTCTTTATGCAAGAGCACAGAGATCACATAAAGTTTGAGAAACAAAATTGCCTCAGTCTCCCTTCTCAGATTTTAATTTCCCAAGGGCAGCGCAAGATCCTCGAGCTATGAAGCAATGACATCTCGATTACAACAACTGTTTTAGGACAAGCAGATCACCAGTCAAGGCCAAAACCACTCCAGAGGATCACTTCAAACAGCCAGGAAAAGCGAAAGAACACCAGCTGCGTGGGACTGGAAAGGAAAACCACACGGCTGAAATGTTCCCTGGTTACATCACACCCAGAGGAAATGGGCACCCACGGAGAACGGGATACATTTTGACCAGAAGTCATCCAGTGACAAACCGTGACCTGTATATGGAGCCTGCAAATTGTACTAGTACAAATAGCGTAGCATTGCAGATTATCATACAAAAATGTCCTTGTTTTTTTCAGGCATACATCACCTCTAGTTTTAAACACAGATTTCCACATACACACTCTTTCACTGATTATCATACCAGAGACTCGTACAGAGACCCTCTCAAAGAATGAGAGACATTACGTCAGAAAAGCAATATCGATGAGACATCATAGATTTTATCACATTGTCTGTCTAAGGTCTGATTAACAAACAAACCACAGGGCTTTGTTTAAGAAAATAAAATATCCAAGATAAAAAGAACACACTGGAGAGATGCTGTAATGTAATTCTCCTTATGTCAAATTAAAAACACACAGCTGATTAGTTGACCCTGTGGAATTAATCAAATGTGTTAGTTCAAGTAGGAAAAAAAACAACCACTATGAATAATTTCATTTATATCCATACACTAATTACTAATGGTGACACTAATGGTGATTAGCATATGGCTAGTTGAAATGTAATGGTTAAATTAAATTTTAATATTAATGTATATATTTGTTTTTATACATGTTTTTTTTTATTTTATTATTATTATTCTATTGCATTCCATCGCATTTCTGCTTATTCCACCTTTTCTGACTGGAAAAAAAGCTATTCTGTACAGATCTTAGTTTGCTTTAGAATGAAAATCAACAACATTCAAGCAAAATTAACAAGCTAACGTGGCTAACGGCAAAGGACCTGCTTTGATCTGGACAATGCTAACATTTGTGGTCATTATTAGCAAATCCATGCACAACATTTTTCTGGGTAAAGCTTTTTCATTAAATCAGAGCTTTTACTTTCAACAAAATGTATTTAAAAAACAGTGTAAAATATGAATAGTTTTGAATCACTGTATATTCATAATCTAATTCTCAGAAGTCAATCAATTAAGCAAGCTAATATGACAAGTTACTGATACTGTAGTTTAAAAAGCACAAACATGTCTAAGAAAAAAAGATTTAAGAGGAAAACATCTTAAGTTGTTATGACAGAATACAGTTATGAGACTAAGTGGTCAGTGGACAGTACGGGGTTGGGCTTTGTCCTGCAAAAACAGAACACCTTTGGTAAACAAACCAGGCCGTTTTTTTTTTTTTTTTTACCCCATTGAAGGAGCCAGAGGTTAAAGGAGTGGCCAGAGATTCAGCACTAACAATGAGATACTTAGCTATGATGGTAATATTTACACTCATAACTGTGTTCTGCTATTCTGCATAATAAAAATTCCCCAGTTTGACGAAAGGCATGAAATCCTTCAAACTGATCCCGTGTAAACCGTTTTGCACTACTCCTGTAAAATAGTTTGTGTTTTGAGGATGAGCCAGATATTTAGCTTGGCTGCGCTCTCAGCTGTGATCCAAAAAAATGAGCAAGAAGAAAATGGAGGCAGAACGCAGAAGGCCACAAGAGGGGAGTGGCTTTGATTACACACACACAATGTTCTAGAACTCTCTGCCCCAATTCTTTTGCTATCCATCTCTCTCTCCGTCTATCTCAGTAATATACATATATACACACACACACACACACACACACACACACACACCCTTCATTACACTCGCAATCAAAATGCAAATCACTGAGTACAATCTCTGCATCACTGAGACAGATACACATCTGCTCAGTCCATATATAACTAAATAAGAACGAGCGTGTGCTACTGTATGTGATTTGTGTGTTGGTGTTTGTGTGTGTGTGTGTGTGTGTGTGTGTGTGCACGTATATTCATGGTGCTCTGAGATGGACTGGTAAGTAACCCATCGTGCACCTAGTTTCTCCTAAGATTGTCTCTGATCCCACTGACGCCCCTGACAAGGCTATCTCCTTAGATATTTAAATGAAATTGAAATGAATCTGTTTAAACATGGTTGGTTAAATATTTATTACCGATGACATTACGCTTAAACTATGCCTCTCTTAATGCTAGTGCGACGCCGGGGCTGAAACTCTCCGTTTAGTTTGGCCGCGTACTTCATTCTTGGTTTCGTTTTAAGGAAATTGTATCATTTAACAAATCAGGGCCGTTAAGAAGGAAAGTAATACGTGTTTTTTTTTCCCTGTGTGTTTTTCCACTGTAAGGCTGACGTTTGCATGGTAGTCGCCCAACTTTGTTTCATGGTAATTATATACTGATCAGTGTTATATGGAAGACAGAAATGCTTCATACTGAGGAGTTTTTAAAAAGCTTACTGAAACTTCAACCCCCCCCCACACACACACACACACACACACACACAAAAAAAAAAGGGAATATTTCCATAGTCAAATCTACTACAACCTCAACCATCCACAGTTAACTTTAAACCCTGAGATTTGAAACATAAAGAATTAACAGTGAAAATAGTGTTTTTCCTTTATTATTATTATTATTATTATTATTATTAATAATAATAATAATACCCTGTAAAAATAGGTAGAATATTATAAGGTAAAAATGATAATCTGTGCCCCCAGAAGAAGTATAGTCCACAAGCCTTGCTTGTGATTACAAGGATATCTTGTCAGTCATGGTACAGAGACACTGTCACACTCAAAAGAACTGGACAAATCCTCAGTGATGTCACCCACAGGTTGTCGTAAAGAAAGGTTTTTAATCTCAATTGTGGGAGCTCTGGTCATTACCATCTTGTCAGGAGCTGACTCCGTCTTAACCCAGTTAATCCGGGTTTTAGGACAAGCAGATCACCAGTCGAGGCCGAAACCACTCCAGAGGATCACTTCAAACAGCCAGGAAAAGCGAAAGAACACCAGCTGCGTGGGACTGGAAAGGAAAACCACACGGCTGAAATGTTCCCTGGTTACATCACACCCAGAGGAAATGGGCACCCACGGAGAACGGGATACATTTTGACCAGAAGTCATCCAGTGACAAACCGTGACCTGTATATGGAGCCTGCAAATTGTACTAGTACAAATAGCGTAGCATTGCAGATTATCATACAAAAATGTCCTTGTTTTTTTCAGGCATACATCACCTCTAGTTTTAAACACAGATTTCCACATACACACTCTTTCACTGATTATCATACCAGAGACTCGTACAGAGACCCTCTCAAAGAATGAGAGACATTACGTCAGAAAAGCAATATCGATGAGACATCATAGATTTTATCACATTGTCTGTCTAAGGTCTGATTAACAAACAAACCACAGGGCTTTGTTTAAGAAAATAAAATATCCAAGATGAAAAGAACACACTGGAGAGATGCTGTAATGTAATTCTCCTTTTGTCAAATTAAAAACACACGGCTCATTGGTTGACCAATTGGACAAATTGGACAAATGTGCAGAATGAACCGAGCCTGGCTGTTGATTGGAACATGGCCATTTACCTCAGTTACCATGAGCTAGCTATCTCAGCATTAGCTAAATTTAAATGCGAAGTTCATTTATATGCCAACATTACTTTGCATTTTATTGAATTGTCATCCTGGCAACTCCTACATTTCTTGTGGTAAGTTAAACCACAACGGATCCAGTTAGCTTGTTAGCTAAAGTGATGCAAAGCAGACTAGTGAAAATTTGAATGGTCTGTTTTGGCACTTCCGTGTTGGACTAATTTTTGACAACCAGAGATTGTCCCTTGGTCACTCCTTTAAGGCTTAGCTTTCATAAGAGCTTAATAATAATAATAATAATAATAATACAAACTGCTCTTGTGACTGTTCTCATAAATCATTTTTTATGTTTTGTGTGTGTATTCATGACAATCCTTGCTAATGCTAGTGGGTCGGGGGGAGTGAATAGGGTGGGCTCAAAAACAGTCTTATTCTGCTCCACTAAATTAACTGGTAAAGACCTAATCATGACAAATTAAATACAATATTTGAGTCCTGGAATATGCCCATAGCATGAGGGAAGAAATTTAATTCCATACATGTGATACCCTAGTCGTTGAGTACATGCAGGTCATCAGCTGACTTAATTTTATTGCTGAGTATAGACCTGAGCAACTGAAGCAACCCCAGATCATAATACTGCCTCATGGGTCTTTTAAAATGTGCACTATGCATGATGGGTGCATCGCTTCATGCACTTCTCTTCTTTCTTGACATACCATCATCCTGGTGGACTCCATCTAGACTCACCAGACTACATCACCTTTTTCCATTGATCCAGTCTTTATGCTCCATTTCACACTGAAGCCTTTGTTTTTCTGATGACTTTCACTAACAAGTGGACGCAAAACTGCTTATACCCCTATCTCACCTGTGCGGTTTGACTCACGGTGAGATGCAGTGTCGGGCACCGTGAGTTGCCGCGATTGCCCGCCTACGTTCCGCGAAGTTCGCCAAGGTCCGATGGAAACGTATTCACAGCGCCAAAAACTCGCGGTGAATCATAATGAACCGTATTTACGGCCACCGCGCAAAACCGCGTAGGTGAGATAGGGGTATTAGACTCAATCCTGCACGTTCTCATTACATTGTGTATGTAGAGAAATGCTCTTACTTTTAAGATATTAAATATAGATCTGATTTCCACAGTTGATTTTTTTAATGAAGTGTTTAAGTGATCTCCATCAGTATGTTTTTGAACCACTTTTTTTTTTTTTTTTTTTTTTTTTGGTCACAAAGGTGACAGTTCAACACCATCATTCCAGATTTGAATAGTGCATTCAACAGTTCTTAACTCAGTTCCAGTATTTTCAAATCTCCTTCAATGGTTTATTAGCTGTATGCAGGCCAATAATGTGACCCTTCTGAAACTGCAATTTTTTTTGTTCCAGGTAAGGGCCATATCTATACATCAGGATCACCAAGATGTTTACAACTAGTTTGCAGACATAAGTTAAAAACACAACTCTCCTTTTCTTGAAAGCTGGTCATTTAAAGATCAAAAGATAATATAAAAAAAGAAATAGCCCAAATGTTGACAGAGTCTATGAGCTGTGATACTTGGACTGATTCTCTAGAGGATATAACCGAGTACATTTCCATGGCAAAGCACTGGAGTTTTGAAAAATACACAGATCTGAATGGAAACCCTGATTAAATGACACAGACCAAGCGGATCCTTATTCTACACATCCAGGCGGCATCCATCACTCAGTGACTGCTGGTGGTGGCGATATTAGATAAAGCAAGGGCAATAATCTAATAGCAAAAAAAAAAAAAAAAAAATCTAATTAAAAAAGAAAAACTAATTTATTGCATAATAGGAACGCTTCCTCCACTCGTTCCCCCAGCCAGTAGCTAACTCTATTACATGCCATCTAACAAACCAGAGAGGGCGGGCCAAACATGTGCTTCCTCAGGGGAGTTTACAGTCAGACTCTACATCACAGGGCAGCATAAGACTATCAGTGACCGTATTCTGATTGACATGCAAGTGAGAGCATAAATCCTCTCCCACTGAGAAAGACATTTGCTCTCTACGCTTCATGGATAGCTGTAGCATCATCAGGAGCCAACTTCTAGTTTTAATCAAAGTTTGTTCCAGCTTCTTGCTGTGTTTCGTCTGAACACCAAACATGGCAAGCTATAAAAAAAAATTTTGTAACACTTGCATTCAAACCAAAACTCGATAGTTATGACGGTCATCTCTGCTTTTGCATTCTGGCCAATGTGTGCTTACTCCATCCACTTTTAGCTTCTCCTCCAAAGGCATTTTGTGGGATTTCTCAATCACTGCTGATGATGTGTTACAGATGAAATTCTGAGAATTTTAAACTACACAGCTCCAGCTTGTCTTAATTATCTGTGCTAGAGCAGACACTGCGGAGCGGCTGCACAGCTTGTACCTAACTTGCTGCCTTACAACATGCGAGCTTTTGTTAACCCTCGATCATCAGCTAAAAATCACACACAGTCATACATATAGAGTAAAAATACAGAACAGAATCTGATAGGGAAAGTTGAGCATGATGTGCTGGGCAGATCTATGCAGCCTTGGGGCAGGGGCTGAGCTCGCTGGTCTTTGGAGCACAGGTGCAAACCTGCCGGGGCTGCAGGTCTTCTTCGATTAATGAACAAGCTCTGAGTGACATGTTTGTGTTAGCCGTAGGGCTAAAGAGTGACCTTGTGCAGCCCTGTCTGGAGGGTCGGCTTCCCTCAGCCCTGCGCAGGAAGCAAACTCTCTTTTCAGGATGCTGTGTGATTGTGTTACGTGACAGTACTGTGAAACCTTATAGCAGAATAATGTATAGTTTTTTTAGAGGTTTATTTTCCGTTCTCAACACACACGTACACCTGTGTCCAGAAATAGTCATCAATTACTCAAAAATAGTATTACATTAAAAAAAAATGTATGTGTGAAGTTCTCACAGTGAACTGGAGAAATTGTATCCACTATATGTACATAAATTTGTGTGTTTAATAAAATGTTGGGAGATCAATTCAACTTAAAATGAAAGGATGGTAGGCCAGTGGTTAAGGTCCCGGTTGGGCCCTTGAGCAAGGCCCTTAACCCTCAATTGCTCTGATGTATAATGATAAAACGTGGCATTGGATAAGGGAGTCTGCTAGCAACTGAACATGAGTAATTAAATGTAGCCCGTTGCTTATAGCATTAGTTCTCACTTAAAAACCAAGGGCAGCATTTAAACAATAGAAAACAACTTAAAATATAAGATTTTAACATAACTTAACAGAACTTAAAATTAAATTAAACAAACAGCTAAATTTTAACTGAGCAGAACATATCTCTGTCATCGCTATATACATTATTTCTAAACAAATTTACACTCCTACTACGTGAATAGTTTACCACTTGTAGGATTCAAAAGAAATGGTGAGGTTTAACCGTCTCAAATGCCTCCAAAGTCTTGAGCGTGTGTTGGGAAGTTGCAAGCACACGGACGGGTTCTAATGCGGACATTTGCAGCTTCTAACATGGGTTTGAGACGAAGGGTGTTTTCACTTCCTGGAAACGATCCCGGTGCCCTGAACACTTGACTCGTGTCTGATTAATTTAGATCAGTAAGAACACAATAATTCTGCGCTCCGGAACTGTGCTCGAGTTTGCTGGAAAAGGTGGTCCAGGGAACAATACGGCGTATTCATCATGGAACAAATCAGATCCGAAAGCAATAAAACCCGAGAACAGAAGTGGATCACTGTTTAAACCCGACATCATCAGTGCCGTTGATCTCCTCCGAAATCTCAGTGTGAGCGTAGTATGTGCCAATCTCATCCTCTGACATCCACAGCCCTAATTCGCTTGAAAAGTTTCGAGGAAAAGGCTAATTGGAGGCTTTTTAACATGCACAACTTTTCATAACGTAGCGCAATAAACAAATGTTTCTATTGCACCATTCAGAAGTTTGTGCAGTTCTGATTACTGGCTCATCAACTGATGCATCTCTATTATAAACGTCATAGTGGTTCATCATAGACGAATCAGCACACAATAGAATCGCAATTGAGAACGCAATAGATTTTTTTTCCCATCTCTAGTTCACAGTCTGTGTAATTGTTCATGTTTAACTTTATCTGTAGTTACAGTAATGTTGCTTAAACTTACTACACAATTAATCACCTTCAAACAACAGGCTGTGTGTGTGTGTGTGTGTGTGGAATAACAAACCACTACAAGCTCAAACTTGCCTTGTTCAAGGTTTATTTCGGACACAGAAGATGGTCGAAGCCCAAAGTTTCCTGTGACAAGTGAGGAAAATGGGACTCGCCTCGCTTTTCTACATCACTAATCTCTCTAAGAGAAGAGCGTCTCTAATCATCTGGACACTTCAGTCCCTCGGCGCTGAAAAGACTTGCGCTCCTACAATCGGCTTAAGCTGATAAGTCCTTTCGTCTCACATGCCAGCGAGATCAGTTATAAACCTGTCCTGAAAATGATTAATCAAAACGCCGATTACAGCGTCGATGTAGTCACAGACCCCCTGCTGTCTGAGCTCAGCGGGAGGCCGCGGGCCGACCGCCAGTGCTCCTTTCAGATGGACGAGCACTCCTTTATACACTTCACTTTCAACAGATTACACACAAGCACCAGCCAAGAAAAGCACGTGGCTGGAAAAAGGATCCACTCAGTTAGACTTTTTTCTTGCATGGATTTAATTTTTACAGTTTAACCGCACACAATTTTCTTTTTAGCAATCTTTTGTTAATCAATTCAATTATTAGCAGCATTCAGGTCATACCGGGACTTCTGACTGTTCTGTTATTCTACACACAGCTAGGAGAGTAAAAACTCCTGTTATTTCTCCATGTAATCCCCTGCTACACTAATGTTACACTCATCCCAGTGGATCATTAATGCTACCATTAAGGTAGAAAGCTTTCTCTGCACACCGGAGCCATAATGAGACTGCCTGCTTTACATCTGAAATGCTGCCATCCAGGAACTCCTGAAATGGCCCAAACATGTGGAAAAGACTTGGCGCACACTACAGTTCTGATCTTCATCATTCATGAGAAATTTCATCACAAGCCCATAATATATTACGTATTATATTCAAATCAAATTTAGCCAATTAAAATAAGCTTTGGTGAAACAGATGGGCATTGGTGGCTCAGTGGTAGGTTTCTCAACTGCCATGCGGAAGGCCTGGGTTTAATTCCAACCCGATGGCCACCCCCAGCCGTTGGATACAGTGCCAGTCATAAACCCAAATTAAAATGGGAGAGTTGTGTCAGGACGGGCATCCAGCGTAAAACCTGTGCCAAGATGGGATGGGATGGTCGGCTGTGGTGACCCCTTAACGGGAGCAGCCGAAAGAACACCACCAACATCTTTGGTGAAACAGATTAATCTGATGTCTGTAGAACTTGTTTATTCATCTATTCATAGTAGCTCTTACAAGATCTCTACACGTAAACAAATGTTTCTGGTTTAGGTCCAAGTCAGCTAGCTTAGCCATGTTACAACAAACCATATTTATTTGATACACAAGAGTCACACACAAACGAGTGCTGTCAGACTATACAGGTGTGGAAACAAAATAGTGGACAAAACCGTGGTTCATCATCTAAGACAATGCTGATTACAGGTCACATTTTGCATTTAGACTTTTCTTACAAATATTTCAGTTAATTCTTATTGCATGCTTGACTCACAGGCTTGGTTTCAGCTCCTTTCCTACACTGGAGTCACAGGACACTAATTGTCCACATAACGAGCAGCCAGTCACGGAGCACTGACCTTGTTTCCATCCCCTGGGCTTTTACTGCACAATGAGAAAAACTGAAATACAAGATACAAGCTTAAAGCTGAAACCAAGAAAGTAGGGAATTATCTCCAGCCCACCATCAGCCTGGAGTCCTGTGTACGATACAGTGTAAGATTGTAAGAGCGACATGTCCTGAGATGATAAGTTTTTCTTGCTTTTGGAGGGTTCAGAGAGGGTCTCCCCCCCCCCCCCGAAAGCATGCACCCGTCAGTGGTTCTGGATCAGACCATGTACCCAGATCCAAGAGGATTATATGACACACTTGAAACACAACAATTTATTATGAGGCCAGTCGTTTTGCTGCCAGCTGGGGGGAAGAGAACAGTCCATATTCTTGTGGCTGAGAGCACGGGTTAACCACAATGTGAAATACACTTAAGTAAGTTACGTTGATCCCATGTGAATGAGCAAAATCATCACTGATAGTCAATGTCAGGAGAAAATTTCATGCTTTCACTGCTTTCATTAAAGGATTGATCTCTAGAAACCTCAGGAATTGGACAACTCTTTGCTTGGAACGCTGATGCAAATGTGCATTTTGATGCTGATGGTCTTGGACCATTTTCTTTCAGATGAACTCTGTTAAATGCAGTAGATTTATAACTGTAGTGAATCTGAAAGTGTTGAAAATAAACGCACAGCTCTTTTGTGGCACTCTGGGCCAGATTCAGCACGGCAGTGAAACAAGACAAGCAAACATCTCACCTGAGCAAAGAGGAGACAGACGACAGATCTGACAAAAGCATGCGAGGCGTCTAGACGCTAGCACACAGTGTTGTGTTTGGACTGAGTTTCACCACAGTGGAGTGAGCCAGCAGTTCGTGACACACTGACCCTGACTTAACACCTCGCTGTGTCTATTCTAACCTGAGAACCTGCTTTAAGAATAAACAAAGGTGTAAGGTTTCTAGAAAAGTCTACAATAGGTTTGTGAACATAAAGCCCATAAGGAAACACTTAATTTTTTCCATTTTAACAAAGTTTCACAATGCTATAAATTGTCTACAGCAAAGGAACAGCAATACACTGCAAGGGATTACAACAAATCAAATGACTGTTTTTTACCAAAAAATGTAAAGTAATTGGATAAAAGGTCAGTTTTACCTTGTTAGGTAATGAATTGGATTTTTGTTTAGTTCAATAACAGTAATGTTTACTGTCTGATTAGTCTCAAGCAGCTATATTTCTTACAGGTTTTGAAGCATTCAAAACTAACTAATAAACACTGATGCCACGCCCCATACAAAGCATCAACCTTTTTTTCTTCCCGCTGCACCACACTCCAGTCCAGTAGGTGGGAGTATGGCACCAGCTGCCCAAGAAATCAAAAGAAGAAAAGGAGGGAATAATTTAGCAAAATGCAAAAGATGCAAGTGATTTGTTTTTTCCATCCAAAAGCTGTATGTTTAAAGAATTTAAGACCAATTAAAAATTTTAGACCATTTAACATTCAACAATAATTGGTTTAGGAAAAAGAAAGGGAAAAAAATCTCTTCTGAATCGAAAATTGTGATTATATTGCATAATCAATTAAATTGCACAGCTTAATTAAATACCAAGTAATTAATAAAATGTTGCAAATAATTTTAATCATATTAAGTAGTACTATTCTTATTAATTAAAAAAAAAAAAAAAAAAACAGCTTTGTGCTCTCATGTAAGCTTTGTCAAATATTGCCAAATACCATGCAATCATTTTAGTTTTTAATTAAAAACAAACATTCCGATGTTTTTTCTTCATAAATCTAGTTTGAAGCTTTAGTCCACTTCCATTGTAATTAATGTGTTTTTCAATACCCGTAATTGCTTCTTGACTCTTGAAAATGCATAAATCTTTTTCAAATATTAGCATAAAAAATTATTATTCATAAAAAAAAAAAAATTCTTTTAAAAAAAATTTTTTAGACTTATTTAATAATCAGTTATTCAGGTGAGAAACGCACAAGCGTCTTAACCAGCGTTTCTTTTTCTGCACATTTAACTTAGGCTTAGTCATAAATCTTGTCGAGAATATGTGGTTTAACAGCGGTATTTAGAGAACATGGGACAAAAAAGCAACAATCTAATTGAGAGCTAAAATAAAAGAAACCAAAAAGACACAACATGCACGAGTTTGTGGTGACGAGTATTTAGGGTTGGGAGCCATTATGGAGCTATTAAGCAGGAAATGGTAGGAGAGCTGCGGCAGGCAGCAATCAGAGGAACCAGATTCTGAAAGGTTAATGGGTTCTCTTACACACACACACACATATATATATATATATACACACACACATACATACATACACACACACACACACAAGGGGTGCAGCTGGGCAAAGCTGATTTCACACAGCTTTAACTCAAACATGCTGATCCTTAAAGCATCATTCAAGCACATGGGGCACAAACGTCTTCACAGGGTTCTGTGACAGGAAGTGAACGTCCTCAGCTTCCTCTACAGACTCCAATCTGTGACTGAAACTAAGGGTCTGGAATATCTTTAAAAGGAAATCTTCAGTACTGTTAGTGTTCACATGAGCTATTCCTCAGATTATTCCTGATTCCTGTATCAAAAGCAAAGCATGCATCTTCTCCCTCCTCCTCGACTACAATCTGTAATCTCTGGGTGGCCGGTTTTGACCGAGGTCACAGCCCGACACCGACTGTTTAACTTTCCTACCCCAGCCAGCAGACTGTCTCCTGAGCTCTGGATAAGTAAACGAAACCACAAAGAAGACGTTTTGTTCCATCCTCCCAGAAATGGCACGAGCACACTCCACTCCAGCTGTCCTGGCTCACAGCGTTACAGTGACTTCATTCGGATCAGACGTCCTGGGCTCTAAATTAATCTGAATTAATTCATCTGTAACCAGTGGCAGGCAGTAGGGCTGTGCAATTAATTGAATTTCGATTTCGGGTCTCAACGATCACAAAAATGGTGTAATCGTAAAAAAAAGTGAATAATCGTTTTTTTTCGGTTATTTTGACCTGCGTTCTGACGCGCGCGCGCATCCGCACTTTCGCCCTTCCGGGAGCCCGAACTCTCTCACTCTATACTGTCAGCGCTGAAGTTGCGTATGTGGTATCTGATCGCATTTAAAAATCAGCGCGAGTAAAGATGGCAGAAAAAGAGCAGCCACAGAAGCCTTTGGTCAACAAAAGAGGTAGAAGCAATAGTTCGGATTCGAAGAAGCTGACGTGGATCAAAAACATATTAGGTGCAAGATTTTCTACGCGGTTGTGTCGGCACAACACAACACAAATCTTTTTAACCATTTAAAATTTAAACACAGACCGACATATGACCAACTAATAAAGAAACAGAAAGAACGATGAACAACCCCCACAACATCCTCCGCAACACAGTCATCCATTAAAGACGCGCTTTTCCGTGCGACTTCGTATCCATCCAGCTCAGGAAGGCACGAAAAAAAATAACATGCCGTTGCATACATTTTAGCCAAAGACATGTGCCCTATTAGCACGGTTGAAAACGAAGGATTCAGGAAAATGATAAATACTCTGGACAAGCGTTA
>JAQQZT010000003.1:16697329-16725548 GCA_030068275.1 Clarias platycephalus
CGTGTAAAATAATCGTGATTTCAATCATGACCAAAATAATCGTGATTATGATTTTTTCCATAATCGAGCAGCCCTAGCAGGCAGTCAGTTTTATTTAGAAAGTTGCATGCAGCAAGTGTCTACTCACCTTCTGTATTATTCATATGCCAAGACCCCAGTCAGCAATCAGGTTAAACGATAAACTCGATCCTTTTGAAAATGCTAAACGTGATCCTTACACAGTGCCTGGAAGGTGAGGACTGCGTTAATGTTCCTCAGACTAATTCATCAGAACACTCTTCCAGAATTATTTTACACAGATTCTGTTCAAACCTTATTGGGAATCACTCATTTATTTTTGGTTTTGAGAAACTTTGCTTAAAGTGTAAAATATTTCTATTAAAAGTACATGGATGCAATGCTTGTTAGTGTCGATTTCCTTCAAACCAGACATACTGTACAGTACAATGACGTCCAAAAGCGCTCTACAACCAACGTGGATCTCTGTTTTTAAACCATCACACAGCTCACATATTATTATTATTACTACTATTAGTAATTGTTCAAGTCATATTGTGAATTTTGATTGTGCAGACAGAACGCAGTTATGAGAGTAAAAACAAATTAATTTTTTTTTTTTTGTCAGATTTTGAAGAAGGAAGATGAGTAACAAACTCGAGGGGACAGCGCTATCCGCTCCTTCCTTCTGCTTGCGTGAGCTCTCAGACGCCCATGATTGGTTGTAGGGATGTGATTCATGTGGGAGTGCAGAGTGCCTCCCATCCCTGCCCGCTGAGACAGCTCGGCCAATCGGCTCTCTCTAGGTCCCCGTCTGCAGGAGGCTACAGCATGACCTGGGAATCGAATCTCCAGATGATGGTGGAGCACTTTACCGCTGCACCACTTGGGAGCCTACAATCTTTAATTCTCTATATAATATTGCTACAATAATCTAGTACGATACAGCCATGATTGGACTGTCTGCTTCAAGTCTGAAACAACAGCCACCAAGGAACTCCTTTAATGACCCAAATATGTGGAGGTCAGGACTGTACGGCTATAACTCCCAGACGAATGTGCAAGTGATGTTGGTGAATGACTATGTGTACAGTTCCCACAGACAGATGCGTCTCTTCTCGAATCAATCGCTGAATGCTAACAAGAACGACAGCAGTGGGTTCCAAGCCACCTCGCTCGGGATCGTCATTCGTGGATGTATGCCCTATTCTAAAATGATTGCACCATTCAAATGTCTAACTGGAGTGAAGAGTTTCATCACTGTACTGTGGTTGAAGTTGTCTGTAGTAGTACACTAGTTTTACTTAAATATTTTCCTTCTACTCATCTCAAAATATTTCTACCCATGATCCCCCCTCACAGAAACGGTCAAGTGGTGGACAAATAAGTCAACCTCCATCACCTCACGCTCCCCTTTTTACTCATAATACGAGTTAGAGCTATTAGGCATTTGGACAACCCAGAGAGTGCCCTCAGTGCCAAACGTTAAACTCACCATCACTGATAGCTGAGCACATACGAGTTATTGTGTGCAGGAAAGGCCCTGATCGCTTTCAAACCTCAGACACTGAAATCAAAGTGGCCAACGCGGCACAGCTTCGGATTATGTGAGGAGTACATGTCAGCTGTTTTCAACCCGATGACAGGCACCTCTTAACTCGCTCAGAAGATCCCAGCAGCTGTCTCTGTGCCCGCTGAACAGAGCCGGGTGGCAGAGACGAAGAGCACACTGCCTGAAAGAGAGTCTGTCTGTCTGTGTGTGTCTCTCTCTCTCTGCAGCCAAACTGCCATTTGCTTTGCGCTGCTGGCAGATCCAAGCTGTGAGGGGATTCGAGGCCACGGTTGATTTATGATCTGCTCTCCCTGCAGCATCTCCTTGTAAGGCAATGCCAGCCTCTCCCAATACTGTCCAGGCACCTTCTCCCTTTCATATACTTTGTGGGGAAAAGTTGACACTGATGCTGGACAGAATAGCCGCACTATTCAGTCATCCCTGACCTCTTTACTTTGTGCCATACTCCAAGCAGTGACAAAGGGGGGAGAAAAAAAAAATGCGGTGGGAAAAATGGATCCAGTAAAAGCACTGGACATCTCTGATGTTAGCGATTAGTATAAGCAGGACTCGTTTCCAGCACAGGCTAGTAAAACCTAATCGCTGCTATGCAATTAGTAACAAATCTGCTTTTTGTTTGTGCAGTGAGAAAGAGGTTAAGTGTGATGTTCAAGACCTGAAACTCATGACTACATAAGGAAACGGCCAAGAGATTAGGAGGAAGTGAATGATGAGATGAGTGACAGTTGTGGGCAGTAGGTGCTCAGAATCCATACAGCTTTTCAGCAAAACCAGAATCATACAGTACTGTGTAAAAAGTCTGGAGCCACCCCTCTTTTCTTCATATTTTGCTTCCAAAGAGCCAGACGTTCTTGTATTTTAATGCAGTCCAGAGGAATAATCTCCAGGCTTCCTGAAGGACTTTTGGCTCTCGTTTTTTGGCTCTCATTTTTAGTCCAGTCACTGTACCTCAACAGTTTCTGAAGGAACGTTTTGTTCATTAAGCCACACAGTGACCTGTGATGGCCTCATTCAAGCCTAAAAACATCTAACTTAAGGCTTGATCAAGTGAAAAACAGGTGCAGATGATGACAGATGATCAGGACGATTATTATACTGGTGATGCTGAAGCTGGAACAGACTAGAGGGAAAATGAAGTTTGTAAGTAAAACATTTGTTCTCATTTATTTTATTTTATTTAATATGAAAAAAATGGGGGGGTCAAGATTTTAACACGTTCATTACGCTTTCTGTTGCCGAAAACACTCAGAGCTCATACACAGCGTGACTCATGGCTGCAGCACTGAGCAAATGAGAACATGAGCTCTATCAATCACGGTGCCATAAAGCTCTCAGGAGCTCTGCTGGGCTTTCATACTGTAACGCAAACCTACAGCTGCCACTGAACCCACGGCAACATAAATCAGGTCAGGTTTCAATACGACAGGAATATAACTAAAGACAGGAAATATAGAAATAGCTACTAAAACGGGGTCCTGTTCTACCCTGACGTCGGCATAAAACACAGTCTAGTTACATTACAGCCTAATTCTTACTGTGGCCCTGGAGATTATTATAGCATCACAGCCAGAATTATCATTTTATTCAATACAGAAAATCGAACAAGAAAATGTTGGCATCAATACAACCATACCTTTTTTTTTTTTTTTCATTACTTTCACATACAAAAAAAAAAAATTCACTCCTTTCAGCTCAGTGCCACGACCTTGCATTTCAGTTCGGCCCAAAGGAGCAGTAGTATGAAGTGCAGTCGTTACGCACCGCCAAAAATATTACACATAAATCCAGCGTTTGGGAGATGTTTTGTCATCACTGTGCGACCAGAGCGCATTACCGAACAATCAGGGGGTTTTTGCATTCTAAATGAGGTCTCCTAAAGAAGAGCACTGGGGATTAAAAATCCCAAGCAGTACTTCTCATGATCGATTAACTGCCAGGAAGGAACGCAGCACTAATCCGACCTGCATTGTGTAAAAGCAAATCATTTATAACACACACACACTCGCACCGAATCCTACATTCCACTGAACCCTCATGCATTAAAACCTTCGAACACCGAGGATTATTAACTGCACAGCTAATGTGTGTGTGAAAAGACAACATGTAAACACATGCAGAAAGACGCTGCGCTCACTCATGTAACGGACCAACATGGATACCAGAGGCAGAGGTGCGAATGAAGACGCAATCCAGATGCAGGTCCTGACACAGGGAATATAAATCAAAGAAAAAGAAGAAGAAAAAAAAACATACAGGAAGCATGTGCCAGGATGTGTAATTGGGAAATGACATGGGGTAAAATTAGACAAAGCACACAGATATCACTACCAGACAATGTACTAGTATGGATGTAGCATGAAACAAATATAAACGTGTTGATAATTTTATAATGTGACAGTTATTAAAGAGTGGTAGTTATTAACAACGGTTTTTAAAAAATGAGCAACATTAGATGAACTCAGAGAAAGCTGTTTTTTATCTATGTGATAAAAATGATTAACTGTAAACCAATACCATGATAATATTGGCTTGTATATGCATCACCATAGCACCATTAAAAAAAAATCCTTCAATTATGATATCTTTTTTATTATCATCATCAAAATCAGTTCTGCTCATTTCCGTTTATTTGCAGAATTTAGTTTTTTGAGAGCATCATGTAAAATGACAAAATTACAGGAAGAGAAAAGATAATCTGTTCACACTTCCGACCCTACACGTGTTAAGATTTCATTTGAAAAATAAAATGTCCTGCAATTCAAACACATTCCTGTGAAATGATTTCATTCATCTATGGCCTCAGTGGATTATTTCAGATCTCTAAATGAAACTGTTACTCTGGAGATGCTTCAGCAAACGCCACCCTGGCATTACAGCCTTAACTCAAAACCCTACTGTACTACTATATAAATTACACTGTGCTTCTTTGTTAATAATGTTAATAACAACACCCTGCACTGACACACAAGAGACAGTGTTGTGTACTTTGTGGATCTATTGTTGAGCTGGCTGGGGTTTAATACAGATTAGTTTAAGAAGTCTCTCAAGTCTTTCTAGTTTTCTCCAGCTCCCTGGACTCAGGCCTCTAAAATGTTATGATTAAATATGCAATTTAGACTTTAAATAAATAGTGTGTGTGTGATGTATGTTTTATCTGATAAAAGTATGGTGTTTATTAAATTTTATTTTGCTGTAAGGATTAATAGGAGACTCCCAGATTACAACGCAAAAAAAAAAAAAAAAAAAAAAAAACCTGTCCTTCCTGACTTTAGAGCTCTTTATTACTAAGGCCATGATGCTGCAATCTTGTTTTCAGCGTTGCAAGGAACATCTGGAAATGAGTTTCATGCTCATGTGGAAACAGTGCCATGAAGTGATCCACTGATCAAGTCTGCATTATTGATGATAAATGCCTGGAAATAAGAAAGCCATGTAGCAGACACACTGAGGTTTGGCTGTGATCTCGATATCTCGCGGAATTAACTTAAATAATCAAACCTTATACTTCTGTGATGTTTGATAGGAATAATCTGCTGTTCATCCAGCTGTTGCAGCAGCAGGGATTACTCAGCGCGCGCTCACCTTTTTGTGTCTGTCTTTAAAAGGCAAAGCCGGCCATTGCATCTCCTGCACGAAGTCCTGCCAGTGTTTCTGCTCCTGATCGGACGAGATGAAGACGATTTCCAGTTTGTCCTTGTGCTCGGAGGAGGTTTTGAACTGGCAGTAGAAGTCTGCCAGGCTGCTGTTAAACTGGCGGCACGGCGCGTTCACGCTGCAGCCGAAGTACAGGCCGACGAGCGCGAGCCCGCTGCCCAGCGCGTGCACGTCCACCTCGGCTTTCTCTCCGGTCACGAGCCGCTCTCCGAGCAGACTTACCAGGAACTCCGACATCGTCGCTCTGGACTGTACAGGACGAGTTTGTACTCCGCTGTTCGACCCGCTATTTCGGAATAAATCACCTCAAGAGGCTTGACGGAAGCCGCAGCTCTGTGGAGCCCGTTATTCGGCCGTTTTCGCAGCGCACAGAGCGGGCTTCAGCGCCGCGTTCAGCATGAGGACCCGACACACTGAGTGCTGCTCAGGAATGCGCTCTGCTTTTAGCCTCTTCTCCAGCACCCGCGCCGCTACCGCCCTCTACACTCCGCACTGCAATGCTGACACCTACTGGTGCGTGCTGGTACTGCAGCTTCATCTCCAGTCAACCGTCGATGAAGCTGCTTCATCTCAGCTTCAACATTTACTTGAAAACTACACAGCTGGGCTTGTAAACATAAATGTAAACCATTTCTACACTAACAGACATGATTAAAAAGTGTTTTGTTTTCCAAAACTTACAATGCATAACCAAAAGTATGTGGACACCAGACGATCACACCCATATGTGGTTCTACCAGAAACTGGCCCTACAAGGTTGAGAGCACACTCACTCACTGATCGTCTATACCGCTTATCGTGTATAAAGGATTACACACACACACACACACTTACAGACATGCTCATTTATACACTACGGGGCAATTAGTGAACGCCAATTAGCCTGATCTGCATGTCTTTTGACTCTGGGGTCTTTTGGACTAGGGTTAGGAAACCAGAAGGAGGAAACCCACCAAGCACAGAGATAACACGCAAAATACAGACCGTACACACAGACCAAAGACATGAATCAAATCCACACACACACACAAAAACATCTTTGCATGCTGTAGCATTACATTTTTCGAACATGTTCAAAAGTAATGCTTCTGTGCACAAAACAAGCTCCATTAAGACATGGTTTGAGAAGGCTGGAGTAGAAGAGCTGTCTAATGTCCTCCACAGATCCTTGACCTGACCTGCCAACACCAGCTGCTCCACAGGCTTCCTCACGTAGCATCACCACCTGACTATACCAGTGCTCTTGTGGCTGAATGAACACAAATCCACACAACCAAGCCTTTTCAGAAGAGCAGAAGTTATTAAAACAGCACAGAGGTATTAAATTCACAAATCACAAGTGACATGGTGTTTTCACCAGGTATTTCACAACTGACTGTTCAATTATTGTACTGTTTTGTAATATGCACCAGCAGAACTGGATCATTTGGTCAAGCATCGGTGACAATTGCCACCGTTTCCATAACTTGTGTCAGATTTCACTCCAAGTGAAAACTATTTTTCCTGCTTCATTATGTTAGCATGTCAGTTTACTCAAATTGCAGTCACATACCCAAGAGTCCACATGAGCAACAGGTCCCTAGACGGGTAATTGAGATTTTTCTTTGTACAGAAAACACCAGAGCATGCTCTTCTTTCTGAGAAGCCTCAGGTCTTCTAACACGTGGCAGCAGAATACCCAGGCTTTTTTTTTCTCACTGTCTTGTTGCCAGAGTTATTTCTCTATGTTGTGAGAGCAGCATCTTAAGAAATGCCTGTGCCATCACAGAATCAGGAAGCAAAAGTTTCAGACAACATTATGAACAAGTCTAATACCCAAAAGCACCTTTGCAGATGCTGTCACCTCGTTCCATCGTGACGTGCAGTTGTGGATCTTTTATACCCAATGGTATCAGTTTCCACAGCATCACCTCCCAGCATGATATCTTGCACCATTTCTAAGAAATACAGCACTGAGTGTTGTTAGACAAATAACTACCCGCATACAAAACCTGTGAAGAAACTGTACTGTATGTGCACAAATTCTTCATTTATTCTTTCTTTATCTGCTCAAAGCATACCATGGAATTGTTGAAAAAGTTAAATACTTTTGGATTAATTTATTCTTTAACGATTTAAACAAACTGCTTAAGTCATTCTTATGGTATTTAATTAAACATGTAACGTAATAAAACACTGAACTATTTAACGCACTGTACATTTGCAAATAGGCAAGTGTCTTTTCACATGTTCAGTCACCAAGATTTATTTATTGTTTTTAGACAAGATCAAAAATTGTTAGACAGTACTTACTGTATGTCCGACACACCTAGCAAATAAAAATTTATTTGATACACACACGAAGAATTGATCAACAAATCTGCGGCATCAGCTCTAACAAGCTCATAAGCATTATATTTTGTACACAAATACAAATTACAGACTATGTTACATTATGTGATTGCAAGAAATTCTCACTACTATCAGCACACACTGCCTTTAAACACAGAATGCTGACCGAGATTGATACTTTACCCATCACCTTGCACTAAACACACATACACATAATCATATGAGTCTGATCATATGGTAGCAAAACATTGAAAATGACCAATGGTAAAGCGAAGGCTTTTGAAAATAAGGTGACAATATGTGGAACACCGGCAGTATTATGGCATTAATCTTCTGTGAACATCAGGCGCACCAGGTCCGCTTTGAAACACTGTTCCTCCACCAGCTTCTGCGGCTGAGAGGAAACATAGAATAGGTACAGGTAACTGTCATTTATACTGTACACAAACACAAACCACATGATGACAAAACAACGCATCTAAAATCAATATCACAACCATGATGGGAAAAGATACTCACTGTGTTGTAGCGAAGGAGAGTAGGAACTCCAGTTAGTTTTAGATTCTTCTTAAAGTCGTTGTTCTGATCTTTCCAGCTGATGGAAAGATAACTTTTATTAAAAGAGTACTTTTCATATATTTAACAAACTTTTACTTGATATACAGCAAGACAAACAAAGAACATGGGATAGAATATTTCAACTGGAAAGCAACACTGACTAATAGACCTGTCCTATCATTATATATAATAATAATAATAATAATAATAATAATAATACGTTATACTTATTAGTGTGGCACAGAGTTAACAAAAAGATTCCACATCCTCCCAGAGCCACTCTTTCCTGGGATCTGCCCCACAAGGGAAGAGCAAAAAGCATTGATGACAAAACCTGGTCATTCAGGACTTTCAGGTCGTCAGCTGACTTAAATTTATTGCCACATAAGGGGCCTGAAGCACTACCCAGATAAAACTGCATCCAGAGGCTTCCAGTGGCCACTATACATGATGGGTACATCGCGTCATGTGCTTCCCTTCTTACCCTGACATACCCATCGATCTAGAACAGGGGTAATCTGGACTTATCAGAACACATGACATCCTTTTTCCAAAGTGCTTCTAGCAAATTTTTAAGTTTTTTCCTGATTAGTCTCACTAACAAGTGGTTTTCTTATGGCCACACAGCTGTTTAGTCCCAATCCTGTGAATTCTCATCACATTGTGTGTGAAAATGACTTTCACTATTAAATTTCACTATTAAATATAGCCGTTTTTACAATTCAACTTCACCAAGCGTGGAGGTGACTTTTTTTCAACCTCATTATTTTTTTGTGAAGTTGATGGTTCAGCAATATACTTCCAGGTTTTATTAAAGTGTTGGAAAGTTCTGAACCTAATTCCAGTAATTTCAACAATATAATTATAATGTAACCCTTCAAGCTTCGAGTTGTCCAAGAATTGAAAAGCTACTCTTGCCATATTTCTTTAAGCAAAGATTATTTATTTCAATTATTACTAAAAAAATTTTTTTATTCCAGGCAATATACTGTAGTTATTATTACACCTAGTGGTCAAAAATAGAAACTGTAACAAGCGCTAATAGAGACCCACTGAGGCAGAAAACCTCCACACACACTCAGAGGAGGAACAGCAGACAGGACAGTTAATCACAGAGTTGCCATGTTTGCAATTTTTCACCAAACTGGTCTGGTTTATAAATAATCCATGTCTGCAAAGATTTTGTTATTATAAATAATGTGTTTATGCTGTAGAAAAACCAATTTACTGTTAGGCATGGCATATTGCAAAGATTGGGAAAGAGAAAGATGGATTGTTAAGCAGAGCTTGTCCATAGATCAGAAATTGACATTTCCCATGTGTGGTTTTTGAGATGCAGTCAGGACGGAAACTTGGCAGCTCTGAGCTTTTTTTTTTCTCCCTGTAACCTGCCAAGCATAAAGTCAAATGTTGATTTTGTTTGAGGCTGTCGTTATTAATGTCACCATCCCCCATCAAAATCCGCAGTCATGATGTGATCTTGGAGTGCAGGGATAGTACGGAGAAATGTCTGTATAAATAAAAACATCATGTGTGTATACTGTGAATTAACGATTAACTCACTATGGCCGGTTTCCCACTTGGCAGTAAATGAAGACAGAGCCTTCAGGAAGATGAGCCATTTCCCCGCGAACCACAGGCTCAGCTGTAGAGGACAAGAGACAATCGAGTGAAATGAGGTTTGGATGTGCAACAGGAACAGAAGGTGTACACTTAACCAAAAGTATCCTACTAGCACAAGTTAATCTAGTGGTAGAGTACCACTTAAACTTTGGACACGCTTACCAATTCAGAGCATTTTTCAAACCAGAATTCAAATTGTATTTGTCACGTACACAACCATACACAGTATGATATGCAGCGAAATGCTTATAAAAAAGAAAGATTTAACTTCAGAGAATATTGCACTAAAGAATACAATTAAACTAAAGACATAATTTGTAACAAAAAGTTAAAAAATAAAATAGAATAAAAATAAAAATATATAATTTACACAGGAACAGAATTTACAAAATAAAAGTGTAAATTGTAAGGTATAAATAATGTAAACGTACAGAAATGTAAAAATATGGTGTGTGGGTATGACAGCAGCAGAATGAGTGAAACATGGAGCATGAAATAATAATGTGTACGTCAGCAGTAGTCTAGTCATCATTAGTCATCATTTTATATGGATTTTATTCTTTATTTATAGTATTTGCCACATTGTTTAACAACACTGATGACATTAACACTATCAAAGAACACACATCATATTTTGGATTCTTCAAAGTACAATGTAGAAAACAAACAAACTAAAAATACCTTAAATGAAAAGGTGTGTCAAAATTCTGTTAATCAAAAGAATCAAATTTCTGATGATAAAAAGTAAAAAAGTTGTCAAACTAAAAAGTTGTCAAACTAAAGGCTCTTGACTGAGCAACCTTACTCACTGACCTTTTTCTCAGAATTACGTCTTAATCTCAACATTCCAAATTTAATCTGAAAATTCAGACTTCTAAAATCTAAATTCTAATAAAAACGGGGAAGTATATATATATATAAAGTAGTACAACTAAAGAAAAACACTTGAGCAATAAAAGACGCCTCATTATTTAAGGAGATGATTAGGACCTCAATAAAATTATTTTATATTTTACTCAGAATTCCGACTTGTTCAGAAAACTCCTGATTCTGCGATTAAAGTCAGAATTAAAGTTGAAGGAAAATTCTAAGATTCTCTCAATTTTTTAATCGTGGCTGTCATCTAAACTTTCGAAGAGAATAAAAGTACAGTGTTTTCATGTGAGAAGCTCAGCATTCTGCATGTCTGTGGTGTAACAAAACTGCTTTTACAGGTAAAAGTCTGGTTTCAACTACCAATTCAACCTTATTTTATTAGGCTTTAATAATAATAATCATTTCACCTCTCTAAGATGAGGAAGAAATCTAACCCAAAAGTGAACTCAGATGACACCCAGGTTATAAATCATTACAGTGGACACTTGTATAAGAGTAACATTTCCTGTTCATGGTTTGTCAGATCTGGTTCTGTCTGGCTGTTGGATAAGAAACCTGGGCAACAGACACTCATCATGGCATGTACACGACATGTACACACTCCTCATATGTGCCCTGAAAGCAGCTGAAATGATGAAAGTTCTCACCTTTCACACAGTCTGGACACCAGCTTTTCCCCTGATCATCTTTGTCTCCACTGAAGTACACAAAGATGTCTTTTCCCTTTCTCTCAGCCACAGCTTTGCAGAATTCCTCATACCCGTGCACAGGGACTTCTTCATAATTAGCCATGTTGTGCGCGCGCACTGGGGTTCAGTCAGACTGAGGTGAAAGTCTGTGTCTGGTCAACACACGGTCCACAGCAGATCTGTGACTCAACGAGCATGTGACAAACTAGGCCTAGTCCCAAATACCTCCCTATTGTCTGTAAAGAGCACTATGTAGGGCACACAGGCGCCCACAACTCACGCGCTGTGTAGTACACTTAAACGGGGAGTTATTTCAGTGTGAATTGAAATACCTTAACATCCGGAAATACTTTACTTTTCACAAGAAAAGTCATTTCCTCTTTGTCGAACATACACACGAAGATATATTGATATATTATTACATTAAAGATATATTGTAATTATATTTAATGTAATTTTTCCATGAGAAAGCGTCCAAACTGATTGTCAGCTTTTTAGAACGTTTTCCTGAACATTGCAAAACAACCAAGTATATTTTACAAAATACCAGCAACGCCTATTTATTTAAAAACTGATTAATTAATTTCTTGAGTATATGTATGTGTTTGATTACACATTTAAATACAGAATAATTTTTATTTATTTAATCAACATCTATATGCGTGTAACATCAAATTTTGTGTACATTCCTACCCTGAACATGAAAGCAATATCAATGCAAATAAAGTATACAATATTATATTATTTTTAAATCTGTAAACAAACCATCAATATTTTAACAAAAAACTATGTTTTGAGTCAAGAAATATGGCCACCTTTAAATAAAACAGATTCAGCGTAATTACGTCATGTCATCTCAACATGATCAAACGATACTTTCTGATATTGTGGTGGCACTTACTGTACAGCACAATACCATATTTCTGACTGAACCTTGAGACAGCAGCAAAATCAGAGGACAACATGTTATTACATTACAGTATTTTTGGGCAGTGGTGGTTAAATTATTCCAACCCC
Source organism: Clarias platycephalus (assembly GCA_030068275.1). Lineage (NCBI taxonomy): Eukaryota > Metazoa > Chordata > Actinopteri > Siluriformes > Clariidae > Clarias > Clarias platycephalus. Next base: position 16,709,648 of record JAQQZT010000003.1, read on the forward strand.
AGGAGTGCTAAGCTGCGACTGTGGGGTACTTGACCATGACCACCCTCTTCCCCCTCTATTTTAGGGGATGGATTTCATGGCTGACACTGTGCTCTGACCCCAACTTCCCAAATTATTTTAATGTGCTGTAATAAATATGTAACAAATATAGGATTAATTCACTTACTCATATGTCTTACAGACACAAATCCTTCTCAATACCATGGTTTGACAAATTAAGAGCTACATTTTGTTACAAAATAGCAACTTTTATGGCGCTAAATGAGAAGGAAATTACAATGGGGCATGCTGTCAAAGCAAAATCAATCATGGGGTTGAGATGTTTTACACTTTTATCGTTACATATAAAGTGGTGTATTGGTGGCTCATTATTAGGCTTATTACCTGCCATCCGGAAGGCCCAGGTTAAATTCCCAGCTAATTCCCCAAATCCAGCCATGCAGGGCATCCCCACTACCAGTCAGGAATTGCATCCTGGCATAACACTAGTGTCAAATGAAATGTGATGGAACCTGCAGCCAGACGTCAGGCACCTTCTGACCAAGCAGATTTCAGATTCAACACAGATATGGTCTAAAACAGATATGGCATAAGTACTCTACATATACAGTAGCTCAGATGTATTGGCTTCTATTGGAGACCCCTTTATGTGTTTATTTTGTTCAGATGACAATTAAAAACTCCCTAAAGTGTGGTCAGTGGATCACAGCTGTTCTACAAGACCTGTATGAACTTGTCAAGATCTCAGTGGCATTTCCCTATCACTCCAATCATAGAACACTATGCTAGAGTCTATAACCTAATATGAAATGTTACTAATTTTATAGACCTACTCATGAATTCTTTCTAAGATGAAAGAATTCTATTCTAAGAGCTTCATGAGGGACTGGAATCAATAATCACACAAAGGTCTTTTATTGACGCACATGATGAAATAAAAAGGACATTCAGAGTTATTAAGTAATTGTTAAGCTAGTTGCCTATGTTCCAGTAGTTCTGTCTTGTCCCAAGTATACAGGAGGATGTTAATCAGTTTCCAGTGGCTAATGTTCTTTACACATTTTCCACATGATTGAGCTGGTGTCTGTCTGGTTTTACTGAAACATTATACTGTGTGCAATTGGCATAAGAATAGATAATACCATGTCTACAGTATTGTTACAATCGACTGTTTTGTAAGATAATAATCTTGTATTGTAATCTGTCATTTTTCAAATCTGATAAAATTTGCACAAAAAAACTACAATGTGGACAATTTACAAAATTACAAAAGGTGTGATAGAAAAGTGATTTAAAAAAAAGTATGATCGAAAAATGTGATGTGTGAACATTTTATGCAATTTTTTATATTCTTAGATTTGTTTATGTTGTTTTCAGCAGGGTTCAAATACAGAGACTAATTATTGCCAAACACTGATTGTGTTTCTTTAAATATTTCAGTGTTAATTTGGAAGAAGGTAAGGCTCACCATCAAAACTATTTCACATTGTCTGTCTATCAGGACAAAATAAAACTATATATTTCGAAAATCTTTGGGTTGACTCTGTGCTTGGCCAGTGTGTTCATTTATCGAATTCTCAGAAAATGTGCTGTTTCAGATCTGAGAAATTGTTGGTCATGACCCTTATTTTGCTTAGTGTTGTTTTTAACTGCTTGTGTGTTCTTAATGTTATTTGTTTTTTGTACAGTGTCCTTGAGAGTTTTGAAAGGCGCTTATAAATAAAATGTATTAATGTTATTTGAGCGAGTAAACTTTTGGAAAAAAGGACTAAATGAAATAAGAGTTCCTGGGTCCAGAGGGCCATGAAAAATATCTTTCAAGAGTAACAATTTCTTTGCATTTATATAAAATATTCCTTATTCCTCATTATACATTTTGAAACATAATTATTTTTTGTAATGAGAAAATAATATTTAAAAATGCAAAATAATAAGAAAATAAAAATATAAAGCTGTTGTCTTCTGTTTGATGTGCAAAATTTTAAATATAGTGTAATGCTCAGCTTATATAATGAACTAATAATGATCTTTGCTCATTTTTATGCAGGGTGCAAAACTGAGGAGAAGCAAGTACAGTACTCTTGTTTCCCCCCGTATCTTCCTATGTTTAAATGTCAGTTGATGGAGGATCTTGTCTTTTCAGGTCATACCAGTTCTGATACAGTGCTTCATCAGAAGCACTTTAAAACTAAACACTGCTTATGTTTATAATATTAACAAGAGCCTAGGCTAGCGTAATGCCCTAAATTGTATACAGTGTTTGAAGACTCTACACTATTTGACTTTCTCAAATCAATCAATAATGTTAATCTCTAAAGATAAATGACATACTAGCTTGTAACTCAAATCACAGAACTAATTGAAAATCTAGTGAAAATGTTCATATAAGATTAAATTAGATTCAACTTTATTGTCACCGCACATGTATGGTACAAGGCAATGAAGTACATTTAGCATCTACACAGAAGCGCATTTGTCGCAGTGCAAAATAATTAGCATATGTAAATAGTACACAGAGAAAGAGTTATATACAATGAGCGCAAATGATTGTAGGTGAATGCAATGAAGCAAAATACTGTATACCATGATACAATCGTTTGCATATGTGTGTAGTTATTGCTTTGAGTCTGTGATGTTATGGTGGGCTTAGTCAGTGTGACTGTGTTATTCGGCCACAGGGTGTTCCTTATCTTTCACCATGTAAAGCAGACAACAGCCACTGAATTTAAACCATGTACATTATTTAAGTATGAATAGTAGTTTCCTACTTTAAACATAATTCCTGACATAGCAGATGCACTCAGGTTGACTTTGTTTACTCTTATGGGAATTTGCTGACTGCTACCATGTTGGAACTCAGTGTTGGCATTTTCTTATTGTATTAGACACAGTGGAAGATAGAATAGAATATGGTAATTTGCGTTACAGGTTTATCTAATTTCTAAGATTTGCTAAGTGCTACTGTAGATAGCCTTTTGTGGGCTATTTTAAAGCACACTGTCTTCAGTTCCATTTGACCATAATAATAGATCACCTCACAGCTTCCACAGCAAACCTGAGCTTGGGTTCCTTCTGTAATGGGTTTCACGTGTTCTTCTTGTATCTTGGGTTTTCTCAGGTGTGCCTGGTTTCCTGCCAAAGAGAGGTTACTCTAAGGGTGTAAATAAGTGTGTGAATGTGTGCTTGATTGACTAAGTATGTATGATTGGATAAGTGTGTGAATGTGTGTGAGTGGACTAATGGACTGGTATTCCAGAATAGGCTCTGGATTCACTTTAAGTCTAAACAGCATAAAGCAGAATTGCCAACAGCAAACTTCTCAACTTTCAACTGTATTACTGCACTTCTCACATAACATGACTTGAGATCACATTGAGATCACCTGCAATTTGTCATGCATAGGCTCACTACATTATTGCTTGTGAAGAATGATCATACATAATATGATTTTGCATCATTGCTATTGGTGCCATATTGTACAGAAACAAAGGGAGGAACAAAAGACAAATTCAAAAGATGCTGGGAAGACTCTGGCAGCATCAATTATCTGTTCTGTCCAGAGAACTGTCCCCAGTCACCACACACGAGGCCTCCTGGGAGATCTCTAACCAGAAGCGGTGCACCAGGATGATTAGGCAGGTCTGGAGTGCAGAGGGGGCCTGGATCTCTGGCAACTCGGGAGCATTATGTGCAGCTTGACTGAGAGAGATGGAATGGGAGAAAGAGAGAACAGTTAGGTTTGGTCACATATACATATATAAAGTTTTGGCTATGACAAGACAAATAATTTCTTTGTCTGCTGTGTATTCTCATTGACTCTTGCTCATCACTGCTTTCATACAGGTTCTCACACAACAAGATTCATCTCTAAGAATCTCAAACATGCCACAAAATATCAGAGCATCTGCGGCAACCGGCAGACATAGAAGATTGCATCTCTGTGCTACACAAGTGGTTTCCCCAGGACTGAAACAAAATACACAAGGTCCAATGGACGCACAGTGCTATTCAGGCAATGACCCTGACATTAGGATTGGGGTGGGATTGTCACAGATCTCAAAATTATGTTGTGTTTGATTGAAAATTCAGAAATATCTGAGCTCTGAAGACACAAAGAAAAGATCCCACTTGGAATATTTTCACTAAGTGACGCCAAATCAACATGTACAATAAACAAACTAGTGCTTCTTTACTTTTAAATGACTTATTCTAATTATACTAGGATTTACATGACATTTGCTTGCATTTGACCTCATAAGCGAGTAATCAGAGCTTTGAGCTACAGAAAAGGGCGGGGGAAATCATCAGTGTTATCATTGATCACCCCTATGTGCAGCTTTGGTAAGCAGTAATCTAACCAGGTACTGTACTTGTAATGAGTATTGCATATTGTATTGTTTTTTTCTCCTCAAGACAGTGAATCGATTGCTCTAGACTAGAACAACGTAATTGAAGGTTAAAAAATAGATTTACTTAAGGTGTACAGCCATGTTGATTTACCATCAGGAATTATGTTGAGCTGTGACCTTTAGTCGAATGTAGTATGACAGGGTGCAGGTGTGCTCTAAGTGCTCTCAGATTTATTGGAGATACAATCCAAACGCTAACATTGTAGGGGCGTGGCTTTCAGGGATGGAGGCGGGGCATTGCTGCTGGTTAAAACTGAACTTCCCCTTTAATGCAGCTGAAGAGTGTTCTATAGGTGCTGTGGGAAAGTAGAAGTTCTGGATATGTCTTTGTCATCAGGGTAAGTGATTGGGCATGATTCACTTTCTTGTCTTGTGATGCGTGTGTGTGTGTGTGTGTGTTTCAGAGAGAGAGAGAGAGAGAGAGAGAGTGTGTCGCAGTCAGTATCATCAGCACGATCAGCTTGCTCTGCACTATGTGCTGTTAAAGGCACTCAGACACAGAAATGGCACCGTTTGACTTGCAAGGTGTCTTCCTCTCCGCGTTTGATTACAAGACAGAAAAATACGTCATCGCCAAAAACAAGAAAGTCGGCATCCTCTATCGACTCATACAGCTCTCAATAATCGGTTATATCATCGGGTAAGATCATGTCTGATTATCTTTTTAAGCTTTTAATAACGCTGCAGTGTCCGTGTGCGCGTGCCAAAGGTGTCCTTCTGCTTTACTTTGGAAAAGTCCATCATCAGTCATCAGTCACCTGTGATCAGTCACCTGTGATCAGTCACCCGTGATCAGCCACCTGTGATCAGTCACCTGTGATCAGTCACCCGTGATCAGCCACCTGTGATCAGTCACCTGTGATCAGTCACCTGTGATCAGTCATGTTCTCAAAGCAGTGAAGAGATTTTAGAGAAGAAGACTTCTGTATTTTGTAATGTGACTTAGGTGTATGAAGTGTGAGTGTAGTGGTGTCATGTGATTACTGTCCAGGTGGGTGTTTGTGATAAAGAAGGGCTATCAGGAGACGGAAGAATCTCTACAGAGTTCTGTCATAACCAAAGTGAAAGGGGTTGTTTTCACGAACACGACGGGGCCCGGACCCTGGCTTTGGGGTCCTGAAGATTATGTCATCCCACAACAGGTGAGACCTGTGTGTTTATATGCATGATGCATAGATTTCCAATGCTGGTCCATTTCCTTGCTTTTTTCCCCACCGCAGACTAGACTTGGAAGCTTATATAATTTCTATAACATTTAGTCTCTGTGGTTATATACTGTAATAACTAATGTTCCCTCATCTCCAGGGTGAAGCTGTGCTCTTTATAACCACCAATTTTATCACAACCCCAAACCAAAAATTAGGATACTGTGCTGAGGTAAGACACCATCAAACTGTCAAACTACAGCACACATTCACATTCTCATTTCATATAGACCTATTATTACAAATCGGAGCTGTTTTATTGTTCAGTCTTTCTTGGTTTTGGGATGGAATTATGGCTGGGATACAGATTATACAGTGTATATATATATATATATGAATTGACCACAGGAGGAGACGGTCTGGCACTGTATGATGTATTTAAACCAGCTGTGGAAAAGTGGTGACCACTACATTAAGACATTTTCTTTAGTCATCATTGTGAGTGGAGAACCGTGGTGTTGCTGGTGTCAGGTTTAAGGATTTTGTAACGTTTGCTTTGGTGTCAGTGACAATTATACATACGTTGTTTTCTGACCATTCATATGTTGCAGCAAACACTTCCAATGTGGTAAGTGTTTTTGTCATCTCCTGAAAGAAACAAAACCCTGTACTGTATGTGTTAGACAATCTTAAATGACTCACCATGCTGTTTTTACTCAAGTCACCACAAGGAGCCAGTTGTCAGTACATTACCTCATTTGGTCACAGTCAGACTCTTTTTAAATCATAGTGTTATTAGGGCATGTAAACATTCTCTCATGCCATCGGACAATAAAACCATGACAATAACAAACCATATCACTCTGTGTCTCACTGATGCTACATCTACATCAGATTAACTGTGTTCAAAATGAATCAAGTGCACTTCTTTCTTTTGTAGAGTATTAAGGTGCTTGATGGTCATTGCCAAGAGAATGAAGACTGCCCAAAAGGAGACACTGTAATAGCTGGCCATGGTGTGTACTACTCCGGTGTTTCATACTAATCTGGTCATTAATAATTAGCATTCAACATTCGGATTTTCTTTTTTGTTCCCATTAGGAATTAAGACAGGACGCTGCTTAAAGAAAAACAGGAACTCTACAGGAACATGTGAAATATACGGCTGGTGCCCCATTGAGCGAAGCATCCGACCAGAGTAAGAATAAATAACCTTAACACTGACTGTAACAGCGTTTCACAGGTTCTCAGAACACAAAAAATTGTGTATTTGTTTGTGCCTGATAAATGAGGCACATTAAAGGCTTTTTTGATAAATGGCTAAATTATTTGTCTATAAATAGCTACTGTTTGTTTTCTGTATTTTTAGTTGTTTGTTGTCTGCATATAAGAGTGTCGTTTTTTTGTGTTGTTAGTGTGCCTTTGTTAGGAAAAACTGAAAACTTCACCATTTACATAAAGAACTTCATAAGATTCCCCAAGTTTGACTTCTCAAAGTAAGTACTTTTTCCTTTTTTTTTTTTTTTTTTTTACAAGTAATGGTATGAAAGTTAGGAAACAATAAGTAACACCTGGTACAGAACATGCTTATTGACCCTTTACAAGTGATGATACATAGTCTGTCTATAATGATCCTGCCCACATCCGGATGGTGAAAGGGAACCCACATTTGAAACAAGTCAGGGAAGCACTTTCATCAAGAAAACACATCTGCTAACATTACACTTCTCCTTAGTACTTGCTTCTAATTTGTTCCAAATTGCCTCCGTACCATCCATGTTGTGTTTTGGGTTACAATTCTAACTAGCTTCTAAAACAAAGCTGAACCCCTCTCTAACCCCTAATCACCGGCATGCCTTGGTTTGTAACAACAGATTTAAACTCCTAAATAGTGTACTATGTTTCTATTTTATGCTATCTGGGAGTCAACCCCTAAACAGTTAGTTAGCTATTAATTAGAAAGCTTGAAATGTCAATATTAGTTAATGTTACCAGGAAAAGCATTAAGCACAGCATATTTCATAGCATCATCTCATTTGCAACAAAAGGACTGCTGCTAATGCTAACACTAATGCTAACAATTGCTGCCAAATCCAGGAGGATCACATATTTGTACTGTATACCATCTGAGGTAGTCATGTTATGATAACAAATCAAACGTCTGCAATTGAATATCCTCTTCATCCATTTCCACACGCTTGTCTCTTTTTTAATTAAGTTACACCACAACTTACTGCATATGAAAATAATCAGCAGAACAGAAGCTATCAGTTGCTAGGTTAGCCTCTGGTAATCCAGGAGGTAATCATCAGGTACTCTTTCTGCTTGTTTATTTGGCTCTGAAATACACTTTGAATGTAATTATCAATGAAAATACAGTACATACTAGCCTAATGCCGATTAACAGTGTGTTTGCCGTCCACTGTTGTGACTGAAGTCATGGTAGTCACGTGTCTGCAACAGGTCACTTGTATTTTTCTAATGTCGGGTCACAATCTTGGATAAGGGCCTCTGGAAGGGTTGACTAGTTAACATTCATAGCTTTCTAAAGCAGGCCTGTTTGTAACCTGTTCTGCAGAGAAGTTTCAAGAATTTCTTCAAAGAGACAAACCACAGAGAACACTAAGGCTTAGATGGAGTTATTGTTTATAAAGTGTATTGAGCAACTGAATGATTTTGGACTAAACTTCCGCGGGAGCTGAAATGGACTTTACTCTTCTTGATTATGTGACCATTTACTGATGACAGCATCTAACACATTATTACATGATTATTGAGGCTTATAATACATTCTGTTTCCACCAATCCGTCTAAATGTACTTTCTTGTATTATCTTATTTTGCAAACATTAAGCCAGTCAGTGTGTTAGGTTAACATGATCAACTCTGTCCTCAGATCTAATGTTTTGGAGACTGCAGATGACATGTATCTGAAGAAATGTTCATATGACAAGCTTACTGATTCTTACTGCCCCATATTCCAGCTCGGTGATATAGTCCGGAGAACTGGACATGATTTTCAACACATGGCCCGGTTGGTGAGTAACCGATCATAAAACACAAAACTCTGAAAGCTACTGAGCATACATAATTACGTATATGCGCTACAGCTTTAAGTCGAGTTCATGTCGTGATTTTTTTTAAAGAGAAAAACTTTCAGAAAATGGGTATTCTTTTTTTTACCTTAACTTGTCAATCAGGTTACATCTGATCGTCAGGTTACGTCAATCGCCTACAATTTTGCCACAGTGAAGAAAAAAAACGCCTGCAGTTGTGCTTGTGGTTATTTAAGATGCATTTTAGTATCAGTAATATATTGGTTTAAATATTAAATAAAGATTTTGGAGCATGGCTGTGAGGATTTGTGTTAATTCGAACACAAGAGCATTAGTGAGATCAGGAACTGATGTTGGGTGAGGATGGTGTGATTGATGGTGTCCACAAACTTTAGGCCATGTGGTGCATCTTTTATCTATAAAGGTGCATATGATGGTGTATATTTGAAGCGTTATCCTAATTACCTTTAATAGTTTTTGAAGGTACATTACATCTCCATGTAAACAATACTAATAGGTACCTACAAAGCAGCTACCAAAGGTACATTATACGTGATTCCTTTTTCTGAAAGTCCATATGACAAACAAAATGAGGTAACTCCATTTTTGCAGAGTAATGTCATAGTTGTTTTGGTTTGATGTCAGTGCGAATTTTGTGTGATTTTTCAAAATGCTACCTCTCCATCGCCTACAATTTTGCCACAGTGAAGAAAAAAAAACGCCTGCAGTTGTGCTTGTGGTTATTTAAGATGCATTTTAGTATCAGTAATATATTGGTTTAAATATTAAATAAAGCAAACCCATGTTTTGACTATGATTTTGTAGTTAGTCAAACAGAAAGTAGCGGCAGCAAATGTGATCTAGGAAAAACATTTTGAATGTTGTTGGACTCAAAAAAATGTTAAATAAAAAGAATTGTTTAAGCAGCATTATAAACAATACAAAAACAGGTTACAGCATTATCAGTCTCCACCTCTACCAGATTTAGTTTCACATTGGTTCATGATCATGATAACAGCCCCCTATCATAGTACGGGTATGTAGTGTATAATATCTTTTCACCCGACCGTATGTCTGTCAGATTTCCCATAAGATTATAACATTACAGTAATAGCAGACAGAATACTCCAGCTTCTCACACACAGCCTCTTGTAGAGAAACGCATATGCATAAGCCATAATCATCAAAATGAAATAAATACTTGATATATATCAGTCTGTGTGTAATGAATCTATATAATACGAGTTACACTTTTTGAATTGAATTGAATTTCAGTATAATTATTGAAATAAATCAACTTTTTGATGATCTTTTAACTTATTGAGATGCACCTACTTATTTACCGTGATTTGACGAAAAATTCAACAAGGGTCCTCAACAAGGTGTAGCTTTTGCCCCGTTCAAGTTCCGAGTCATGTTCACACCACGCATTATGTTTGGGTGTGTATCTTGCAAGCTCTATCAGCTATGCCACGCTTTCCCTCTCTCAGGTTACAGGCCTTACTAAAGGCACAAAGAAACACATTACAGCCACTGACTGGCTGTAACAAGACACAGGTGAGACTCATCGCTTCAACCCGCCTCCTCTCGGTCGCCGGCTGACATTCGACCATACCCTTTTACACAGTCTAGCTAGCTATCTAATTGTATAACAAAATACACAAAGGGTGAATAATAAAACTACACAAACTGCTAATGACCAGGTGTGCATGTTTTGTTCACTATGCTTTTACAGTAGTCTTCTAGCTAGTTTGCCATTGTTAGCTGTGTAGCTCACTACCAACTTACAGAATGAAACCCTCAAACAAAACAGATGCTAATATTTGGATACACTATTGTGTTCTGTTCAGCAACGCTCACTGAGTGTTGTATCTGTGTTCGCCATTTATAGATATTATAGGCCTCCTCTAATAACGTTTCCATGTGTCTAGCTGGGCGTAAATTAGCTAGGCTTTCTTTTAAACATACTACATATGACTTATGTCACATTCTCCTTATGTAGGGTGGAGCAATAGGAATTCTAATAGAGTGGCACTGTGACCTGGATAAAGGCTATTCAGACTGCAACCCGAGGTACAGCTTCACTCGGCTGGATGTGAACACAACAGTCAATGCTGTCGCATCAGGGTATAACTTCAGGTACAGTTTTTAATGTCATGCTACAAAACCTGTTTCTGTAACATAACCATAACCATAAGGAATAATCCTGTTTTTTTTTTTTAAAACACTTCCTTTAAACAACTGTCTCTTTTAGATATGCACGGTATTTTAAAAATGCGGATGGAGAGACCTACAGGACACTTTATAAGGTGTATGGGATTCGCTTTGACATCCTGGTTCATGGCAAGGTATGCAGCTGGAATTCTTTCCTCGCCTGTATTTGTGCCAGGATTGGGTATTTATGTTTAAAGATGTTCAGATGCTGTACACTTTTAACACATTGTGTATTTTTTTAGGCTGGAAAGTTCAATATAATTCCTACAATCATAAACATAGGCTCAGGTCTTGCATTAATGGGTATTGTAAGTATTTAAATTTAATCCAAACTACTTGTAGACATAAAACTTTTATAAATTTAATGCTATCAGTTTGTGCATAGACTTTCAAGATTTCATTGACATTCATATAAAAGAACTTCTGAAAAATGGGGAGAATAAAAACCCATCAGTTTTTATTAGCTGAAGTGCAACTGGATAAGCACCAATGCACACACCACGCTTGAGCTTTGGATAAAAGGGTCTCGAGAGTATCATGTAAGGTTTCTTGTTTTTCTCCTGCAGGGGGCGTTAATCTGTGACATGGTACTTCTGTACATGATGAAGAAAAGCACCATGTATAGGGAGAGGAAATTTGAAACAGATAATAAGTATGCCACAGAGACACCAGTCCCAAAGTAATTCTGAATCTGTTTGTGTAAGAATTATAATAATCATAGCAGAGGTTCTCAAAGTTGAACATTTTGTGAAATAAATTGCATATACCTGCTTAGTACATCATGATTTTATAAACATAAACCAAATATTTTAATATGATGCACTTTATTTAATTGAGTATTTAGTATTTTCTCTCCTTTAATGTATTAAGTTATATGGATTTGATTTATTTATATTAAGCCACAGAATCTAAACAAACTGTTTACACCTAGAAAAAGAGAAAAACATTAATATTGATGAACTGTGGTTTCTATCCCTGTCATAGAAACTATAAATATATATATGTTCAGCATTGCAGACATCACTTTGAGAACCACTGCAGTACAACATTCATCCATTTATCCCCACATTCACATGACCGCATGTGACCGTTTCTGCCATGATCCATCGCAAATGTGCTCCGTTGGATTGAGATCTGGTGACAGTGGAGGCCATTGAAGTACAATGAACTCATTGTCATGTTCAAGAACCCAGTTTGATATGATTTTAGCTTGGTCACCTGGTACATTATCTTGTGTTCATGAAAGTATGAGCATGGTCAGAAACTTTACTGTAGGCTGTGGCATTTAATCCATGCTGTACCAATTGTGCCAAGAAAATATCTCTCTTACTATTACACCACCAGCAGCCTGAAGCGTCCCTAAAAGAGGATGGATGTATGCTTTCATACTGTTACACAAAATTCTGATCTTTCTATAAATTATCTGATCTTTCAAAACAACATTCGACACTAATACTACTAATCAAAATTTCACTAAAGAATGCAGTGATGGCTAGATAAACCTATAAATAAATAAAAACTGATGCAATGGTAGCTCAGGTAATGTGAAAAAAGTCCACTTGAACTTGATAAAGGATCACAGTATGGCTTTCTGTCAGTGGAGTTTTACCAGTAGGGCTTTTACAGGCTTCACTGAACAGTTTGTGCTAAAATGAGCAAACAGTGCGGTATTACAGTACATTTGATAATTTGATTTAAATGACAGACATTGGCACATTTAATGAAATTTTAAGGGAGGCCAGTCTTCTTTACACTTACAGCAATCTGTTACACAGTATAATAATACAAATTATGTCACTATGTGGCAAGAAGCTGCTGTAAGAGGAATAAAAATGAGAGGAATAAGAATCTTCATGCATGCTGTTATGGGAAATAGACAACACCCATGATGAATTATGCTCCTATATCAGCACATAAGCAAGTGTTTTATTCCTTGGTGAATAGTCAGTTATTCCGTTTTGACCTGTTCGAGAACACTGACTTACCCCGTGTCTTTTTCTTTTTACTTTTCCTAGGAATGGAAATAACAACAGAGACGTGTCAGGCGAGGCTGTGAAGCAGCCATCAGAGCAGGAGCAACTCACAGAGCCAATAGATTTACCCAATGGACAAAAAGACAAGTCATGTGACTGACAAATAATATTGCTTACTGCACATACTGTAGTGCTTACTGAGACATATTAATGGACACCAGCCTTAAGAACCTGACTTTGTCTAATACAGAATGCACTGACTATCACTGCTCCTGGGAATGACGTACTTAAAGCTACTTTAAGGACTTTTGCGATCGCTATGCAGTCATTAGCTATGCAGTAATGGATTTGACGATGGAAGCAATAAGACCTCATGTTTATCCAAGTGTTGTTTTTTTTTCAAAGTTATTACAGATGATTTCATCGTTACTGTCATTTATGACTCTTGCACTGACACTTTTAAATACACTGTGATTGAACATCTTTGCCAAATAGTTCACCATATATGTATGAAAAGATAACTGAATACTCAAAATTTTTTCCCCTATTTCGGACAGATGGCAATTTTCATCCAGCTTTTCCAGCTCTATATCATTTAAAACTACTAAACCAGACTGAAGTATTAATAGCAATACATCTAAATGATAAAGTATGACTAGTAATGTTACAATTGTTTGGCACAAGGTTACTGTTTAAATATTAACTTACTTCACTCTGCGGCACTTTGGGCTTACACCACCAGGGATGAGGGTTCGAATCCCACTTTCAAGCGTGTAAGTATGGAGAAACCCATGGTGTTTACTCCATGCACACTTTAAAGCCATGGAGATTAGCAGACATGCTAATTAGTGTTTCCAAATTGCCTGTAGTGTATATCCATGCTTGTTCCCTGTGATGGTCTGAATCCCCATCCAGGGTGTACCATGCCTCGTGCCGAGTCTCTCGGGATAGGATCCAGCCCCCAGTAGTATAGAATGAGTGAGTAATAGTGAGTTATTTCACTCTGAACATGGTGCCACTGTGTTTATACTGCATGTAGAAATCTTCAACAAGAGAACACTTTGTAGATGTGCATTACAAATAGTTCTAAGCTTTGATATTTTGAGGTCAACTAGTCTGAACTATCGCCGTTTTATTGTCATATACGCTCACTGAACACTTCATTAGGACCCACCTCAATCCTTCATGGCTTGGATTCCACAATTACTGCGGCTCGTTCAACTGTAGGTCCATGCAGTGAATTTCCCATTCTCGCACATCTCTGAATATCCACTGCATTCAGATCTGGTGACTGAGGAGACCGCTGAACTCGTTTGTCATGTTAATGGGACCAGCTGCATAAGACCATTTGTGCTTTGTGACATGCTGAATTATCATGCTCAAAGTATTCGTTATAAAATGCCATAAAGGGAGGCACAGAGCCAGCACCAATACTCAGATAAGCTGTGGAATTCAAGTGATGTTTGAATAGTAACAACCCTGAAACAAGGTCCACCCTCAAGTCATGATAAACATGAACACTGCACATTCTGAGATATTTTGCTCTTAAACATGGTTGTAAAGAGTAGTTATTTGATTTCCAGGTAATTTTTAGACCAGTGTTTCACTTATTGGATGTTTTGATTTTCTGTATTAATTCGACATACTGGTGTGTATGTGTGAGAATATCCCAGGGGATCATATGTTTCTGAAGTATCCAGACAAGCACATCCGGCACCAATATTCATGTTACAGTCACAGAGATCACATCTTTGCCACTTCTGATTGATGTGAATATGATGAACACCGTATTCCGCATGGTTTTATGTACTATGCTGCAACCAGTTTATTGGCTGACTGAACAGTTTCATGGACAAGGTGTACAAGCGTTCCTAATAAACTGGTAGATAAGTGGATATATTGATATGCATAAAAACATGGTGTGCTGTTTTAGATTAACCACAAGGATCGTTCTGTCCTCCTGGGACCCAAAATACACAGCAGGTGTCTTTACACACACAGTCACTTTCTGTAGTGGGATCAACTGAGCATCGAAACACCACCTCACTGCAACAGAACCATGCTCTTTATTCTGTGCACACTTGATAAAAGGTTGTCATCACAGGATTTCTGACCACTGAATAAAACAGTGATTTGTCAACCTCACATGTTTCTCAGACAATTTATTTGCTTTTGAGTTCGTTCAATTATGTTCTTATTATATAATTAGATATGGTGTTCATGTAAAACCAGGACTTTTAATTGTGGAGAATAACAGTAATATTTCTCTATATATTACCCTGATACACTAATGCACTTATCCCATCATTTCACTAGTGCTTGAATACCATCAAGGTAGAAAGTTCTCTCGGTACCTCAGAGCCATGCTTGGTTCAATGGTCCAAACATGTGGAAATGGCTGTGAGGTGTCAGAACTGTATTCCCAGTTGAATTTCTGTAATGTGCAAATGGTGTTGGTGAATGATGTACAGTGTGTACAGTTCCCACAGACAGATGCATCTCTTCTGCAAACTGCAGACAAATGTATCTGTCAGGGTTTTCAAGGATCAGGCATTGAATGTTCCACTTGCTGAATGTTCACAGGAACGACTGAAGTGGGCTACGAGCCACCTCATCATTCACATACATAAGGGCTTCTTTAAAGTGCCCCCTATTATGCGTTTTCAAATATGATCTTTCATGCAGTGTCATGTAGCTGTATGTGAACATAAACTATCTGCACGCTGACAGTGCACGATAAATTACGTTTTGTCTTTTTTTTTTTTTTTTAAATAGAGTCGGCTCACATTTGCCTAAATGAGTCGTTAGCAATTCGAATCTTTCTCTGTTACGGATCCACGTCACTACATAACATATTTGCATAATGTCCGCCCACGTTCTACACCGCGAACAACTTGCCCGCCATCTTACAATTAACGTTACCACATTCTTGTTAACATATGACACTTACCACTGAGAAACATCCTGCTCCAGTCGTGCTTGCGAAACAGCTTCTTGTCGATGTTCCACTTCAACCGTTCCATCGTCAGTCTCCAGAGCCGTCGTTCAGTTATGGTAATGGGCGTTTCGTTTTCCGACACACGCTGTAGCGGTAGACCAATCATA
>JAQQZT010000003.1:16725648-16743003 GCA_030068275.1 Clarias platycephalus
ACCTTGCATACATGTAAACCTGTTTTAAGAGACTCAAAGCAATATTAGCAACCTTTAAAATGGCATAATAGGGGCACTTTATGCCAAATAGTGCAAATGTTTTAAAGTCTTCAGTAAAAGTTGGAGGGAATAACACTCGTACAAGGTGAAACCGCATGAAATTTCAAACCAACCAAAAGTATCAAGTTTGCCTGGATTAAGAGCTGTTATTGGACCCAGACAGAGACGTTCCCCCTTAAAAGGAAGCATCCTTAAAATATTTTCCATTTCGTTCATATTCTGTGCAATCTTTATTATGTTAGGATACAATCATATGAAACAACACTTTTCAAATGCAAGTCAACCTTTATTTTGGTTAGAGGGGAATGTTTGTGCAACACATTATTCCTGAAAAACATGGGCATCTGGAATGACAGACTTAAGTTACAGTTGCACACTGCTACCATTCATGCGGCATTTTGTTCTTTGGTAGAACAAAATTAAACACCCTTGGCATGAATCCTAGACTTTAAAACAAACAAAAAACAACAACAACAACAACAACAAAAAACAACAATAAAAACAAAAACAAAATGTCATTATGTACTACTGAGAGTACATGTGCTCTATAAGATATAAAGAACATCCTAAAGCGCTCCATAGAAGGTTTCTAGGGCACTAGAAGGTCAGCAGCGTACAGCAGGTTTACCCACCTAGACTAAAGTTTCAGCAGCAAATATTCAATTTTTAATTTAACAGGTTTTATGCCTGAGGTGGCACATGCAGCGCTCTTCCCGTCAGTAGTTACACGCAGTTTGGTCCCCGACTCATGAACAGTACACCAGGTCGCTGAGGTGTGCACTTGCGCCAGCACTTTTCCTATTTATACTCCCAGGCAGTCTTGTATACACACAGTCTGTAATCCGCCTGGTGTAGGCACTTCACATAGAAACAGGAACTTTTATTAAAGAGCAACCTGACTTCGTGCCCTGGAGCCGTAACAACACATGAAGTGTCAAAGGACTGTGTCTAATCTAATCTTCAAGCATTACAATGTCTTGTTCATGATGAGCAGTTGATGAGGAAACTTGTTAATCTGCTTCATTGACAATGTTGCATTGTAAAAAAAATACAAATAAAAAAATGCTGAGCATAAATTACAACTGGCTTCTACCCTTAAATCACCAGACTCGATGAAAATAGCAGCTTCTTTGGGAAAGGAACAAATGTATAATTGTTAAAGTGGCAGAAGCCTACACAGAAAGTTAATGTATCCACAATTAATCAACACAAGTCTTGGATGTGTAACTGCAATCTGTGTGTTTCAAGTCACAAAACTCGATTCAGCTCAGCGTGCATCATTTAGCTGCAGTTGACAAATGACCGCATTTCTGTGTTTATGAAGGAAAGAGAGAGAGGGAGAGAGAGAGAGAGGAGAAGGAGAGAGAGAGAGTGAGAGAGACACACAGACGTTTGACTTTGCAATGTTGTGCTGCAACATCAAAGCTGATAAAATACAGTACCTACCAGTGGAAAGTAAAAGATTTGGGTCTGAACATAAAATGACAACTGTTAACCTAGTTCATCCTCATCTTAGGAAGTTTTTCCTTAAGAAAAAAAAAACGGGGTCTTTGCATTAAAATAAAAGTTATAATAAACAGCTAAAACAATATTCGATAACTCTTCACTATGCCCGTTATCAAGGACAGTCCAAGGAACAAATATTTAAGGCTCTTAAGGGGTAACCAGTGAGGCCAACATACTGCATGTCACTCATGTGAACTTCAAACTGCTCAGTGTTTGCTCCATCAGTTGCACCAAAGCAGCCTGTGTGCACGGTAAAAATACCTGCACTGTGCAAGCAGATGGCCTGCTCTCATACGTACAAGCTTAACATCACTGGAACAGACACAAGAAGTGGGAAAATGTAAGACGTGTAAGGAGGCACCGGTAAACCTGAGAAAGGGAGGCACTCAGCATACAGGACTGTTCCCAAAAGCAGCAGATTAACAAGTTTTGTAACTAAAGTCTGTTGTAGACCACCCGCCCCCCTCCCTCCCTCCACATATTAATTTACTTGTCTAGTTCTGAATATCATTTTCACCATTGGCACCTGAGTCTCCTGAATCAGCAACAAGTATCAAAACCTGGGTTTCATTTACAGATAGATCATTAGCTGCTGACGAAAAAGGGAAGAATGACGCTACTGACGGAGCAAACGCAGTTCGGTAAACACCATCACCACATTCACGCAAGGATCATCACAGGCCTCAATTACAGTAGAACAGCAACGAGGCACATGTTCGTATCACAACGCGTTATCGAACCTGTGGTCCTTTTTTTTATATTGCCATACAATTTGCAAAGGATTCATTAATGCTCAAGTAATTTCTTTTTCCTAAAGACTGAAATATGATCAGTCAATAGATTCAAAAGGGCTAGACATAAATGTCAGGGTGATCAGCTGGTTGTTTCCACACAAACATACCTCAATGGACCTTGAAACAGAGAAGCAGATCCTGATTGGGCTCACGTACCCTGAAAAGTCCTGTAGTGACCAGTTACTATCTCAGAAACTCAAGTATTTCAAAAACACAAATAACGAAAAAAGAATAAAATTCTGCACCATGTGCACAGGTTTAAAATAAATCCCAGGGTGTTTCTACTTCATGATAGATGGACAATACCGATAACTAAACCTAAGGGCATGGTTGAGAAAGTCAGGAGCCAACACCAATCCCTGAAGTTGACTGATGAAATAAGAGAGGAAGTATTTCACACTGAGAAAGCCTTTCGGTAACAGTCCAATCTTTAGTTTTGAGGCTGATTTATGAACATCAGCCTCAAAATAAACAGTCTTGTCAGGTGTAGGTGCATAACCCAACGCTGATTTGCACTTTTTTTTTTTTTAACTGATTCAAAGTTACAAGTGCAAATTAACATGTAAACATTGAAAAGGAACATCTGATCCCTGTGCCAGAAACACCAGGGCATGGCACAGGAGAAACAGTCTCACATTTTAGAAACATGGCACCTCTGTGATTCCTTCAGCAAGCTGGGTGTGGGGCCCATCAGTATTAGCACGTCTAATAAAATTGAGTGAACTACACCAAAAGAAAACTGGAAGAAATGCAGCATGTCACACAGTTGACGTTATACCGCATTGATCAATGAGTTAGTCTAGATGAAACTGTAGAACATAAAACTCAAAAAAAGACAAGCAGATGTGGCTTTCAACACCTGCGACAGAAAATAAATATTGGATTTACACAGATTTCTATATCGACCCCGCTAAGACTGATTCACAATCTACACAAATAAGAGGCCGTTTGAAACCTTGCACAGAGTTCAGTTGAGTAATGTTTGCTTTGATTAGAGAAAACATACAGTAGATCATTTGCAAGACTGAAAACAAAAGAATGAGGAGCGGAAATGTGTTTCTTATACTGAGACTAACACTGAAGGATGACTCGCCTAAGCAAACCATTACTCATCTGTACCCTGGGTGATGAATGTGCACACTGCGACCATCAGTGGAATCTTGAGGTCTGCTCATCTTCACCATCATGCCCGTGTTCTGCTCCCGAAAGCATGGCGCCTGATAATCCCCACCCAAGTACTCCAGGGAGGGCATCAAGTTCATCTGGCCCGTGTTGCCTGCTCGAGTCCTGTTTTCTGTAGATGCGCCCGACATGCCTGTGTGGAATGGAGCACCCAAATCCTGAGACCCTGAGCCATCACTACTGGGCGTAGGTAAAATGCCGTTCCACTGTGGCTGCAAGTAATGCCCATTGCTGTAATTCACAGCTCCGGACATGGCAGTGACTGGTGGTGAAGGTGTAGGCTTGTCTACAGAAGGCTTCAGATTAAATGACTGGCCCATACACATGTCCTGTGCATAGCTCATATTCTTCCTTGGAAATCCAGGGCCTGCTGAGGCATTTCTGGCTGGATTCTTTCCTTGCTGAGAGCCATCTGAGAGAGACGGGAGATGAGCCAGCTGCTGATTCCAGGGGTGCTGCTGTGGTAAGTGGGGCTGAACTGGCTGTTGTTTCATCTCACGATAAGCATGCCTGATGTTTATGGGAGCCATATTGGGCAATACCAGAGCAGGTTTGTCAGCGTTGCTGCCGAGGACACAGGAGGGCAAAGGGTTGTGAGCACACACGCGAGAGCTGGCATCAATTAACAGGTTACGACTGATTGGACTTGGGTTGGCAATCTGCCCTTCGCACACTGATGTGGAACTGGCGCTGGCTCGTGCCTGGCAGAAGCGGCTGATCTGGTGAACGATGCTGCTCAAGTCACCTGATTGCTTCTGGTGCAAGCTGGCCGCCATGGACAGAGGAATGGTTGAGGTAGACACAGTTACATTGGGTGGGGCGTCTGCATCAGGGAGCTTGGCACCAGGCATGGAATTGCTAGGGGCTGGCAGGCCTGGGCCAGGGGGTTGAAGAATGGGCTGAGAGTGGGGGAAACTATGGGAGTGCTGCAAGCCAACTGGCTGAGGCATTTCAGGCAGGTGATGGAGGTTCTGGGGACCTGACTGTTGCTGCATGAGAACATGTTGATGGTTGAGAGCATGTTGTTGCACAGTCTGTTGTCTAGGTATGCCGGGATGGACCGCTTGTTGATGGGCCAGACTTTGCTGCTGTAATAAACTAGGAGGACGAGGCTCTGCCTTCTGTTCCTGCATGCTCTGGGGGTGTGGAATAGCCTGCTGGGGTTGCAAGCTTTGGGAACGCATATGGTTTTTCTGAGTCTGCATGCTCTGGGAATGAAAGAGGTTCTTTTGGGTTTGCAAGCTTTGAGAATGGGAGATGTTCTTCTGAGCCAGAAGATGTGGTTGGGAGAGAGCCTGCATGCACGGAATAGTCTGAGGCAGATTTAAAGTGCTTGGAGTGCCGTAGGGTCCATTCTGCGGGTTCATGGCGATCTCGGGGAGGAAGCGGACTTGAGGATGCTCCAGGATTCTTTTAACAGGAACTTTGACTATGGCCAAAAGGCCGGTCCTGGTGCTGACCTGAGTAGGGTAGGGGCTGTAGCGCTGGCTGGAGGTATCGAGACCGTTCACTGTACGACGCAGATGCTTCCTCTGAGGTACCTTCACGTTACTGGGAAAGATTTTTATAGTCAGCGGGTTGTTTGCAACTTTCTTAGCATAGGCATCCAACTCTGCTGGCGTGGGATACTGTGCAGATCGCATCTTCTGTGTAGTGTCCCCTGAGAAAGGTGCAAAAGACGGCAGAGTAGCTAATGGAAAACTAAGTTTGTAAAACTTTGTTAAAGTTTATTCATATATTTGGATTTCCTATTATAAAAACTCTACACATAGCTATAATGTTCTCTAAAACAAAGTTTACACAATAACTATATAACTTTTTTCTCATTAGCCATTGGGCTGTAACGGTACACATACTTGTACTGTCCAGTAGAAGATGTTTTGTTCTGTGATCTGAGTGAATATACTCTAGCTTTAACTAGTATTGGGTGAAGTGCTACATACATTCTGTTAAATCAAACGTAATAAGGAGCAGGCAGAACGTCACCAAGGACTGAACTTATAGCAAATTACTCAAATATCACTTCAGTTATGTGGAACTTTCGAAAGTCAGATAAGTTATGAAGATAAAGTTTATTTAAAATATAAGTCAGAGTTACATCCTAAGCGATAATTTGCAGGTCAGAATTATGAAATTTCTGACTTCAGCACGTTCAACAGCCAACGTGGGAAACTGGATGTCCCGATGTTCTGAGTTTTATTAGCATCAAGCTAGGCAGCTAACCTGGATTAATGATGTATATTTTCTTTCTAAAAATCAGCGCACTGTATTCAGTGTAGTCAGTGTTTTAGATTAAACAAAAAAAAAAAAAATCTGTCTGTATGTTGATTAATCTACACTTAATACTTGTATTTTCAGTATAACTCATTTAAAGGTAAAATGTTTTTCCCCCAGTGCTGTGAGAAGCCATGTTGACTTGAACAAAAGAAAAACTCAGACTTGAGAATAATATAGTTTCTATGAAATAGTTTATAGTTTAAGAAAGATTTGAAAGTCATGAAAGATACACTCCTCATTACTCTGTTGAGAAAGAAGGGTTCAGTGAGCTGTGAAAAAATATTACCAGCGCTATCAGCAGTAGCAAATGATGATTATCCTTTATATATACACAGTATGTATGTGTGTGTGTGTCTTTTTGTGCATTCCTTATATGTTCAGGAAATTATGGCCAGGTTTGTCTCTGTTTAAAAGTTTGTATAAATGAATATGTATGAATATAAAATTCTTGTCTTTTTGTTTTAACTAATTGTAACATTCTGAACCGTGGATTCTGTGTGCCATTACGTCCCAATAAACCATAATAAAAAAGGAATAATTTTATTTTCATATGTTTAAAAAAAAAAAAAAAAAAAGTGAAATGCCATCTCAAGTTTGTATTTTAAGTTTAATTTCTTGCCACTAGAATATATCAAATACAAATTAAATTTCACTGCATTTCAATTCATTTCACTTAGCATTATTTTTTTATATTATTACTTGTGAGTTATATGCTTTATTTATATTCTTTATATGTCTTGTAGCTCTTTGTTCTTAGCATCACGCTAGTAACTTCTGGTCAGTTCTCACATTACCTTGTGTCTACTGACTATATATAATAAGTGTGCAATCTCATCTGCAAACCTGTCTTTGAGTTACTGTCTCTAATCCTGATGAATGTCTGGAATTTCCTTTGGATCAACAAAGTATCTATCTATCCATCTCTACAGGCCTGTGGATTGATGCTATTCCTACTGCAGGACTTTATACAGAAATTATTTCCTTTTTTATTTTATATTAATACCACAATAACTAAATCAAATTGTAACCTGTACGCCTTCCCAAATAAGTAAAAAAAAAAAAAAAAAAAGTAAGGCTTTAAAATTACATCTCTGCTGATCCACAGGTGGCCTAATTTTCTGAAGTTCATATCTAGTGTATAACAAGCAAGTAGAGCAGCCTTGTGCTGTTGGGGAAACTGTGCTGTTGGGGCTCTGAAAGGGGATTACGGTGAATCAAAAAGGTACTTACATTTCTGAAGTCCAGTGTTCATCTGCGTGTGGGTGAGAAGCTGAAGAGAGGGGGCTGATACCGGCAGACAGGCCAGCATGTCACATAGGCACTGATTTAACGGTCACACACTCCTTATTACACTACAAGACGGCACACAAGCGGAAAAAAACTTTAATATATACCTTACTGTTTCAAACCACAAGCCACATAGAACATAAACAGAAGAACACAATAGTGATTCATTATACAAACCTCCAGGCTGCTGAATTTGAACTGAACCACTGTGACGTACTTAAAAAGCACCAATTATTTTATATTCAAAATATCTCTCTCTTCTAAAATTTGTATATGACCAGTGTAATATCACCTCTATATAAAACTCCACAAGGACTATGTGTGATCTAAGACAAAACATCTACATATGCAGAACACATGCTCCAAACAGGTCCTAACTGATAGCTTATCAACAGTCAAACTGTATTCGGCCTCTGAAAGCCATTACATTTAGGCATTTGGTGTACCATTACAGTTTTATCAGCTCATTTTACCCAAACCTCCCTGCCGATCAGGAACAAAAGCTGCCTCAGAGCTCGTGCTCTTTATTTAAATATCATGCATTTATCCATGACCTTTATAAATAGTTTCTGTGAAACAGCTGGTGTCAGGACCGACAGAGCACACCCTGCAGTGTGCGTCACTCTCCAGCGAGCATGGCAGGAGACGCTGCAGCAGGAGCACAGGCCTCATGATCTCCAGCTGATTCCTCCACCCTGAGCTTATCCTCCATTTTAAGGCACAGACATGAATCTTTCAAGAACGCAATTAGTGTCGCACAGACAGGCCTGGTCTAACCAGTGTGTGAGTGAGTGCGGTTAAACCATCGCCTTATGATTTAGGATTCAGATGAAATCTGCACAAAGAATTAATATAACTTTAAAAAGATATATACTAACCTATTGAAACAATCATTTTTACTAAGAATTCTTTAACTGTAAAAGCATGGGTCTAACACTGAACATCTGAATCACACAAACATCAGACTCCTAGTGGATGAGATTGTCTTTTCCCTGCTTTTTCCCCCAGATCCGCTGCATTGACGCGTTTAATGCTGTGAATGTTCATGAGACAGAACACAGGACATGACTTGTCTTGAAGCACGTCACCGTCACACCTCAGTGTTTTAGGGTATTGGACATTACTCAGAGCTGATATTAATATCATACAAAACAAATGGGAAAATTACATTGGTGTGTTCTCACTGTTAACTCAAAAGCATCATTAGAAAGTGAGCTGGATAAATAAAAAACAAGATAGAGAACATGGAGTAAACTATGATTGATTAACTAATCTAGCCTTTTCACAGATGTGTCTGAAAGAGATGTTAAATTAGTTACAGAAACACAACAGCTCAAGTCAAGCAAACCAGACTGATATTAAGGCAATACTATTATCACTGAGCAAACAGAACAGACAGGAGATAGGGGGTAAGACTGAACATGGAACAAACCTGACTGATCATTAAAGGGAAAGTTAATGTTAGTTGGCCTGCCTAAGATGGTCTAAGCAGGCCATTTAGCAACCGAGCTCTGGATAAACTACTGAGCCTGCTAGCAAGGCAAACTTGGGCTTTTGCTAAACCAGGATAATTAGCCTAAGAAGCAGCCTGGCTTCGACATCTTATCCCAACCCTGCTTATAACTCAATTCCTCCTGCTAATTATTACACGTAGCTCATATTATATCCTACTGAATGGCAGGTTAGATTCCAGTGAACCATCGTACTTATTAATGTAGCTCAACGCTAAGACTTTGTTAGCTACAAAATTCCTGGGTATCTTTACAGCTTAGCATTATTTTCCCCACACGCATTACGCCGAGTCCCACCTTCCGCACACAGATTGGCTAGCAGTTTAAGCTTATTCACACTCCGCCAATCATAGCGCAAGGGGATTGACGGTACTAGCCAATCCTGGTACGTGAACAGAAAACAGGTAGGAGAAAAATAACGCTGAAATCTAACAGCTATCCCAGGCTTCTTTGTGCTGCCTAGTGTTGGTTTACTGCTTATGTCTTATAGTCAAAATAAACCACTAACATTCAGAATGACTCGCGAATATGGTAAAACTTACTCTCCAGGATAATATACGATGGTCGGGTCTCAAAACTGCATTTTGTGGCTTTGTCCAGCGCTCTTAGTTCCCTACTGAAGCGTCGTTCAGTCGCTGAGTGTAGCCGCACCGTGCGCATGCGCAGTAGAGTTTTCCCACGCATCTTCTTCGGGGAAGTGCAGACAGGAGAGACGCTCACACAAAAACCGCTACCACGCCGCCGGAGCTCATCCTCCATCTTATCGACCTCACATTCTGACAAAATATAATATAAAGGGTTTTTTTTTTGGTATGGTAACCTAATACATGTAGCCTAATAAAATCTTTTATTTTTCTATGTTTTGTACGGAGACCCTCTGGTGACGAAATATTTCGTAGCCACGACTTACTAAAGCGTGGGAACAAGATACTGTACTATGTAGTACTTACTAAGGCATGGGAACGAGATACCACTACATTTTATCTTGTTGCATATACACTCTTGCAAATCAGAGTTTATTATTATTATGTTTACATTTTGTACTATTTTGTAAATAAACTTGTATAACTATGCATGTGACAAATAAAGAATCTTGAATCTTGAATATAATATTACCAGCACTTTTCCTAATAACATCTATATATTTGATTGAAGTTATTGAGTTTTTAATTAAACCTACCAAATTCAAAGGTTAAGTCAACTGGTGGAATAGATAAATGATATCTATAACAATTACAGCAGTCTTCATACAAGTTGATTAGGATCTCCATAAACCTACAGACCCCTTGCTACTTCTTGTAGGACTCATTCCGAAGACCCAGTCCCTCCCAGTTTTGTCTCTGCCTGTATGTTAGACTCATTCCTATATAGAAAATGTTAGCATGAGAAACCCAAGGATTTGTCTTACCCAAGTAAGTTAATGTCTTAGGGGGACACAAAGAAATGTTCACGTTTGGCAGGTTCTTGAAGCCCTTATAGTGTGAAACGTATTATTGTTATAAATACTTTATTATTATAATACTTTATCATTTATTAGTTATTTTACTTATATTATTGTCTGTCAGCAGAAAGTCCCACACCATATTATTTAGCATTTATTAAACTCTTATGAATCTATACTTAAGCTGCTGGTAGAGTGATTTGCTATAAAACATTAAGTAATATCTCAGATCTATAGTAGTGACTTTTATTCCAGGTGATACTCTATGAGCTATATGTCAGGGAGTTTTCCTGGCCACCATCACTCTTGGCTGGATCATCAAGGACAAATTAATAGTTGTAGTCTAAACATTTTTCTGTGCATTTTTATTTCTGTTAATCTGCTTTGGGACAATGATGATTGTTAAAAGTGCTATACAAATAAATTAATTTTTTATACCTTTATGCCTCACTCACTTACTCACTCACTTACTTTCAGTAGCTGTTTTATCTTTGTCAGAGTCATATGGTGGATCTGGAGCCTATTCTGGCAATAGTAGACATGAGGCAGGAATACATACTGAATGGAACATGATTCACAAAAATTCATGTTACAAAAATTCATCCAATTACACTAATCTCAGCTGATCCACATATTGGCTTTTTTTCTTTTTTTTTTGGTGGAGAGGAAACCCACTTATACATGGCAGACTCCACAGAGACCATCACCTGAGTTACAGGATTAAACCATCGGACCTTGGAGCTGGAAGAAGGCAATCTGTATTTTTTATAAATATAATATTTGTATAACTTTTTATAGAAAAATCTTTGTCTGAATTCTGTTAATTTATTTTAAACTCTGCAGTGTACTAACAAAATACTTGTTTTTATTAGGCAATGTAAAGCGAAGCTCTAATCACACCACGCACCACACCACATTCCTGCAGATCCTCCAGCCCTTCTCGCCTGGTCCCACCATCTCTCAAGGAATCAAGGAAGACAGTCATCCAGACTCTTTTCTGTTCTGGCATATACGTAGGTGGTGCAATGAACTTCCTCTAGATCCGTACAGTTGAGTCTTTGACAATCTTTAAACGACGACTCAATTTATAAAAAAAAATAAAAATCCCCTTCCCAACTGTGTTTGACTGATGGCACTTAGTTAGTAACCTAGTTACTCAGTGTAAGTAATGATGGAAACTTTTTGTAAGTCACTCTGGATAAGAGTGTCTGTCAGATGCATAAATGTAAATGTAAACTTGTCATCTTGACACTTTGTTAATTAGATTAATGGATTAATGGTGGATGAAGAAAAACCTGAAGGCACTAGCATGGGTCCAATGTGGACAACAACAATCTAAAATTTAGGGTCAGTTTGACAGTTTTAAGTAATGTTTAGCTATTAATATATTATTAACAACATTTCTATCCTTTTATTATACACTTTCTATAAACAGCATTTATTTAGGCTTTAGGAACAACAACACCCCTAAGCATTGAATGAGAGGGTTATCCCCAATAGATCTTTGGATAACACAAAGACGATTTTAGAGGGCCCTGGACAAGCAGGTTATGACTTTGTTTACATTGAACCCTTTTCATAAATTAACTATGATTATGTACAAGTTAGTGAGTGAATAAATTGTTTCTAACATTCTTTCTTGTTGTTCATATACCTGTATGCCTCATTCACTCACTCACTCTCTTACTTTCAGTAACAATTTACATTTGTCAGGTTTATATGGTGGATCTGGAGCCTATCGTGGGCTTCAGGCAGGAATACTCACTGAATGGAACACGATTCACACAAATTCATACACTCATTCACACTTAGGGGATTTCATCTCAGTTGATCCACGTACTGGCAGAACCCCTACACAGACAGTAACCGGGGTACAGCACATAATATATACATAATCTATGTAATTGCCATGGAAACGATGGATATATCTCCAGGTTGTGAAGAATCTGTCGCTCAATGTGCCAGGTGGCTCATGGACGGACCCTATCCCTCTATCCCTTTTAGGTCTGATCCAATCTGAAAAGAAGGAAATAAAAATTAGCAGTAAAAAATGTCGACATAATATGAGTATCTTTTTAGTTCGTTCTTGACTGTGTACGTTTCGGTAGTACATTGTGGGCGGGGCGAATGATCACTGGGCGGAGTCAGTAGCAACGGGCGTGGTCAGGCAATGATTTAATCTGTGAACGTAAACATTTCCGCATCAGGGCGGGGCACGTGCACTGGCAAGCCTTCCATTCAAAGTATTGAATCAGCTCTCGCGCCGATAAAAAGAAACACAGTTACGCAATCTCGAGCTGTCACTTGCTTTACCTGCAGTGTGTAATTGTTCTACCACATGCGATTATGGGCAGCTGCTTGACTGTAGGACCGAATGAAGCCCTCGTTGTATCAGGTAACGTTACATTCGCTTTAGCATACTAGCCGTTTCATTTCTGCTTGGCGAGCTAAGCTAACCGTGTGTAAACTCTGAACTCAGCTAGTTATTTAATATAACGTTATACAATAAAATGTATAAATAAGTAAACGTTTTTAATTGTATTTGTCTAGAGAAAAGGTTTTTATAATTAAGTGTTTATTTGCTCCAGTAGGATGGAGCAGATACAGTAGATATCTGGAGCTGAGATGATGCTAGCTGTTAAACCTCTCCGTGTTTCTGAATCCAAACCAGTTAAACAGTTAACTACCAGTTTACTAAGCTCCAGTAATTATCTCCATGCCTTTATGCATTTGTTTATGTCCATAATCCTGGCATTGCATTGCTGATGAATCTGATCATAAAACAAGAAATAGGTGCACGAGATTGTTAAAAGCACCTCTAGTAAACAGGAGGATTTAAAGGTGAAGCTGGTGTTTCCCCCCCCCCCTTAATTTAATATACATGTAAGTGCATAAATAAATATACACACATGCATATGAAAGTCAGAACAAATTCAAACCAAATCTGCCACCTGTTCTTGGGATCTCAACCTCAAACCTCAAAGAAAAGCAGATTGCTTTTATTGTTTTGATCATGTGCAGATGTTATGCGAGATCTTGTGTATTCTAAGACACTATTGACTTTATAACCTTTAAAAACTACAGTATTGTAAGGTTTGTCAGCCTGTTGAGAGGATTGCAACATTGAATTGACATCATGATATGCAAGAATCATCTGTTGCAATAACATCGATCAGCAATACCATTAAATGCACTAATAGGTGAAGTCAATAATCTTGATTAGGGCATGAGTAGCTCAGTGGTTAAGGCGTTGGACTACTGGTCAGAAGGTTCCTGGTTCCAGGAGTTACCACTGTGGGTTCTTGAGTGAGGCACTTAAGCCTCAATTGCTCATACTGTATGTTACTCTGGATAAGAGCATCTGCCAATGCTGTAAATGATTATCTCGTTACAATGGGTGCAATATATTATAGAGCAATTGAACAGTCAGTCCTGGAAGTGGGACCACAAATAATGGGCAAGCATTAAGCATCTTAGTCACTTTGACAACTGGGTATAAGCAACTCCGAAACAGCAGGTCTTGATGTGTGTTCCTGGTCTGCACCTCCTAGTGTGCACTCCACAATGTGATCCAAGGAAGGATACCCTGTCAAGTTGTGAAAGTCACTCAACGATGAGTGTGTAGAGCGAAGGCTAGCACAAATTGCTGAAGAGGTGAAAACAATCCTGCTGGTATGATGGAAAGGAGTCAGAACTCACAGTCCATCACAGATTGCTGTGTATGGGGCTAGTATACCAGTCAGGGTGCACTTGCTGACCCCTGTCCACTGCTGAAAGCACCGGAAATGGACACATGAACATCAAAACTGGAGCATGGAGCAATGGAAGAAGACTGTATTGACTGATGTATCACATTTTCTTTTACATTTAAACCCGGGGCAGCCGAGTGTGGATGCATTCTCCATTACCTGGGGAAGAGATGACACCAGGATTCTGTGACGGCAATTTGGCAGAAACATTGTGATGCTCTGGGTAATGTTCTGCTGGGAAACCTTGGGTCCTGGCAATTTTTTCAAAATGGTATTCCCTGATGCAGTGGCTCCTTTCAGCAGGGCAACACACCCTGACATACTGCAAAAACTGTTTAGTAATTGATTGAGAAGTGTAATAAAGTTGAAGATGTCCAAGGTGGGATGTGCTGGACAAACAAGTCTAATCCATGGAGGCCCAACCTCTGTGCCTTGAAGAGATGGACTTTTTAGCAGCACATTAGGGATCTACACCTACTGTACATATTTGGCAGGAGGTTTTAATGTTATGACTGATCAGTGTATTTCTTATAACATCCTATTTACTGTAGATTCCTTCTGAATGACATATTTGAGCATATCAGTTTAGAGAAAAGAAAATGGGAACAGAAGTGTGTGGAGATGAGTGCTTATTTTTTGAGAATGAGTATAAATGTTTTGTGTTATGTATTTTTTTTATTTTTTTTAATTACATAATGTTCTGGTAAATATTGTTTATTTATTGTTCTTGCATGTTGAGTTTAAAAACATCAATACTCCACTTGCACTAATAAAGACCCAGTAGGCTTTCCAAAAAGTAATCCCAGGAGCAAGTTATTTCCGTAATTCCAGAGGGTCAGCATTTCAGATTCTGTCGCCAGAATGTTGTGTTCATATTCCAAGAGCCATAGCTGTGTATCTTTGTGCTGGAGTTAAGGAATAATAAATGGTAAAGCAACATGAGTTCCACTATTTTCAAAGCAAACGCCTGTGAACATTTTCTTAAAATTTAAAATGGAATTTATACTAAATATTTATTGTTTTATAGCAATGGCATTGCATAAAAATATTCTTAATCTCTCAACTTCCATTATTAAAAAAAAGTTGAGAATGTTATGAAAACACATCACTTGAATTTTGTGTTAAATGTTGGATCACCTCAAATTTGGTTACTTTTAAAAACCTTGTTACCATCTAAAATGTTATAGTTAATTATGTATTTCACTCCTGCCAGAGTCAGATTTGTTCATTATTACCCCTGCAAACAATATCAGCTTCACAATATCACAATTTGGTTTATACTGCATGCAGATATCTGTATCTGTTAAATCAGAATTTTTTTCCCAAAACATGGAAAGTTAAATGTATAATAGTTAAAGACCATTTTAAGTAGAGACCTGAAATAAGAACAACCATAAAACCTAAACAGAGTTCCATTTAACAGTAATGAATTTCCTCTCCGCTGTTTTCTAGGTGGCTGTTGTGGATCGGACAGTAAGACCTATGTGGTGGGTGGATGGGCTTGGGCGTGGTGGTTCCTGTCTGATGCACAAGCGTAAGTTTAATCTTATAATCTTATCATCTATCTAATCAGTAGTGGCTCAAGCATGAATATTGTCAAGCTGCCACTGTTAGGCTTTTGAGCAAGACCCTCAACCTCAACCTGCTCCAGAAACGCTCTGTGTCATGGCTGACTTTCTGCTCTGGCCCCTGCTGTCTAACAAACTATGTGAATGAAAGAATGTTAGTGTGCTGTGAAGTACTATGTAAGAAATAATGTCTTGTTTTTCTATATATACGCAGTTACAATGGATGTTTGCGTTTCGTAAGGATGCTAGCCTTACCTGCATTATGACGGCATGGGCTGAGTGTTTTTAGTAAAATGACTTAAATTTGTATCTTTAAAGTGCGAAAACTTTGCCGATTAATGAGGGTCATGCTGAAGTAGCCCAATCCCTCTCCCTGGCTCACTATTACTTTACTAAGGGATCTGACAGACAAGTTTGCTACAGAATCTACACCGATGCAACATTTGTCATGACCTTTGGAGAGCTCCGTAGAGGTCAGTAACGGCTCCTTACAGCCTCTTTTGTGCTCGGTGTGAATTCTGTCCTGTTTGTTAACATTGGGGGGAAAATTGGAGCATAATAAATATGACCGAATAAATTTTTGGTCAGCGCCTCGGTATTACCTCGGTAACGAGTGTCATTATTGAGTTGTTATCGATTCTTAAGCACTGTTATAGAGTTGTTATTCTTTAGCCATGGTATTGCCTCCTTACCTGTTCGGCAGCATTCCGCAGCCAAAAATCCTCGTATTAAACGTAGAAGGAGGTAATGGCAATATTTAAGGAATATAGGTACATAATAGAAAGGTATATTACATGTTAAAATCTGATGCACAATCGAAACAGACATTTTAGATGAAAACATTTCTATCATTTCTGTTATTTTCATAATAAAGTTTGATGACAAATTTACCATTTATTCCTAACCATTAAAAATGGATTGGTCATTTCATTAAATTCAAAACTTAGGAATACAAGAGTAAAATTTATTTAATACATTTTAACACTTATACATCAAGTTTCATGAAATTGTATTTACGATAAAAGCACATTGTACAAATTGTACAAAATTGTATTCATATCTACACTAACTAGAGTTATCTGCAAGGATGCCAAAGGCGTTCTCCACAACACGTCTCCTCCTAGATATTCTATAGTTGGTCACAAACATTACATCTGCAAGTCCACGTCTACTGTAGGGCTTTATCAAAGAAGTCCTCAAGGCGATGGGCTTGTCATCATTGGTCATGGGTTTTGGTGGAGGAACGTTGATGGTATCATCCTCTATGCACTCCTTCAGCTCACTCTTAGACATATAAATCATCTGACATACAGTATGTCCCATTCCTCCAGTGTCTATAGGTTGGTGTCTGTCTGTTAGGGTTTGAGGAGGGTATGAGATCATTATCATATCGTTAACACCTAGGTAATAGTTCGTAATAGTTGGTAGCATTGCTGTGATTTTGGCTTCATGTCGGTAGCGATGGTACAGTATGGTTTCATTATCAACCTCGGTATAACATTCTTAAATTCCTTAATGGCTAACTATTGAAATGTTATCATGTTACTAACAATTTGTTGTTGCCTCATATCAAAATTAACTGTAAAGTTGTTTTCATGTCCTTACGAATTCATTTAAATTGTTAACGGGTCAGTGTGGGGTTGCTACGCTACGCTAACATCTTCGGAGCTGTTTTCAAATCAGAAGACGTCAGGAGAAGTCGGTAGCAAATTTGGCTGAGTGGAATGGGGGTATGAACCAGGTGCTAGTTCATGTCTGTTGCTAGTGCCATTTCAGAGCTGGTTCAATAGCGAATCTTCTAAAAAATGGCTGTGTTTTTCCTTGTCCTAGAGCATCATTTCATTACGTCACTGTATATACCCGTGTACTAGTGATGCGCGGGTCGGGTATTTTTCCAACCCGTGGGTCCCGCTTTTATGAAATTATTTGGCCCGCCCCAGCCTGCCCCGCACCACTGTATCTATTTTTACAACCCGCCCC
>JAQQZT010000003.1:16746190-16761341 GCA_030068275.1 Clarias platycephalus
AATGTAGAAAATAAATCACTAAACAAAAACAAAGAAATTTGCAAGTGTTCTAAAACTTTTGAACGGTAGTGTATGAGGAATAGGTACTCTCACAATTTTTTTCAGGAAAAACACATCCTGAAGTGTTTATACCGCAACAGTTCGCCAACAGTAAAAATTTTTGAATTAATAAATAAAATAAGTGCCTAGTCTCATTCTATAAATGCTTAATAAACATCTCACAGAACTATCTTTCTTAGGCCATGTTCACATGTAGCCAGATATTTTTTTAAAACTGCTATTTTTCTACTTAGTTTTGTTAAGTGCTGTTAGGAGCCTCCCTAATCACCAGGGGGCCAGTCAGAAGTCTAGACAAAGGGTCATTACCCTCGTTGCTGTCTGCGGGGTCTGTGTCATCTGACTTTTGTATGTAGCAGCAGTGAGCTTCGTAGTACGTTCAGGCACCTCTGCTCGTTAACGAAATGTGTGAGTAACTGTGTGTGTATGTACACGCATGGAAAAAGTCCAGTAAGCAACATTAACACAGTCACTAGTTTACTGTACTGAAGTCCACCATTGCATAAAATATCTTTATAAACAAAGCTGAAACAAAGTTTCCTCTGTCCACACAACAGAGTTTTGGAAAATATTCACCTTGGAAGGATTTCTCCAAAAGTTTTCAACGACCAAAACTGCGTTTGCATGTGGACGAAAGGCCAAAACTGCAGGAAAAAAATCTCAGTTTAAAAAAATACCCAGCTACATATGGACATGGTCTTAAATAGGAGTCTGTTAACTATTAGACTTAAAATAATACATTAAGTTTTGGTTTTCTAGTATAAAGTCCTTGTTCGCTTAACGTTCACACTGCCATTTTCAACATCGGACCAAGAGACACAACCCAAGGCATGTGGATTGTACTGTATATTATGGTGTCTTTACCAGCTGAAAACTCATGAAGTGTTTATAAAATATAACATTATACATTAATCTCAAGCACAACTCCAAATAATAAGAATAAAACGTCTCCATTGAGCATAATGTTTTTGCGTAACCATTTTGCAGCTAGCATTTATCCAGACGGTGATGACAAAATAATAAAATAAAATAACATGCAATCAGTATTATTTAGAGTCTACTTTGATAGACTCTCTCCACTCCAGCATAGTACAGCAAGGCTGTGTTATTTATTAATGACTTTAGATATAAAAATTTTCCCCCCTTTTCCCGAAACTCATCCAGTACTTTACTAACTAATGCATGATGTAGCTAGGATTTTCTCCCTCCCTGCCTGTCTAAATGCTGCCTCTATATTGGATGTCAGAGATACAGAGTAAGACCAGTTACAATTCTCAGCTACAGTCCTCATTAATTAATTTGTTCAAGTGAACTACACTGCTATACAAAAGCGCTATATAAATAAAATTGAATTGAATTGCACCAGAGTTCGTTTAAATCGAACCAAACATGTCAAGTGTGAACACACCCTTAAATTATGAGTTCAAGTGCTTTACGTGTAACTATAGAAACAACAGCATTATGAAATGCACGCCATATAATCAAATTTGCTTTGCTTTGTGCCTGACAAAACCACCAGAGCTGCTGTTCATATCAGAGATATCAGTCAGCGTGCCCCGTGGTTACAGACTTTTTCTATTGCATTTAAAGAACATCGTTATGCTTATTTTTTATATCATTCACATGATGCTGCAGCCGTGTATCTGGATTTAATAACAAAATTGTTTGTTTTCTCACAGACTTACGCTCGAGATTATGACTTTACAACCCAAGTGTGAAAGCGTGGAGACGGCGGAAGGAGTGGCCATTACAGTCACCGGAGTAGCTCAGGTACACACAGACATGATGGCACTGGGGTGGTAACGGTCCATTTGAATCATGATTGGTCGCAATGTAAAGAAATATGACAATGTGCATCGTGGGAATCTACATTGTTTACTTCAGCAGTGTTATTAATGCACTTACACTGTTTAAACACCAGAGGTCTCACTCTCTCTGTTTTATAACATTTTCTGTGTTGACGATATAGTGAGTGATAGCTCTGGACCTCTGAATATCTCTTTATTATCCCTCTCCCCTGACTTCAATCAGGTGAAGGTTATGACTGACCGCGACTTGCTGGCTATTGCTTGTGAGCAGTTTTTGGGGAAGTCTGTTATGGAAATAAAGGCTGTGGTGCTGCAAACTCTAGAAGGGCATTTACGCTCAATTTTAGGTGAAACATTTGCTACGCACTTGCTATATTCAATTATATATTGTGAATTGTGTTGTTATGCTTTAGGATTTAAAAAAATATTCTGTTGCTTGTTTTTTTTTTTTAATCCTTCACAGGTACTTTAACAGTTGAACAAATCTACCAGGACAGAGACAAATTTGCTCAGCTTGTCCGTGAGGTTGCAGCACCCGATGTGGGCCGAATGGGCATCGAGATCCTGAGCTTCACCATCAAAGTAAGTGCTGAAACAGAATCTAAGATCTGGGCTTGTATTTACTAATCACTCCTAGGAATCGTGCTCAAAATTAAGTTAGGACTAAAAATATTCCTAGCTCAGAGTAGGATATAAATGTTATTTATGAAGCGTCCTACCCTTACTTTCAGCGAGGAGTAGGGCTGCTACTAGGAAATCATGTGACCCACAAAGTAGGCTAGACATTATACTGGGTGTAGTAGTTTTGAGGTTTTTTTGTTGTTGTTGTTTTTTTAGTTTTTAACAGTGTAAAAGTAAAATGGTGAAATCAGCACTAGTTGTGTGAAAGCTTTATGCACGTAGACAGAACTTATAGATGTGTGACTCAACTGGCTGTGTGACGTTGTCCTAATTAGACCTCCATAATCACAACTGTTTCAAGTCCCTATAATAGAACAGCGTAGGATTGTCATTATCTAATCAAAATGACTTAGAAATGAAACTCAAAGAGAAGATAAGATGAAACCGTTTGCTAGTGTAGGAGGTAGTAAAAAGTAAAGAAATAATTTAAGGAAAATTCTGCCCTTATTCTTACCTATTAAGATTATACCTATTATTATATCTTAATTATATTATATCTTATTATATTATATCTTACCTATTATTATTATTATTATTATTATTATTATTATTAAGAAAAAAGTGGACACCAATTTGTGAAACCATCAATGCCAGCACACATACAACAGAGTAGTGAAAAACGGGGTACAGTGTGTTAATGAAGTGGTGTTATATAAATGTCTTTGTGTATATACTGTATATAAAGAATTTTTTGGTTCACATAAGCCTCGTCGTTGCTGCTCGGGACAATTATATTATTAAATTATCTGTGTGTGCCAAGGAGGATGCCCACAAATCCAGAGAAACCAGCGATGCGCATGAATGAGCTGCTTTTTCTTTGATTTCACACTGCGTGGTGATCTGTGGCGCTGTAAGAGCAAAGTGTCATTTACTATTGTCGGCTGTGACAAACCCAAATCATCACTGTTTCAAAGATGCATCCTCACTGTTCCAAAAAAAAAAGTCATGTAACAATCACCTGCGGAGACAGCATGCAAAATGTTCAGTAATGGACCAGTTGCACATGATCTATTATAAAAAGTATTTCACTTTTGTCTAAACTTATATTTTATGAGCTCCATGTCACTCAGTCTTACCAAAGTGTGTCTCCTCCGTGCATGTCTCTGCCTGAACACCATGTTCTTACAACATCTGACTAGATAGGACACCTGCGTATCTCTCCTACATTTTGGTAGTTGTAGAAGAGTGATTTCCTATTTTAGGAATATGGTTAGGAGTAACAAGG
Source organism: Clarias platycephalus (assembly GCA_030068275.1). Lineage (NCBI taxonomy): Eukaryota > Metazoa > Chordata > Actinopteri > Siluriformes > Clariidae > Clarias > Clarias platycephalus. Next base: position 16,749,962 of record JAQQZT010000003.1, read on the forward strand.
AAATGCCGTTCAGACGGAGACATGCGGGGAGGAGAGATGTTTTGGTAACACCGAGTGACGCTTACAGTAATTCATAAAAGACAAGTTTGGACAAAAATGGGGAGAAAAAAAATTATGGCGTGTGGTATGTAACTGAAACATGACTAAAACGAAATGAATGAACATGTCGTATGCAGTTTCTGTAGGTATCTACTACTGTACGTTTTTTTTTAGTAACACCGAAAATGCAGCTTTGATACAGAGACACAGCCGACAGTGTCGAAAATAATAAATCAAACATTGATCATAACAGCACCGCAGATCATACGCAGATTCATACATTTTCCCACCACGCAGCGTGAAATCAGCGAAAAACAAGTTCCATTCATTGTTTTGGGCATCATCCATGGCGCACACTTTAACATAATCGTATTTATATATATATATACATTTTATATACTTATATTAAATTGAGTATACACAACTTTTTTTTTTCCTCTCTGTTATAATCCAGCAACACAGCGTACGTGATTCACACTCCTCAGGGGTATGTGCAGCAAATTGTCAGGTGGCAGTGATGCTTTCACAAATTACCATTTAGTCACTGTTTATCTTTAGAAAGAAGAGTAGGGCAGAATTTTGCTTTAAATATTTCTTTACATTTTACTACCTCCTCCGCAAGCAAAACGCTCTCATCTTCTCTCCAGTTTTGCTTTCATTTCAAAATCATTTTGATCAGATTAGTACAGTCCTCCACAGCTCTGTTATAGGGGCTTAAAACAGTTGTGATTAGGGAAGTCTGATTAGGATAACGCCATGCAGCCGAGTCACACATCTATAAGTTTTATCTGTGTGCCTAAAGCTTTCACACAACTGCCGCTGATTTCACCATTTCGCTTTTTTTTGTGTGTGTGGAATTTTTGGATTCTCCCTAATTTAGTCGTGTCCAATTCCTCCCCGTCACTAGGGGGCTCCCACATTAAGGCTACTACTACCATTCAGCCGGGAGGGCCGAAGACTATCACCTGTTTCCTCCGAACCGCGTGATGCCAGCCAACCACAACTTTTTGAACTGCTTGCTCACGCCCCGTTAGGGGCGGAGTAACACACTCGGAGGAAAGCGCTAGCCGCTCCTTCCGCGTGTGCGAGCTCACAGACGCCCCTGATTGACTGTAGAGCCGTGATTAATGTGGAAGCACAAAGTACCTCTTATCCCTCCCCTCTGAGAGAGCTTGGCCAATCAGCTCTCGCTAGACGTCCGGCTGTGAGAGGTAACAGCATCACCCGGGGATCGAACCAGCGATCTCGGGATGATAGGGCGAGCACCTTACCACTGCGCCACTCGGAGGCCCACCATTTCGCTTTTACAAAAAAACAAAACTACAACACCCACTATAATGTGAAGCCTATTTGTGGCTCTCAGTGTCATAGAAAGTGACAGCACAAGCTTTTCTAGGCGCAGTCTTACTCCTCCATGAATGTATGAGTAGGAACCTTAGAACTTTTATGTCCTACTCTGAGCTGGGAATATTTTCAGTCCTAAATTAATTTTGAGCGCGATTCCTAGGAGTGATTACTAAATACAAGCCCAGATCTTAACTTTGAGCCTTATTCGTATGAGTGATTGTGAGACGCTTGTTTAATACAGGCCCTAATTATATTTATAAGATGAGGTCAAGATCGAGACATTACCAACTGAAGCAAATCCTGATTATAACCTTCAGAGGCTTGTACGGTGTCCACTATGCGCTTCTTTTCTTACCCTGACGCGCACATCGAAATCAATCTAGACTCATCAGACATGACCTTTTTCCTTTGCTTGAATGTCTAATCTTTATGCTCCCTAGCAAACTGAAGCTTTTTTTCTGATTAGTCTCACTAACAAGCATTTTTTTTTTAATGGGAACACAGCTGTTTAGTCCAATTCTGTGAATTCTTTTGGTGTGTGTGTATGGAAAAGCTCTTACTTCCAATATTAAACATGGCTGTGATTTCTACTGTTTATTATTATTTTTTTACCTTGCAATTTGTTCAAATGTCTAAGTGATTTCCGATTGCAGTTTTTTTCAGACCACAGTTCTTCCAGGAAGATGAAGGTTTAGCACTATCCTTTGTTTTAATAATGTGTTGACAGTAATTAAAATCCAGTAATTTCAAACCTCCTTAATTTTCTTTGTCTGATGCAGGACATGCAGGAAGTGCAATATATTTTTGTAGTTTTTTTGTTTGGTGGTGTATTTATAATGCAAAAGACAGAGAGAATAAATTTTAGATATTTTTGTTAATATTAGATGTTCAGAAAACAATTCTCTACTGTTCTTTTCATAGAACAACAATGACATTTGCTAAAGCAGTTTTGCATGTTTAGACGGCATAATGTGCAGCACAAATGACTTTTGAAGTAAGTGAAAAGAAAACGACACCGAATTTTCACATTAGCTTTTGGAGATGATTAAATGATGAAAAGATGCATTTCTTGTAGTGGTTTTAAGACCGCTTGATCCTACTTCAATAATCCATCTCAATTAGAGGTTGGAATAAATGTTTTTTTAAGAATAATATGGTGTTTTCCTGCAGGATGTGTACGATAAGTTGGACTACCTGAGCTCGCTGGGGAAAACGCAGACAGCTGCTGTACAGAGGGACGCAGACATCGGTGTAGCCGAGTCAGAAAGAGATGCCGGAATTAGAGTAAGAGCTATTTCTAGCGAAATGGTTCCAGCAAAGATAGCTCTCTTTATTTAATTATGGCTTTCATCAAACATGCGCTCCTGTTTGGCCCGCCCAGGAAGCCGAGTGCAAGAGAGAGATGATGGATGTGAAGTTCTTAGCCGACACCAAAATGGCTGACTCCAAGAGGGAGCTGGAGCTTCAGAAGGCGATGTTTAACCAGGAAGTGAACACTAAGGTCAGGCCACGTCCTCAGAAACTGTGCATACATATTCAAGACAGTAAAGTGTAAGATTGTTTCATAGAGTGAATGGATATGGGGTACCTTGGGATGAGTAGAAGCAATGGATTCAATTATTTTTAATTCTAAAACTTGGGCTGCAACTAATGACAATTTTGATAATCGATTAATCTATTGATTCCACAAATGGCATAATTACTCAGTAGCTCTTATTTAGATATCAGCTTTAAATTTAGCTTGCTGTTGTTTTATGCAATCAAGATAATGAAGATGAATATTTCATTAAAATGTTTTAAATGAACTTTCTCGAAGAACAAAGTCTAAAACCAAGGAAAAGCTAATTATCAGCAATGAAATGTAACTATTAATTAAAGCTTAAAGATGGTGGATGACATCATGAGTCACATCTTGAAAATATATATATATATTTTATTATATTTTGATTGTACAGTCACCCATAGCAAACATTTAAAAACAAACAATTATCTGTTAATTAAAGAGTGAACATGGCAACACCCAAGGGCAAAACAGTTCAGTAAAAGAAAACATAAAAGAAAGAAAGAGTCATGATTGCTCAAGTAGATCCCACAAAGGGGCCCATATCCTCCAGAATAGTTCAGATTTGTTCTGTAAATCGTATGTAAGTTTTTCCAATGAGAGAAGATTACCCACTTGTGCCAAACACATCTTTAAAGTTGGTACACGAGATGATGACCATAAGATAAGTATACATTTCTTTGCCAGATAAGTAATAAAATGTAATAAACAATTTAAATCAGAAGGAAGATCTAGTGATATTTTACAATTTAACAGGTATATAGTTGGACATGGCTAGACATATTGAATTTTCTAGCCAGTATTTTCTCAACCAGATCATGCACTTCATACCAAAAAGTTTACATTTTCTTACACTTCCAGAATAGATGCATCAATGTTCCCGTTTTTGAATTACATTTAAAACACAGCTGAGATACATTTGGATACATTTTGTGGAGGCGTACAGGGGTGAGATATATTCTGTATATGAATTTCAAGTTTTGATCATGCACAGAAACTGAAGTTGATTTGTGAAAAACCTCCTCACATATAGACAGCCATTCATCACCAGTGAATGATCGGCCCATATCCTTTTCCCAAACCTTTCTTAAAGGATACAAAGGTGAAGAGGTTTCTGATAAAAGGGAGCCATACAGTGAGGAAATCTGACCCTTCAATGCCCCTGGAAGAAGGAGATGATTTTCAATATCAGACAATTCAAAGCGGATTTTGCCCTGTCTCATTTCAGATTTAATAAAATGACGTAGCTGGAGAAATTTGAAAAAAATCTGTTCTAGGAAGTTTATAATCCATTCTAAGTATCTCGAAAGATTTGACAATATTATCTGTAAATAAATTGGCTAAATTAAAAACACCTTTCTCCACCCAGGACCGAAGGCCAATATTAGCCAAGGAAGCAGGAAATTCGGGGTTCAAAATGATTGGGGATTGCATGGTTAAATTCCCGGAGAGGTGGAGATATTTTTTTTTACATCTTCCTAAGCCGAAAGGGTATTTAATAACAAAGTTTTCAACTACTGGCTGGATCTCCTTAAAATTATTAATAAATGGAAGAAATGTTAATGTTTCTTCCAAAAAAAAAGAAATTGCCAAAGAGGTCCACCTATTCATATCCTGTTTGAGTTTTGTCATTAAGGGTGAATAATTCTTGGAGAACAAATCCTTTAAGTCAGGGGTTATGTGTATGCCCAAATAAAGAAACCCAGAGTCAGTGATGTGAAAGGGACACTGTAATTTAACATTCTGTGGGGCATTTAAAAACATGGCTTGGGATTATTTTGTATCCACTATACTGGCTATACTGATTAATTATTTCCAATACCCAAGGAGTTGATGACTGTGGCTGCCTCAGGTAAAGAAGGATGTCATCTGCATATAATGATATGCGGTGTTCTGTCCCACCTGCCTCCACGCCCCGGACGCCCCCATGCATGTGAATGCCTTCTGCCAAGGGTTCGAACAAGGAAAACAGGAGCGGCGACAGGGGGCATCCCTGACGGCAGCCTCTACAGATTGAAATAATAAACTATTAGTGTTAACCACAGCTGTTGAATCAGAGTAAAGAAGTTTGACTAGTCTGATAAAGTTAGAGCCCAAATTGAATTTGCCCAATATTTGAAACAAAAATCTCCACTCGACCCTATCAAACGCTTTTTCTGCATCCAGAGATATTATAGTGGCCGGATCACCATCTGTATTCAACTGATGTATTACATTCAGGAGACTACGTACATTGTCTGAGCCATAGCGAGATTTAACAAATCCAGTCTGATCAGGTTTAATGATCTTAAGCAGAATTCCCATGCACAGTCCAATGAGTTCTTTCCTTTTTTAAGAATCAAGCTAAGAGAGGCAGTCTTCCAGGAACCTGGAGTAAGACTGTCTTCCAAAAGGTTATCAACAACAGGCATGAAAATAGAAGAGAGCTCGTGCCAAAATTTGTTATAAAATTCTAGAGGAAAGCCATCCAACCCTGGCGCCTTCCCACTAGGCATAGATTGAATAGCCGCAAAAATTTCATGTTGAAATTTTAAGAAAAGTAAGTCTGTGGTGAAGGACGTGGTCAAGTGGCTGGGGCAGGACTAAGCTAAGCGAGGTGTGAAGGGCGGAGAAGGGAAAAGAGGGGAAAAGGGGACACACCTGAGAAGGATATGGCTAATTAGTGTGTGTTTGCTGTGAGCTGAAAAAAAAAGTATGTGAAATAGCATGAAAGAGCGAAAACTTGCATGCAGAGCCTAAAAGGCAGCTGTAAGGCGTGTGTGAATTTCACTTAAAAAGGTTCATTGAGGAGAACACCTGACTCAAGGCAACACACAGACACTAATTATACACCATACAGTATCTATACTGGGGATATACTGCCTCTCACTTTCTTCTCAAAGCAGCCCTTGGCCACGCCCACACCAGCACAAAGTCTTTTAGTCTGATTCGCTTGAGTTAAGAGTGAAATGTTTCCACTCCAGTAAACCTAATACTTACATTGTTTTAGTGTTATTCAGCTCCATGACTGCGACGTGCTGAGGCTGAAATAAGTAAGGAAAAAAAATCCAAAGTGCTAATTATTTTTCCTTTTTTTTCCCATTTTAGTTCTTATATTTACGGGTATATAATGCTGAATTCCTGGTACTCAAGCGAATCAGACTTTTAAAACAAACACTTGAGGTTAGTAATCTTCTAGTTAGTAAACTTCAGCACTGAGCCATTTTTGTTTTCACTCAGGGGTAGTAGCTTTAAACTGTTTCCTCACCAGTCTTCCTTTATGCTCAAAGACGAACTTCATAACATCATTTAAAGTGGAGCGGTCACCATTCAAATCCCTGTGTAAGCTCTTGTTATTTAAAAAAAATTATAAATTAGAAGGAGCACATTAATATAATCCTCTGGTTCGCTTTGCAGCCAACACTACTACTAGAGCTGCTATTATACGAAAATTAATCAATCAACACTTTTCTTCCCCAATCAGAATTCAGACTTAAACAGCGCCGTGTTTATAAAATGTTATCTTCTGTAGTTCAAATATCCACTGCCCGTAACATTCTTCTGTGACTGAGCAGAAAGCAGAGGCTCAGCTGGCGTACGAGCTCCAGGCAGCTAAGGAGCAGCAGAAAATCCGTCTAGAGGAAATTGAGATTGAGGTGGTGCAGAGGAAGAAGCAGATTACCATCGAGGAGAAAGAAATCGACAGGACCGAGAAGGAGCTGATCGCTACAGTCAAGCGTCCTGCCGAGGCTGAAGCTTACAAGCTGCAGCAGCTGGCAGAGGGCCACAAGTGAGTTAACTTTTAAAACAAACACTTTAGGTTATTTCATGCTTCAATGCGAGTATGATTTATTGTTCTCGTTTCATCCTCTGTACAAGTGAAGTGTGAGTGTTTGAAATGTCAAAGATGGATTTGTTTTGCGTGGAAAGGACAAAGAAGGTGTTGATCGCACATGCCGAGGCAGAAAAGATTCGGAAGGTCGGAGAGGCGGAGGCTAAATCTATTGAAGCGGTGGGCAAAGCCGAGGCGGAGAAAATGAGGCTGAAGGCAGAAGCCTACCAGCAGTATGGGGACGCAGCCCAGACCGCTCTGGTCTTAGAAGCACTTCCAAAGGTGAAGAAACTATTTTTGGCATTCATAGCAAGCTTTCATAATGAGCTGACGGGCTGGATGCAATAATTTTTCTCATTTTTTGTGATCATTTATTGATATCTCAGGCTGTGTATGTATTTGCAGATTGCTGGCAAAGTGGCTGCACCTCTGTCCAAAACCAATGAGATCGTGATTCTAAGCGGAGGAAGCAGCAAAGTGACCGGGGAAGTGACTCGCCTACTGGCTGAGCTTCCTGTCACCGTCAACGCCCTCACAGGAGTGGATCTGTCCAAGGTGAGACCGGATGCAACTAGGCTTTAAATGAAGGCACAGAAGGTGTGAGTTACAGTTCTGTTACCATTAGGGATGGGAATCACCAGTCACCTTTGGGTTGTGGAGATGTAATGCATTGAAAGATCACGAAAAAAGCCTTGGAGTTATTTAGCATTATTAAGCTTGACTAGCTGAATAAGACAATTTAATTTATCCTGACTTTAGTCATTTAGGGATTTGAGTTGAACTAAATGAATTGAAATGTTCAGAATTGATTCTTCCTTTTTAAATTATTTAGGTAAACCTACAGATGTTAAATGGACTAAAATGGAAAAAGGAATATAGCAGTTTGAGGCAAATCGGACACTAAATTAAATTTAAAGAAATTGTGATGTGCAAAAAATCAAATTGAATCAAGTCAATCATCAGTTTACCTACGATTCACAACTCATGTTTGTGTTGTGACAATTGTTCGACAGGATGTGTAAGTTTTCTTCAGCTATACGCTAATTTAGACTATACACTATGATCTGTTATGACACCAATCATTACCATTAAAGATAATGCTGATAACATTATATTACTGGACATCAACTTATACTGTAACATCAGAATGTGGGGGAAAAAATTGTCTTATATAAAAATATATAGACCTGATGGCACTTGTGGTTTAGAGATGGAATTCTTGCCTATCCTATGGGTGGCCCAGGTCTGCTTAATGGCTAATTCATGAACCCCAGCCACTCTAGTGCCCAAGAGTGGGTAGAATGGGACGGTTGCATCAGCAAGGGCTTCTAAGGTAAAATCAGATGATTAGCTGCCTGATGATTCGTCAGCTTAAAAAACACCTTGACCTAAAGTCACAATTCAAAACAAATATACAGATACCTTTTGGCATGGTTGTTAGACTCAGTTTTGACTTGAATCTTTAATATCTTTTTTTTTTTAATTGTAATCATCAATGCTAATTTGATCGTCTTTCTTTTCCAGATGCCTCTGCTACAGAAGATGACCAGTGCTCAAGCCTGAGATGTGCTTGAGTTCGATCCCGTTTCTTCTTAATATGTTTTATGCACTCACTATGAATGCCTTTGGAACACTACGAGTTAAAATGGCGACGTTCAGAAATGATTTTTGATGCCTCTGGTGCCTTAATGTTTTATAGGACCAGAATATTTGCATGTACTGCTGCTCTTCATTTCCCGTTCATGTTTCTGTGTTGTTCTTATTTATTCGTGACTCATTGGGTACATATTGTAAGATGCTAACCTACAGATTTTTGTTGGTGTGTTATATTCTGTATGCACGTAAACTCCTGTTTCATTAATAGGGTGTTTCTGTTAGCTTTTTAGCTGTCTGTAGTGCAGGCCCTTATGTTCCATAGTGTACAATTATTCAGGAATCGCTAAAATTGCCGTTCAAGTCTACAGAGTACTAATATACACATACACTACCAGTCAAAAGTTTGGACACTTTTTAATTCCATGGTCCCTGATTCCCTGATTTTTCCTTTTTTCTACACTGTAATACAATGTTTAAAGCATCCAAAATATGCAATAATGTCCTTCAAACAGTTGATGTTGAGATGTGTCTGCTACTTATGCTCTGTAAAACCTTCATAATGGCTCTAATCTGAGATGATGTTAATTGGTGATTTTTGAGGCTGGTAACTCTGAATGAACTTCTCCGCAGCAGAGGTAAGTTTTGCTCTTGCTTTCCTGGGAAGGTCTTCATGAGAGCCAGTTTCATCATGGTGCTTGATGGGTTTTGTAAATGCACTTAACAATACTGTTCTTGCAAGAACTATTCCAGAACAGCTGATTTTCATGTCTTAAAATAAGAACTGACTTCTTGTTACATAATTACTTAATGCCATATGTTATTTCATAGTTTTTAAAAAAAATCCAGTATTGAAAATAAATCCAAACTTTTGACAGGTACTATATATATACACACTGTATATCATAAATTAAGGCAGTGAGTTCTTACAGGTAACTTCTGATGTACTCTTAGATGCAATCAATCAATCAAGTGCTACTTCTTTATACTTTTCTCTATAAGCATATATCAATAGCTGGGTAATTCTCTAGATCCAAACTCAAAGGTCAGATATTCCTGCATGGAATATTATCTTTTTGTTAATATTTAAATAAATTGTTCGACTGTGTTATATTAGTGAACGAGTGAATGACATTTTAACTGTGATATGTTTAAGGATGAATGCACTGTTTTGGAAAATACAGCCACTTTTGTGATTTGTTTTACCTTTAGAAGGCAAATGGCCAGATGTATGATATCTGGTCTTATGGATCTGGAGGTTTTCTATTTTAAGTCCCAAGACAGATGTGTTAAAGGATTGTGGAGTCTCATGTCTCAATCCCATGATGCACATAGGTCACATATCATCCAGACTGACCAATCAGAAGCTGGTAGCTCTATTGTATTTAGATTAGTCAGAGCAAATTGTTTTTAATCCAAAATACAGTATACATTCCAAATATGGCGCTGAGCAGTCAAGGATTAAGGAAGTCTGGTATCGGTGCTGTTTGAACCTTTTGCTGTTCCAACTGCAGAACCTTGTCCACAGAGCTGCCACTATTCAGTAACTTTTTTTTTTATTCACTAACAATCAGTGTCACATTGTATGTGTAGTCATAAAAGTCTTTGCATAGTATGTGCAATCTGTCACTGTGAAAGTACTGTCATTTTTATTTGTATTATTTATTTCCTTTTTTTTTTTTTTAAAGAGATTGTTGATGTGTATTGTGCCATGCTCAAGTGTACTGTGAGCAAAAGTTAGCAGTTATATACGTTATTTTATTGTTCTTTTAAACTAATGTTGATTACTGACAATTAAGCCAAGAAAGCAGTTATTTTTTTATTTAATGATTCATTTATATAATTCTGAAAAAAAAGTCACCCACAAACACATTACTGGCAACATTCACTTTACCTTTTGAACAGCTTGCTCTTGAAGTTTTTCTGCTCTCAGTCTACCTACAGTTCAGTGCCGACATAGATTAATATTGCGTTTATATTAAGCTTTAGTCTCTACTTTAAAGTCAGGACTGATAAAGCCATAGCATTATAAGTCCATACATCATTTTAGAATACATGTTATTTGTATGCCATTTTCCTCTGAAATGTTTAATGCTTTCGAAGCTTTTATGCTTACGAAGTTTCCTCATAGCTAAAACTCTCACGTCAAAATGTTTTATGTCATATGTTAGAACTTACCCACAAATGTAACAAGATTTTTACTGATGTTTAATTGTGCATGGTTCTTTTGCATGTATGTTCAAATGAAATAAATGTTAAGTGCTTAGATTTCAGTCTGTATGAATTCATTCTACAATGGGCATTCAAGTCAAACTGGGACTCATGATTTTGTAGAATAACAACAGTTATGAGCGTTAAAACTCGCTTTATTTCTCCATGTAATCCCCTGCTACACTAATGCACTTATCCCAGTGTTTCACTTGTGCTTGGATACCATCAAGGTAGAAAGTGTTCTCAGTATGCCAGAGCCATGATGGACTGCCTGCTTCATGCCTGGAAAGCTGGCCACCCAAGAACTGCTTTAATGAGCCACTTCAGCCGGGATTGTCATTTACAGATGTTGCGGCATTCTTTAAAACATTGGCACCATTCAATGTTCTACTGCAGCTAAGAGTCTTATCACCATACTGTACTTGAAGTCTTTATTCATGAGAAAGTTTATCACAAGTCCCTGCTGGTCTTGAACACCTTTTGTAAGATGAGGAACGAGAATGGCAAAAAGTTTTACTCATAAATTAAGAAAATATTTGAATAATCAGTAAACCGGAAGATTTTGGGGTTAGAAACTGCATAGAACCAAATCCTTGTTTTTATTAGTGATACCACATCTATGGGGTTAAGACAGGCACTAGGAGAAATAAAGTCATTGGCAGGGGCGTTTCTAGGATTTTCAGTTAAGGGGGGCTCAGCCCCCATCGATGTTTAACACATATTTGGCTTGTTCAGAATCAATACTCAAATGAGTCTTCTCGATCACACACGCTGTTTACCGTATAAACCTTTTTCTATGTACAGTTCAGGTACAATCA
>JAQQZT010000003.1:16770410-16781447 GCA_030068275.1 Clarias platycephalus
TTGCATGGCGATTTTCTTCAACCCTTCTCATCAGAAGACGCTCCTGTCGAGATGTTAACTTCCATGGACGGCCTGAAAGTCTCTGTAAGATGGTTGCACTTCCATCTTTCTTAAATCTTTGGATCACTTTCGCTACAGTATTTTGACTGATATGTAAAGCTTTGCTGATCTTCTTGTAGCCCTCACCTTTTTTGTGTGAAGAAATTATTTCCTTTCTGACATTTCTCTTCCATGTGGAGCCATTGCTGACAGCATGAAATGGGAAGGGCTTTTCTTTAAGTAATGCCCTTTTATAGTCATATATATGGCTTTTATATGGCTTTTCCCCTAAGACTATAATTGGGGTGTACTCATTTTTGGAACATGGACTTGAATGAATTAGTTAGGAAAATAACTTTTTTGTTATTTCAATTACAAATCTTGTTTGCAATCAATGGCCCACATTTGTGGGAGTATTTTGTAGTATAGTATCTCATAGAAAACGTTGATTCTGAAAGGAAACTAAAGGTTTTCTGACAAATGTAGTGGGGTGTACTCATTTATGCTGAGCACTGTGTATATATATATATATATATATAATTGTGTTCCTTTATTTTACACCATCAAAAGTATATTATATTATATTATATTAATATTATAGTAATTCCACAACTATCAAGCTTCAATCACTTCAGGATAGAAGTCTTGAAGTATCAGTAATAAGTCATCTGAGATATGGTTTTGATCAGGCATCACACTTTATTTTTGGCAAAATAACAGCAAAATAAAGGCTGAAGAGGAGAGACACGAGGCAGCAATAGCTTTAAAAATGTGTTTTTATTAAAAAAAGATAAAAAGTCTATCTGTGTGTTTCTGTTTGGATGGCAGATTCGCAACTCCAACGTGAGCCATCTGTGTGTGGATCAGGGTGTGAAGGAGAACCACACAGCAACCCTTCACCCTTGCCATGGTTGGAACCCACAGGTATACTCCCTGCTCTAGTGCTCAAGAAATCTGACCTCAAAAAATATTCTCTGACTGCAGCCTGAAAATGGGTTACACCTGTGGAGAGTTTTATATTTTTTTTCTCATGACAGTTTATTTATTTATTTATTTATTTATTTATTTAACATATTCATTTTGATCATTGGTAGCTAAGCAACAATATACATGTTGTTGAAAAAGCAAAAGGCTTCATATTCTGGACTTTCACTGCTGACTATAAGTGTTATTTTTATTGAAATGATTAGATTCCTCCAGATTATTGCTTAATGTTAGAGCCAGAGAGACAATCAGGACTCAGTCCAATCTGGGACTAAAAGATGTGGCCTTAGTTTTAAAAACAGGTACATTTGTAGAAGCATAAACAGATCACTATTTTGTTTGTTTGGTAGCTTGGACGCTATACCAAGGAGGGATACCTGTTTGTTGGACCTTTGGGAAGCACTGGAGACGACACCTGCTGTGTGATTGATGACATGATCAGCAGCTTCCCTCAGCTTGTCAACTGCGACAAATTTTCCAACATTGGCCAAAAGACATGGAACTTTGCACAGGTAAAACTATCCACTTGAGACACATCACATTAGATGTAACTTCCAAATCCATTGCATAGAAGAATGGATACATTTCGTTTGTAATAATTAAACATTAACCAAAGTGATTCATATTTTATACTCCAAAAACTTTACAAAACATAAGACACCCAAGTGGAAAGAGTGGTCCAGCAGGCCTTCACTTTTTTCTTGAACCATAGTTTTCTAGCTAAAAAACATCACACATTCTAATGTTTAGGTCATCAGACATTTCATTTAATTACAGTACACAATTGTAGCTCATTTATTTTTGAGAATGATATTTCATGATCCCAGAACGACCTTTTTACAATTTACAAGTCCTGAAATATGGCTGTAATGACAGGGAAGGAAAACTCCACTGATATGATAACCTGGTCATTCAGTACATTAAGGTCATCATCTGACTTCATTTTATTGCCACATAATGATGCCGAGACCAGACCTGACCAACTCAAGCAACCCCAGATCATAACACTGTCCTGAGGCTAGTACAATGGGCACTATGCATGCCAGAGGAGGGTTTACCTTCTTACCCTGACATACCCATCACTCTGGAATACGGTCAATCTAAACTCATCAGACCACATGCCCTTTTCCTATTTCTTCTTCTTAAGGGTTCCAAGCAAACTGAAGTATTATTTCTGATTAATTTCGATTTTTGATTTCTTTCCCAGACACATTTCTTTCACAAAGTTGATGGTTCAGCACTATTCTACTAGGTTTTATTATTGTATTGAACAGTACTTAAGTTGTCCTTAATTGTTTTCCCCCTTTTGCATGCCAATACTTTGACCTTTCTGGAAATGTGTTTTTTTTGTTTTGTTATATGTTTTTTTTAACCCAGTCAGAGTAATGTCCTACTTTAATATACAGTATAAGATCATATGGTTCATGGGTAGTAGGAAAAGTCATTATTAAGCTACATACAGTAGTACTAATTACTATTAATAATAATTGCTGTAAATATAGTCACTAATATCCCACTCCTCACGAACATATTTAAATTGTACTTGCAGAATGAGTCAATCGTAAACCGGGCCACGGGTCGCTGCCTAGAGGTGGTAAAGGCCAATGTCTCCTTCGGCTACGCGCTGGTTCTGCAGCCCTGCACTGGCCAGAGGTGGAACATCAAAAACACGATGAGGCAGCAACAGGGACTCTGAGTGAGTCAGATTCATCAGATAAGACTGGTGCACACATGAAGCCAGAAGTCGCGAAAGGAACTCTGATTTCAGATTTGTGGTCTAACTCACTGAATCAGATTTTTACTGGGTGTGTGCTGTTCTCATTAGAGAAGTGTGCAATACATGACGACTCCTCAACAGTCCTATAGAGCACAAGAGTATTTGATAGAAATTTCTGTTTTTCTCTAAAAGAGCAGCCATCTAAAACAAACTTTAATTACTTTAAAAAGGTCCCCAAAATATATTGAAAGAGTCATGCTATGGAACAAAACAGGATCGAGAAATGATAATAATGGCATTCCATATCAAGTATTTTTTTGCGGTGCTACAAACTACATTTAGATCTTTTGCATTTTATGTGGTCTTTTTTCTATTGGAATTTTAGTATTTTGGCTAACATGGGAGTAATCTGTGATTATGTTGATTTGTCTTGAACACATTCACTCCAGTTGAAATCAATAATTTTCAAGCTTTTGTAATGATGGATGTGCACATTAATTTGCTTTTTGTGGATATTGATTCTCCCCAGCTTTCACAGCTTCAACCGTGATGATAAAACATTCCCTTTGTAAGTAATTATCAGAAACTGTTAGTGAATTAAAGACTCAGTAAGTAGCATGACCTCTTAATATGCAAATGGGAAATAATTCTAAAGTACAGTGAGTGCAGGTATATTAATATATATTAGGCAAGTTATTTTTTAATTATAGAGCAAGTGTATTAAGACCTGTATTAAGACTACTGCTGTTGGTACTCATGGTCAAATGGTTTGGTGATGGAAATTCTCTCATGCTGTCTTCCATAAAATTGAATTTGATTTTTAAATAAAAAACATGACTGAATTATATGTGTGCAGGCTAATATATGGGCTGACTAATAATGATTCATGTTTAAAAGCAAATTACAAGTGAGCTAATTTACAATCTCAACAGAGTATCATCAAAGCACAACCAGGTGATAAATTAACTACTTTATAGAATACATAAATGTATTGATACTCTACGTACTGTACTTGATAACAGAACAGATATTATGCTTCCCCCCCCATGTTTTAACCTCCTAACTAAAACATGACACAGTTTCTTATGGTCTTTAAAAGCCTGCATAGAGCAGTTCAGTCTGTGCCCATTAATGCACATCATGAGGTTTTAGTCATTACTGCTGAACAGTATGAATGGAACGCAGTGCGATCATACAATATTGAGATTCACAGAATCAAATGTAGGTTTACATCAAGTCTTGGTTCAGTGACGCTGAAGAAGACCTGACCGTGAAGGCCGTGGACTGTGCATGCTTAATAAGGATGGCACTGAGACAAGGCTAAACAGTTTCTGACACCTGTTATTTAAAATTCAGTTAGACATTGTCACGTCCACCCCAAACTGAAAAATCCCCAGTACTGAATTACACTGTTCATGTGAAACTACTGACCATTATGGTGATGTAATTCCATTAATTTGATGCCCGTTTTTTTATGGGCTTCTCACATGTTACACCTTTTTTTTGTATCTCTACTATATTCATTTCCACTTTTCAGTTGTTGTTTTTTTTTTCCATCCAGTTCATGACACTGTGTCTTCTGTCTCATGATATCTGTTTCTATCTTGTGATTTTTGGTAGAGCAATATTTCTAGCTTTTCTAGCTGTGTTGCTATTTATTTTGTAATTAACTCTGTCTGTGCACTTTTGGTCATGCCTCTGTCAGTTCTTGGTCATATTCACAAACATTTTTTATTGATTATTATTATTATTACTATTATTATTATTATTATTTTATATTTACACATGGTGTGTATACACATCAGCGTGATGAGGTTAAAGCTGTATGGATATGAAAAAAATCCTGTTGTAGCTCCACCAAGTGGACATTTATATTTAATGTCTATTCTATTCTATAAATATGTTACTTGCACAAACAAATAAAATTACAATTAATGTAAACGTAAATTATCCCTACTGTATATAAAATTAGCAATGCATGCTGAGCCTGGAGCCCGTTCCCAGAGAGTTCAGAGCACAAGACGAGGTAAACCTTGGACAGGATGCCAACCCACATTCAGTCACACACTACAGGCAGTTTGGAGCCACCAATCAGAGGAACTTGTGGGAGAAAACCAAAGTACTTGGAGGAAACCCACTAAGCACAAGGAGAAAATGCTAAATCCACACATAGAGACTAGAAGTGGAATTCCATCCCCTGACTGTCCAAAACACCTTTAGAATCTTACTCTTACTATTAAATGTTTGAAGAAGGAATAAATGTCTGCAGCTGATCACCTCATCATTTGCTTAGAGCTGATGTACAGCCACTAATGCTAAATGCTAAAGCACAACTTCCAAACCTTTGCGTATTTATAGCCTGTGTACAAAATGAGTAGCAATAAGAAAGACAATTCAAATTCTATAAAACATTTTTATTGCATCCTTGCTATGCACTTATCCTATACAGATTTAAATATTTACAATATTATCTAGGGAATCTTATAACCATATAACTATGGTATCTATATATCTGGATATATCCAGACCATATTCAGTCTGGATATATCTATATCTATCTATCTATCTATCTATATATATATATATATATATATACTGTGTGTATATATATATATATATATATATATATATTCTGCATGCGTATTTGGCTTGTGTATAGGGCTCTTCTAGTGTCTAATTGTGCTTCCTCGTTTCCTGTCCTTGCTTCCCTTCCTCACATTTCTGTCTCATTTTTATAGAATGAGGATGTGAGGAAAGGGTGCAGGGATTAAATATGTAGACAGAGGAATTGATGGAAAGAATATTTTCCTAATGAGATGTCCTTGTTAATGAAGCGCTTCCTTAAAGTGATGACATTAATGTTCTGTACTCAACATGATTACAAACAGAAAATAAGATTTCCTACACAAGTGGCATACTGATGTTTATGCAACTACAACAAGTGTATTATGAAAATTATTTAGTGGGTAAGTATTTGAAATTAAATATACAACGCACCAATTCTCGTTTACTTGCAATCGATGTGGACTTCGATTGTTCAATTTATTATTATTATTTTTAAAATTCATTCCCCCCCCCCCCAATTTTTGCCCGATTTTCTCCCCTAATTTTGTCGTGTCCAATTCCTCCCAGTCAGGAATTGGGGGCTCCCACATTAAACTCATACCGCCACTCAGTAGGGAAGGCCGTAGACGGCCCATGTGTTTCCTCCGACCCACGTGACGTCACCGACCATTTTTTCGAACGGCTTGCTCACGCACCGTTTGGGGCGGCGTAACACACTCGGAACACACAGCGCGAAGTACCTCTCATCCCTCCCCCCTGAGAGAGCTCGACCAATCAGCTCTCTCTATGCCTCCGGCTGTGAGAGGCAACAGCATCACCCGGGGTTCGAACCAGCGATCTCCGGATGATAGGGCGAGCGCTTTACCACTGCGCCACTCGGAGGCCTGATTGTTAAATTTTAAAGCTTTCTATTTCCACAATTCCTCTGAACACATCTAATGAATTGGTAGGTCGCTAATGAAACAGTTTTAATTAACCTTTTTTGTTTGCTTAAGGATGTGGATACATGAGGTCGAGGAAGCATCAGTTAGAGGAGACGGAGAGGAGAGAAGGACCCATAATAAATCTACACAAACTTTTAAAGCTGTCAAGCCATTCATTCAATCAATATGTTATGATATCCACCTACATATTTCTATAAAAAATAAAAATAATCCCCATAATAATAATAATAATAATAATAATAGTAGTAATTGGCTCCATCCAGTTATTCATGTTCATTAAAAAAAAAAAAAAACATCCACACTAAAGGACAAATCTAATTGATTTCCAGTGTAGGACCTTTTAAAATTCTTAAATCTAACATTATAAATAATGACAACATTCACTCCAAAATATAATGCACATGTATCACATTCAGAATGCCATTCTCTCTTGAATACAGTCTAGCTCTAGGTCTGCACACATACTCTGTAACGGTGGTAATAAAAATAATCTACTCATGTAAACACATATGGTTTAGTGTCCCATTTCCTCTCCCTGCTCTTAGATATCAAATGCTACAAGCTAAAGTTGAGACAGACGGTGTGAGGACAAACACGATATTTGATCCTGTTATAAGAAATTCGTTTATACTTGAACCACCAGATGGAGCCACTGTAATTGTTCGAACTCGACACATCCTGGCTTGAGGATTAGCATTTCCGTGCAAAAGAGGGATGGTGTTCCTACACACAAACATCAGCAGTTCTCGCTGTTAAAGGTGTAGAAAATGCACGCGTGTGTTTCCCAGTACAACTGTCCAGACTAATATGGCTTTAGTCAGAGGCTACTGGAGGAGCTGAGAGCTGGCGCATTGGTATTGGGTTCAGCTGCCTCCTCTGTGCACACTGACGCTGTCTGTGCAGAAAATACTGACCTGTCCACAGTCATGCGTTAACATATCACTTACACAGGTAACTACATGAGACGTCTACAGTATATACACAGCTTTCAAGATCACATGCATGATGAAGCAAAGGAAGGGGAGGACATGCTGCTTACACATACACAATACATACTGGTATTCATACGAAACAACAAAACAAGAAATAAAAGAGCTGAATCAGGCACAGAACAGTTGTCAACCCAAGCAGATTCATTGTTGAAAAAGCTTGTGATTGTGGATGATTCCAAAAATTCCACAGTGCCATTGTGCAGTTTAAACATTTGGAGCAATGCTGTCAATATATAAATAGTATAAAATAAAATAAAAAGGTAAAATTACATCCATTAGGGGGAAAAAACAGTCCGGCACTAAAGAAGTTATTCATCCTTATACAGTATGTCTGTCTGGAATGAAATATCACATAATACTTACAGTGGGTTTACTGGGATGAAAGGAGAAGCTCATAGAACGGCTTTGATCTGGAGGCTTTACATCACTGTCAACCACCACCGCAGCCTGGAACCCGGAGGCATTTTCACACTTTTTGCTACATTATTTGCTAAGAATGTGGATTTTTTTGTTGATTACTATTTTAAACCAGTTTGTGGACCAGAAATCATGTAAATGGTGCTCTGTAATGTGCAACACCCAGTTTGACCATGGGTAAAAGTGATTTGCTCCTGGGGCAGTGGTGTACAGTATAGTACTTGTAACTTGTTACTATACTTAAGTATTATTAATGACACCTTTGTAGTTTAACTGATTATTGTTACATTTTAGTTTCTACTCAGCTACAAATGTAAAGAAATTCCTTTTTTTTTTTGAAAGTGGTTGTTTCTGGTTACATTTTGCATGATCAACCTAAATTTGGCATATTAAAAACACAAGACATTTTTTTTTTTTGAAAACTGATACAGAAGAGGCAATATCACTGCCTGTAGACTAAGGCCATGTTCACATTACTAGCCTGAAGTGACTCAAATCCGCTTTTATTTACTCTAATGTGACACAGATCTGATTTTTAGGGCTGTCTGAACACAAAAATCTGATGTTTTTCAGATCGGATCTGAGTCACTTGTGGTTGTAGATCAAATATATATCCAATATGTGGACATGCGAATTGAATGATAATGGTCAGAATGGAATTCATACAAAGCAGGGGTAGCTCAGTGATTTAAGGCATTTTACTACAGTTTGGAAGATGCCAGGTTCAAATCCCATGACCACCAAGTTGCCACTTTTGGGCCCTTAGACAAGGCCCTTAACCCTCAACTGCTAAGATATATACAGTAATGACAAAAAATGTCGCTCTGGATAAGGGCATCTGTCAAATGCCTAAATGTAAATGAGTAGTATGCATACGTTTGTCTGCCAAGCATCAAATGATCACAACTCAGCCAATGGTTCTACTCTCTCGTGCCTTGCGGAATTGCGGGTAATTGTCTCCCATGCTCAGTCTCAATGCAAACACATTTGATACATTTTGTATTAATTATTCTTATATGAATATTTTTGGGTTGTGGAACGAATCATCTGAGTTTCCATCATTACTTATGGTGAAAGTCTTCTTTGATATACGAATGCTTTGATATACTGTACAAGCCCACTTCTGGAAACGAATTATGTTCGCAATGTTTAACTGTAAATAATTTTACCTTTAACCGTTACCTGTTAACTTTAAGGCAACATAGAGCTAATGCAAAGTCACTACTTTTGATATTTAAGTACAATCAAACTGAAATTTACCTAAAGTATCTCTACTTTCACTCAGGTACAGGATGTGTGTAGAAGGTCCACCACTGTAAGCATGTAGCTTCAACCAGAGTTTGAAATTAAGTTAAAGAAACCTTAATAAATAATATATCAAAGCTATAGTGCAGAGTTTTGTTGTTCTTTTGAGTCAAGAAACAAGAACTTTCTAATATAAAATGCTGTGTGTTGTCATGATAATCCTGTTAGAGTTATTCATAGAACTGTCATGGGTATGGGGCTGGAATTGGCGTGCAATTTCTATTTATACGTCAAGGCAGCTAATTCATGTCAAACGTTATTGTAATCAAACTTCTGACAACATGGTAAGTGGCAGGAGTCAGCAGCCAATTGGGAGTCAGTGACAATGACTTTATCTTATGTGTTCATAGTGAACGTGGATTGGAATGGAAGCATAGTATTAGGAGCACAGTCAATGCATGTACCTAAAATGTGTTCAAATTCTCTGCACTTTTGGAAATAACTATTTGTGCGACACTTGTGGAGGATCCCATATAATACTGGCCTTAAGATAATCTAACATCAAATTTAGGATATTTAGCAAAACAGAAAGGCATGAGCTAAAGCACTGATTAGCTGTTAAAATAAAATCAGGATGAATCTTTCAGGTATAGTCAAAAGAATTTGGACGAGTGGTGACTACTGATAACTTAGTCACAAGTTCCATTTGCCGGCATGTCTGTGCCTAGAAGCAGCTCTTCAGCACATCCCTGATGAAAATGTGAGACAGATATAGAACGGTAAAGAGGTTCTGGCAGACTCCTACAGGTTATTGCACTGAGGAAACAAAGATGGCATGGGAAGAGAAGAAGGTAAAAAAAAAAAAAAAAACAAGAGAACAAGTCAGCCCTTTAAAGTCCCTGCCAGTGAGGTGGAGAAGAGACTCGGTAAAGCATGGACCCTGCTGGCAGTCCTTCCTGACAGAAAACCACTCCACCATACTTTGTTCTGAGGTGTTTGGTTTCTTTAGTCTGAAGGATGCAGGTTGAAGGCTTTTTTTTGTGTTCAGGCAGATGGGAATGACGTCTCTGACGGACATGCACATGCAGGTTCCGCCCCACACACCCCTGCTCACAGTGGCGTCGCTATTCCATTCCATTTCGCAGCATCTGATTGGCTGCAATAAGCATAACGCTGATGATGAAGGCCATGGCAAAGGCGCAGATCAGGCTTTTGCGCACACACGTCTGTCGGTTCTTCTTTGTTGGATGGACTGGAGTGAAGAAAGAAACAAAGAGACATGTTTTACTCTGGCCTCAGAACAGCTGCGATGGCTGCGAACAAACATACGATTGAATGACAGCAGGGTTGGAGAAATGATAATCTACTTTAAACTATGGCTACATAGGTGCCTGACCATGGGTTTGCTGATATAAGAAAACAGTCAATGAAATGAAGTCACTGTAATCTCCCAATGTCAGTCATTCTTTATCTTATGACATGACTTACATTATGGCTTACTCTTATGGCTTACCTTACAGCAGCCAAAACAGTCATACCCGCACTGTGTCTTTCAGTACTAAGTGCATGCAGCTTGTTACAGAGAATGCGCACAGCACACTATCCTCTCTCCTTGGGCTTTCCTTTAAAGGAACAGTTCCAACTCTGACTGCTAAAGTGCTGACACTAGAGGTGCCACAAATATTAAATAAACAGCTTCACAGTGAAAGCAATCATAGCAACCTTTTCTTGCCTAGGTAACGTTTTAAGTCACTTTATTATTAGTCTTTTTACAATTCACTGCTGGCACTCTTGTCTGATCTGCTGTTGACCAACAAAATTAAGAATTCAAAAGCACTATGGCACAGCCACAATTACCACAAATACATCACCATGTGTGTAATGTACAGGAGTGTTCAAGACAAACGAGAATTTTTGGTGAAATTTTTCGTGAA
The DNA here is from genome assembly GCA_030068275.1 of Clarias platycephalus. Taxonomy (NCBI): domain Eukaryota; kingdom Metazoa; phylum Chordata; class Actinopteri; order Siluriformes; family Clariidae; genus Clarias; species Clarias platycephalus. Next base: position 16,781,248 of record JAQQZT010000003.1, read on the forward strand.
TGGAGGCGTAAAAATGATAACTGCTTTAGGTGCACTTATGTATTCAAATAATATTTTATGACTTTTGTCTAGAGCAGTGGTTCTCAACCTTTTTTTGCAGTGGGCCGCACTATGTCCAAGTTCAAGTCTCACGGGCCGCATATTATTTACATATGACGTCATCAACGCTCAATAACCAGATATTATGCATCTAAAATTAT
>JAQQZT010000003.1:16801141-16815787 GCA_030068275.1 Clarias platycephalus
ATGAGGGAGCCCCCTAGTGACGGGGAGGAATTGGCCACGACTAAATTGGGGAGAAAATTGGAAATACCCCAAAAAATAAATAAATAAATAAATTCACCAAAACTGATAAACAGTCTTGAATTAAGTTACCAACTTAAATTTCCCATATGAAAGTGGAGAAAAGCACATTATAACCCTAATGAAAATGGCCCTGGAAGGAACAGGAGGATTGGTGAATATAGCTGTAGTGGATATCAGACCTCGCTGTATCCATTGTGCACACCAGTGACCAGTGGTTGTGGTGTGGAACTCAAGTAGCCAGATAGATTGTACAGTATGTGTTCTGTAAAACAACGATGTCATATCAAATGGACCCCAGATGTGTGTGTCAGGATGAGCACATGAATGGTTTCCTCTGGCTCTCTCTCCATGGTCCTCTGACCTTTTCTTTTAATTTTACTTTGTTTCTTTCACACATCCAGAGGAGCACAGCTACCTGTGAAGCAGTGCTCACCAGACTGCAAATCAATGTGACCTTTCCAGTGCACTGCTTTCTATAATAGGAAACAGGTCGACTTTTTTACTGAATACTTCAAGACCTCGCTGACATGGATTTCATAAGCCAGCTGTGCAACCTGACTGGATCAAAAAGCATATGTTAAAATGTTTTATGCTATACAGCTTTATGCTGTGAAACGCAATTTCTATGCCACAAACCATATTTCTTTTACTTATTCACCAAATGTGCTGTTTTCCATGTCTATGCAATTGAGATACTGCTGAGCTACTGTATGCCCCACCAGACAATAGTGATGGGAAGTTTGAATCATTTTAGTTCTTTAAATCTCGTTCATCAAATTGAACGAATCTTCTTTTGAGTCATTTAGTTCATTTCGTTCTATAGTTCAGAAATGAAACAAAATGTTACATTTTCAATAAACAGAATCTACATGCACAAATTTTGGCTGTAGTTCCAGTAATGAAAATATTACAATGCAGCTAAGGACATATTATGATAAACAGAATGAGCAGCTCACCTCTCATATCTTCTGGTCTGAGTCGTTCGTTCTTTAGAATCTATTGCACTGCATAGCGTCTATGGGAGTCACGTGACAAAAGAACGAGTGACTAGGACTAAAAGACTCGTTGAGAAGAACCGTTCAATTCTGTTTCCTGAGTACTGCACTGCATAGCGTCTGTGGGAGTCACGTGACAAAAGAACGATCGTTTCGGACCAAAAGACTCAAAGGTAACTACTCATTTCTGTTTCCTCTACAACATAATATACAGAGGTTTTGCGATGCTTTGCGCATGTGCGCCCAGTAGAAAATGAACGAATCACTCCCTGAGACTACTCGTTCTTCTGAGTCACATTAAAGACTCGATCAAAAAGAATGAATCGTTCATGAACGACCCATCACTACCAGACAACAGCAGACTTGAATCCAGTAAATTTTGCACAACAGATTGCCTTTATACGTAGCTTAGTCAATTAGAGGAAAGCACTGGGAAGTATTCTTGCTCTGACCTATTTTCATATCTAAAAATAAAATCAACGTAGGTATTCCTATGATCCTCCATTTCATTACATGCAGAGCATCAGCTCTGAGCACCCTGCCGAGAGCATGCTAAAGACAGTGCACATTACCATCCGACACATGCAAATTTATACCTCCTCATCTGCAGTCCATCTCATGGACAGACGGAGAGTAGGCTTCAGACTGCTGTGTATGCAAGGCTGAAGGATCAGTTCAACACCTTTGCAATCTGTATATGATTCCTGCCTTTGCACAGCCAAACACATTTGTACATTGTTTATTCCTTTTGCTTTTGGGTTCAAAGTGAATTTTCAAAAACACTGAGACATAGAAGTGAATATATGAAGTGGCTGTGTGGACAAAATCCAGAAGGAAACACCATATCAATCATTTTAATTGATATGGTGTTTCCTTCTGGAACGCGAGTCTGTTTTACTCAATTATTCATTAATCTTCAGTAACCATTGTGGGGGACACTATCTCAGGAAACCTTAAAAAGAGCTAGCTCAATTAAAATGAACTGGCTTTGGTTCTAGTTGAAACTTTAATTTCACAGGGTAAGAAACAAATCTGTTCATGTTCATTTCTTAATTTTTTATGAGCTGCTCTAAAAAGTAGAAAGCATTTTTACTGAATGAGGGGCATTCAAGTACAGTGAACGAGACTTTTAGCTGGCGTAAAACAATTGAATGGTGCAAACGTTTTAAAGAAGGCCATACGTCCATGACTGACGATCCCGGCCGAGGTGGCTCAGAGCCAACTGCAGTCGTTCCCATGAAAATTGAGTGGAACGCCTAATCCTTGAAAATCGAAGGATAACTTGTCACCAACTTGCAGAAGAGACGCATCTGTCTGTGCACTGTCTGATGTGTCTAACTGTATATACAATCGTTTACCTTCATCACTTGCACATTACAGGAACTCTGCTGGGAGTTACTGCCACATTCCCAGTACAGTCCTGACCTCGCATCAAGCTAGTGTTCGCATCAAGGAGTTCCTGGGACGCCAGCATTTCAGGCAGTCCAATCATGGATCATAGAAGAAAACAACTTTCTACGTTGATGGAATTGTGTTTTGTTATTCAAAACAAGCAAAAGTTCTAGTTTGAATTGAATACCCTGTAGAAGGAGTAGAACCGCCTTCTTCCAGCACTGACCATGAAAAAAGTTGCTGGAAGCAGAATGATTCACAAAGCCCCATGCACTATATGCAATGCACATGTTTTTCATCACTGTACAGTTTTGATTCCCATATGGTTTACCCCCCATCTCTGACTAGTCTGGCTAAAAAGAGATGGGAACCTTCTTCCTTTGGCTCATAGAATATTAGCAATTGAATTTATCATCAATTAATTAGCAATGCCAGATGTTTTACCTGAATAAAATCCCAGTTCGAGTGATGTTTCATTATGTGAATTTGAACAATGATGAAAAAAATGTCTTTCTGCTCTTAAATTTGTTCCACAAACACTCACTTGTTTCATTAATCATCCTGTTGTCATGTCATTTTTGTATACTATGCATTGCATGCATATACATATGCATCATGTGCTAATGATATCACTTCTGATAAAAATGGTGTCACACTTTTCATGCAGTCTTTTTAACACCTACTATGCCACAATAAACCGTGTAGTTAAGTCCCTCAAAATACAACACACACATGATCCTTGTCTCTGGGTATATTTTAATAAGCATGCTGTATGTTCATTGGCTCATTGATACTGATGAGATTTACTCCTTAGGTATTGAAATTTGACACCAAATGACATAATTTTTTGACACTTGTTAAAGGTTTGGTATCCATCCCAAATCCTGGCATTCATATGGCTGTTACTTTGACATGCTCCACATGCCTAAACATTGTTTTAGACCAAGTACAATCAGTCATGGCAAATGTATTTCCTTATTCCAGCGGTCTCTTTCAGCAGGAAATTCCTATTGTTTAGGAATAGTTTAAGGAACATGACAAAATGTTCAAGGTGTCACATGACTTGGTACCTAAATTCCCCAGATTGCAATCAGATTGAGCATCGGGATGTCCTGGACAAACAAGACTGATCCATGATCACATAAAGAAATTTAGTTGATCTAGTTAATTTATTATGGATTTATTTTAAAATACCTTGTTTAAAAGAGATGGGAGAACAATGATCACACTGGTCCAAGCTGACAGCAAAACTATAGGCAGCCTATGGTAACCCAGTTTACCACTATTTACAACAGTAATGAGCAAAAAGCACCTCAAAATGCAAAACATACTAAAGTTTAAATAGCATGACTATGCTTTTTGATGTACTGTATATAGACCACATGACTAAATAATAATGCAGATCAATCACAGGGACAGTGAAGATAAAAAAAAAAAAAAAAACTAACAAACAAAAAGACGTATTTAAAAATGAACGGAAAGAAATATCATATCATAGTTTAAATTATAAAAAATGGTTTTATGTCCTACAGCTTTCATTATTTGGTTTCTCCGAACATTTACTAAACTATTTACCTCAAAATGTAACCTTTTACCTATCTGTCAAAAATACAAGGAGTGTCAAGAAGTCAAACTGGGACTTTTGATTGTGCAGAATAACATATAATAAGTTATTTAAATAATATGATCCCATGCTGCACTAATGCACTTACCCTAGTGTTTCACTAGTGCTTGGATATAATCAAGATAGAATGTGTGTGTGTACAGTTTCCATAGACAGATGCATCTCTTCTATGACAAGTTACTAAGTCCCGGTTTGACATGAACACCCCTATTTTTTTTTATATATACCTCAAGATAAGACAAGCTATGTAGCCTACATTTGAGACTTGCATTAAAACAAATTTACAGCAGAAAAAAAAAAGCTTTCTAATAAAAATAATGCTTCATTTAAGAAATAAAAGCTAGGTATCCTGTTCAGTAAGCTGAGTTATTGGTAAATAGCCACCAGGCGGATATTGTTTTCTTACTAATCCTCATCTGATTTCATTGTCTGGAGTGGCAATGATGTTTAACATTCATATTCAAGGAATGTTTGACAAAGATTTTTTTTTTCATTCTAGCCTTTTTTCCCCAAACGCCCCCACAGCACAATTAGGTCTCTGCTGTCGTGAGCTGAAGAGTGAGGTGTCAGTCACTGCATGTCGGTATGTGCCCACTGAGACTGCAGTCTTTAAAGACAAGGTGAGTCATTGAATCCTTCAGCCATTTTAATAGTCCAATATACAGCCATGTCGTATCCAACATACTGACACTAGAAAAATCACAAACACGAGCATACTGCTATGATATGTCACTGTGTTCAGTTGTAGTCTAATAGATGCCAAAGGCACGCAAAGGAGTCCTGTTGGTCTGGGTAGAGAGATATACCGTATAAAGGATGAAGGGCTGCATTGTTAGCATTTACCATCACCATGTTGCTCTTGTCAATGTTTTGGAGACTGTTACATAAAGTGATCTTACTGTTAGCAGCATAGAAGATCGAAAAGGTTAAAAAAAAATCTAATGCAAGGGAATTTGAAATTAAGTGAAAAATCTAAATGCAAAATGAAAAAAATTGCCAACATGTGCCAGTGAGGACAGTATAGAAATGTTAATTTTTAAAATGTGCCATTGCCAACCTGAGTACTCGACCAGAAAACATTCTGCTTAAGCTAAATGCATTATTTAAATTTACTGGTCCAAGTCCAAGAACAGAACCGAGATTACAAGGGCCATAACTGTGCAACAATCAGTAGGGGCACGCAACAAACTACTGAGTCAGTCTATTTTTCTTTGATTGTGCATTTGGTAAAGTTGGACAAAATCTGGCTCATAGATTTGCACAGAGATTTAGACAGAGCATAGTTATTTCTCCTGAACAATAAGACAATAAATAAAGGATGGCCCTTGTTGTTCATCTTCTTCAAAAAAAAATTATAAAAGTTCCATATACATCTTAAATAATACTTCCTATAGCAGCAATAGAGAGGATAATTTACATAACCACCACAACCTAAGCTTTTCTCCAACACCTACAAAGCAGTCTATTACATTTATTAGTTAAGAAATGATGAATGGAAGGAAGCTCAGTGCAAAAGAACCAGCGTGAAAAATGTATAAAGGATTATTTATGAGAAGCAATCTCATTTGTTGCATAGAAATAAAACAAGCACACGGTTGCTGTTGAGGTGTCAGAGCTAAACTTCCCTGGATAGTGTCTTTAACTGCCTTATTTAATCATTGAAACCTTTGTAGAAGCAGACAAAATTCAATGTTCTGAGATTTCACACTTTCTGGGTTAACTGAAGGAACACACACAAAACATTTCTACAAGCAGAAAATACATCAGGCTTCTGATGTTGAGCCATCCTTAAGGGTTTCATAAACTGTACAGATGATGTTACAGTATACCTATAAATGTATGGTGTGCAGATAAAGTCAATACCATTGAAGCGGGTGTCATACGTCTGGCTACAGAATGAAACACTCTCTTCCTGCGCTGACACGTGATTTATTCTATAAAAACAGCTTACATATAATTTTCCCCATCTGATCAATACGGTTTTACAGTGGGATGAAATATCATGCCTCCAGAATCAATACCAAGCATACAAGTCAAAGAATATTTGAAATAATACTAGTTTATTATATTAAAAATCGAAAAAGGTTTACATATTAAAATTAAAGTTCCATATCATTTTTTTTCTAGATAAAACGTTTGTTTGTCTAGAGAGACACCAGTTGACTAAAGTGGTTAATTCATTTAGTAATTTTCCTTCTGATTTATCTGGTAAGGCTTGCACTAGCAGCCACTGGATAATGTCAGTCAATACGTCTCTATTTCCAGACACAGATTCCAGCTTCTTCTGGTACATCAGTAAGCCAACTGAGAGTTGTAATCACTTCAGTGCATCCTGAGTCTGCCTTGGAGTCTCCACTGAGTAGGTTGTTCCTGATAGAGCTCTAGAGGGAGCTGACTAGGAGAGCTTCTCACCATATCATGAAAGGTAAGCTCAGCAAATGTGCTGAGAAGGCAACTAGTTTCTAGTCTATGCCTTTAATGCTGTTCTTTCAATTATTAGTTAATCACAAGTAAGGACTTTGAGTGGTAGGACCAGTCATGGCCTGCTACAGAACTTCCAGATTCTATTCTAAGGCCATTCTATCCCTGGCCTTCCCTATGAACAGAACTCAGTCATTACCCCAGGTGCAGGTACAGGTACAGGTGAAATATTTTTGCCCCTTCTATATGTTCCTGTCAGACAGGAGGCTGAAAGGCCAGAACCTGATGAAGCCATCCAGTGTTGCAGTCCATCACTCATAAGTTCAGAGTGATGTGTGCTCGGAACTGCTTTTTTGCTCATCACTGTTGCAACGTGTGTTATTTGAGTTAAGGTAATCTTCGTGTGAGCTTAGACTCATCTCCCTTGACTTTCATTATAGTGTTTCTGTCTACCGAACTTGCTGTTTATGTTTTCCCCCCATTCCATCCTGTATAAACTCTGAGATTGTTCTACATGAAAATCCCAGGAGATTAGCAGTTTCTGAAAACCTCAAACCAGCCCTTCTGGCACCAGCAGTTCCCCATGCTATAGTACAAGTAGCTGAAATCACATTTTCCCCCTTCTAATGTTTGATATAAACATTAAGTGAAGCTCATGACCTCTATCTGCATAGTACTACACAGTGCACTACTGCCATATCTTTCTAATTAATGATGTTATCTTACTTAGAGTACATCTATTATATTTAGTCATATATTTTAGTAAAATTTGCCCATTTTTTCATTTTTATAATTTGTATTAGGGCAAACTGAACGCCATCCATTACTGCACAAATCAACCTTGTTACCTAACAAAGTAACGCAGTTTGCCCCCTGGCTCATGTCATCCATAAGGGAAAGTACATATTATTCTTTTGATATTGTGAGGTACTTTTAAAAATAAATCTCCATAATGTACAGTATAAAAACCTGGTATATCTTCCAAAATATTTCATATCTTCATCAAGGTTATGTTGTGAGGATTGACACCAGTGGTAATTAAATATTATAAATAGGCACAAACCAGAAACCTGGAGAATTTACTTTCTCTGTTCGGTTCAGTTTCATCTAAGAAATGTTGAAGTTATTTGCTGATAATTAGAATATATGATAAAATAATATTTGAATAAACATCTTTCTGAAATTATATTGATGTTTGCTGCAGGCAAACAACTGGCATGGAATCAATTTCTTGTCATTCGCAAGCAAAATCCTTGTGAAAACTACTATTCAGATGCTGCAGACAGACAACAAGGGAAAAACAAGCAGGATATCAGAAAGGAAGAGAAAGTGCTGTCCAGATATTCACTTTGCACACCAACACATAGTAGGAAAAGCATAGTAGGAAACCATAGTTTGTAGTGAAGAATGGAGTGATGTAAGAATGCGTGATGCCTGCTTTGTTTTCATAAATGGGGTGTTGCAGAACACATTGTTCAATTCTGTTCAGTTATTTTTTATTTTTTGGTCAAATTAGATTTTAATGTTATGATAGTTCACATTTTAAATTACAAGTGATTTTTATCTGACTCTAATGCAGGTGCATCTGTCCTCTGAAATGTCACACATGCGCGCATTAATACATCTTTGCTTGCACCACCTGGGCTAAAACATATCATATTTGTGTGACCACTCATTCATTTCAAACAATGGACGCACTCACTCACTCACTCATCTTCTATACCGCGTATTCAGGGTCGCGGGGACCTGGGGCCTATCCCAGGAAACTTAGGGAACAAGGCGGAGTACACCCTGGACAGGGTGCAAATCCATCGCAGGGCACACACACATACTGTACAAACACTACGGGCAATTTGGGAACATCAATTAACCTAACCTACATGTCTTTGGACTGTGGGAGGAAAACAGAGTACCCGGAGGAAACCCACCAAACACGGGGAGAACATGCAAACTCCATGCACACAGAGACGGGAATCGAGCCTGGCCGGAAATCGAACCCAGACTCTGGAGGTGCAAGGCGACAGTGCTAACCACTACACCACCGTGCCGCCCAATGGATGCAATTTTAGCAAAAAAATATGCAAGGGATTTTGCTCTGGAGGATGGCTAGCAGTTAGTTGGCTGTTTTTGTTGAGGTTCAGAAGAAGGAAGAAAGCCAGGTGTCCTGCTTTTGCTGGTTTAACAGCTATGCTAACAAAGGTATGAAACCACACACTGCTGGCGCTGACTGACAACATCAGCGCATGTGCAAAAAGTTGCATGAATTCCGATCTACCCGTTCTCATTCAAGTTGCATGACAACGTATTGGATATATATATATATTTGATTCAGTGCCACACACAAAAGTAACTCAGATCCAATCTGAAGACCATTGTTCAGATATCCCCAAAAAATCTGATCTGTCGCACATTTAGATAAAAAATAGAATTTGAGACACTTCATGTGAACGCAGCCATTTAAAGACCTTGCCATCGCAGATGATTTGCGACTGGTTTTTCAAACCCATACACATATACTGTAAAAATTATGCAAATACTGTACACGTTACATTAGACACACAATTATATGCATATTATTAGGTTTAGACTGCAGCAGGAGGATTTGACACATTTAACCTTGCCATGGCTATAACAGTAGAAACAAACATACACAAAAACGTTAATTATGTTTATTCATTCATGCATTTTCTATACCACCTATTCTGTACAGGGTCACATGAGACCCAGAGCCTATCTGTGGAGACTCAAGGCATGAGGCAGGGTGCACCCTGGACAGGGTGCCAATCCATTGCAGGGCACACTTGCATGCTCACACACGATGGACAATTTGGCAATACCAATTAGCCTAACTGGCATGTCTGTGGTCTGTTAGGGAAACCCGAGCACCAAGAGGAAACTCACCAAACAAGGAGAGAACATGAAAACTCCATGCACAAAGACCAGAGGTGGGAATCGAACAACCCTGGGTGTTCAAGGCCACAGTGCTAACCACTACATCACTATGCCGCCTTAAGTATTACAAATATTATATGTAATACTTGGAATTTTATTTGGACCCCCAAATAAGCATTTGATATCATATTAAGGTCCCAAAATATATAAACTATGGGGAGAACTGTACACATCACCCTCTGATGCCTTGAACATGTCACTTCAAAATGAGCGTTGGCCTTTCATGTCCTCTATCACCTGTCTCGTTTCTAAAGATCCTGCACTGTGACAGACCTTTAAAGTGCGTTACTGTACAACTTCAAACAGGTTTAAAGCCACACATCAATACCACTGTAGCTCTTTCAGTTAGCAGTTTCTATCCATCATTAGTTCCTACTGAGGCTGGATAATATGATGACAATCTATGATCATACTAAATATTAAGAATGCATTAGGCATAAAAAACCAATTTTAATACAGGTAAGTACTGCGATAGATCACTGAGCACCCATATCAGAAACATTATTATTATCCAAGATTTCTATTGTTGCCAACTGACATGTTTTTAGATTGAAATACATAAAAAAGAACAGATATATACTAATATATATATCACTCATGGCCTACATTTAGGTCTGATTGTATCACAATTCATTAGTACCCCTCTAAATTAATAAAATAGAGAAAAAATAAAGAGGAAGAAGACTGAATGTTATAACGGTCAATGACCTCAAAAAGACCTCAAAGCTTGTTGTGGACTGGATAAAGCAGGCTAAGATTTTAAACCCTCAACCCTACCCAAAATTGGTGAACCTGCCAGGTAACCAAAAATATAATTAAACTCTGCCAAATTCGGCCAATAATTCTGCCATTCTATGGTGATGGCTACCAAAATCATCTACTTACGGTGAAACCAAAATATTAGGCATAATGTCTGTATGATTTTAACCCTGTCTTGATATCAGAAATCCCAATATAAATGACTTCCACAATAAAATTATTGGTATTTTTTTCTATTAGGGATGTATATTTTATAACTTATAATTATCTTCCAAAGAGAATCATCAGCTCAAAGATTCATAGCAAACGCAATATTTCAATGAAACTAAATAAAATTCATGTTCATGATGAGTGTATGTAACCTTCTGAATGCAACTGTATGATCATATACTAGCACCATATCAGTGATGTTTACTCCGCTGATATTATAGGTATTAATAAATGTGCAAGTTTGCCAATTTACTTAAATTAGGAGGTTAGATTATTGGCAGTACTACTGTACACTGCAATAAATGAATAAATGAATAAAAAAATAAAAAAATAAATATGATTGTCAAACTAGCCAACTGTTGTATTTAAACCCAACGAAAATGAAGTGTTAACTAACTAGTAGTTTTACCTGTTTTGCCAAGAAGTATAGGTACACATTACAAGACAACTGGTTATTGACAAGAGATATGTAAAGGTCTTTGTTGATGAAGTTAATATGGGAAATGTTTGTGAAGATTTTCAGTCATCCATGTGAGGTTTTCTGAAATTTGAGTTATGTCAACTGAACTTTTTTCTTGTTCAGTAGATATGTTTCACTAATCATGTAAGTTTGGAAGTTCCTCGTACTGTAGTTAAGTCTTCCAAGGTCAAAGGATCCTCCCATATCTGAAAAGGCCTGTTATGTGAACAATGAAGAAGGTGAGAATAGGGAGGAGGGTTGTTAGAGAGTAGTGGTGGGGAGAGAGCAGTTGATAGAGATATTAGGGAAAGTCGTGTACTGTAGGTGTAACGACCAAAGAGAGTAAGTGGAGTCCTTACAGTAAGTGTGGCTTTCTTGGTGGACATGTGAAGAGGTCTTCATCTTCCTCAGGATGAATGAAAGGACAGAATGACAGCCCTCCATCTATGTTAAGAGAAGGATTTTTCACCTGCATATAGATGGCTTCTTGCGCCTCTTTCCCGAACCATCTTTCCTCTCTGTCCACAATTCGTCACCTCTGTAGGTGAAGTACTGTAGATGGTATTGATACAAAGGTCCAGGAGAGAACAGATCTGGCTGCTTTTAGTGTTAAGGGTGATGTCCTCTTCCAACCTCTTTGCTCATCAGTAGTGAGATGCTGGTAAAGAACAATGTACTGTAACATCAAAGGAAACCTGGTTTCCTCAGCATCCAGTTTTAGGCCCCTGATCTTGGAAACAAATTATTCTGAATTCTGGATATGGTGGTCAGGGTTTCCCACCAGTGGTGCCAGAATAGTTGCCACGTATTTAGCAATGTTGTACGTTACAGAATTTAAACTGCTGACTATTGGTCTGAGGTGACTGCTGCTTTGTGTACTTTGTGTACTTTGTGTACAAGTCCATAAAGGCATGGAGTGGCTTCAACAGGGTACATGCGGTGGTAGGTCACCCAGTCGATGCTGCAGTCCCTTTTCAGATAGGGACTTTGACCTTGGAGGACCCTTGACCTTGGAGGACTTAATTATGAGGAACTTTCCAACTTACATTGTACTAGAGAAGTTACTTGTTTAGAATGTAGGACAAGTTTAGTATATAGTACTTAACAAGTACTAACATATCTGTAGTGAAACATCTACTGAACAAGAAAGATCAACTGACATGACTCAACTTCTAGAATAATAAGGGAGACAATATCAGTGATTGTCTTTACTTACTAGATAAATATACTGTAGCAGCTGCTTCATGAATAAACAGGTAGAATAGAGTAGCTTGATATTATAAGGAGGCAATATCACACAAGGAGTGCTGTTGGACCGAATATAACCTACTGCCAAAGAAATCACAGCCATGCTGATATAAAGTACACAACAGCACAATCTCAAGTGTGATATCGCTTTTATCAACGCAGTTTATAATTTTTGTGTGGATTTAACCAGTTCTTTTACTCTGTCAACACATATCCTTCCATAACTAGCAGCACTAGTGTTGAGCTGACAACTGACAGTTAATGTAATTAACGGGCTGAAGTAGTTTTAAATTCTTACTTGTACAGTGAAACCTCGGATTGCGAGTAACACGTTTTAAAAAACTAAGTCTTGGTTTACGAGTACAGAGTATCATGTATCACGCATGCGCTTCTTGTTTTGACGCCGAGCATCACGTGATCACAACTGAGCCGACGGTTTCTCGGTCTTAGTGCTCATCTCTTACTGGTATAATCAACATCCGTGTACTGTTTACTATAACACTGTGACCACGTGTGTGCGTGTAAAACATATTTTGTGTCCGTATGCGTGTGTGTACAGCACTTGTGTAAAGCAAAAGCAAGTCTCAGAGAGGTTAAAAATCCATTTTCTCTCTCTGCTCAAGGCTCAGCCTGCTCTTTGTGTCTGTGTGCACGTGCGTCATTGGACACCGTGCCACACACACACACACACACACACACACACACACACACACACCCATCCTAATTTCGCCTTCACAGACACACACACTCTTTCTCTCTGCTCTACTGTACACAGAAACACTGCTCTATTGAGATTCTTTTCAAAGGTAAAGTGCAGGTTTATTTGTTTTATTTTTACTTTACAGCAGTGATTCCGTTAGTGTGGTGCTCAATCAAGTGTCATTAGAGAGATTTCTTGTTTATTTTTCCAATAAAATACTGTTTCCGTTGTGTGCGCGTGTGTGAAAAGAGAAGAGGAAGGGTAACTGTGTAAGACGAGAAGGGAGAGAGGGGAGCTTACTTTAGATTAACACACATACACTGTGTGCGCACAAATGGAAACTTTATTTTTACTTTTTTAAGTGCAGGTTAATTTGTTTTATTTTTACTTAATATTTTGTGTTAATTATTTTTACATATTTATTTTTTGGGGCTTTGGAATGAATAATTTGAGTTTCAATTATTTCTTATGGGAAATTTAAATTTGGTTTTCGCGTGTTTTGGAATACAAGCCTGCTTCCGGAACCAATTATACTCGTAATCCAAGGTTCCACTGTACTACTTCTGTAGTCCCGGGGTTGACCTCCAAATGAATGGAAAAGCTAGTGTGCAATATAGGGTGAATTTTGGATTCACCCTTGTGTTAGAAACCCATTAGATCTGCAGCAAACATGTTCAAAAGCAATTCAGAAGCAATTACTAATGAGACAAAGTATTGTTTAAGATGACGATGTTATCAGAAGTGTTTTCTTGCTAAAAGGGCTTCCATGACTGAAACCCACATTTTAAATGTGAGTTTTGGCAGGCAGCTGCTCTGCCCTCTTTTCAGTACTGCGGACAGTACTGATCTACTTTCACCCATGCTGGCAACCAAGAGTTAGTGTAATTAACTTTATTAGAACACCTGTTCCACAGAGTGATGGATATTGTTAAATGTACCAGTGCTGTTATGCTCTCTATCACCACTCATGGAATGGCTCTTGCCCAATCATGTTATTTGGCTGGAACTGTTGTATTAAGACACGTATTGCTGAAACTGCATTATGTTCCATCCCAATGTGGCTTATAGCAGGTTATGGTTGCTGAACTGCTTGATGTCTTTGTGGGGCTCCAAAAGCAATGTGGGCTTTTGGAGAATTTGGGTAGTTTGGAAGACTTTCAAAATAGGAAGGTACTGTATCACATTCAGGAAGGTGCTGCTCATGTTTGTTGCAGCACAGCTTATAATCTCAGAAAAGCCAGGCTGAGCCAAGGCTAGGCAGCAGACCAAAAGGCTAAACTGTCCATCTGGTAGCTAAACTGACTCGTCATTCAGATTCCAACATATTAACACTGTGTCTCCTCTTCAAGCTAAGAAAAATGTAGAAACACCCAGAAAGATTTTATTAACATAATTAACAAAATATTGTAAATACCAAATGCATAGCCAAGTTAGTACTGTTAAGACTATGATTGCTATGATTGATTAGTGTGAATGAAACTATTACTGAGCGAAGATTTAATGTATTGTGGTTAACAGAATGTGGAGTAGACCTAATCAGTATGTACCATTAATTGGAGCTGACACACCTGAATACAGCAATGTACAACATTCTTGTCTACCTTACAGAGGAGGAAGCACTGCTGTTATTTATAACCATGTTGTGGGCGTTAAACCAAAATCAGAAACATTATGTTTTTATACTAACGTACTGTACATAAGCACTTATTTACTTACTACTTACTGTATATCTAAACCTTAGATACGTGCACTTACACGCTCCTGCACACCAAACCTGGAACTACTGTCCATCATGTGTCGTCCCTTTTATCTTCCACGGGAGTTC
>JAQQZT010000003.1:16815887-16830602 GCA_030068275.1 Clarias platycephalus
ACTGGCAGTTGTATTAAGCATTTCACTGCATTTCGTACTGTGTATGACTGTGTATGTGACAAATAAAATTTGAATTTTGAATTTTTTGAATTTTTTTTAATGTGGAACACACTGCGCTTATACATTTTCTTTGACGGTAATACAATCCCTATACTCTAATTCAGAGCAACTTAGAGTTTTTTTGTAGTCCTTGGCAAGAACATTTACTTGCGCTAGAGGTTTTTGCAATGGACTACAGACTCAATGAATGTTAGCTCATTATTATATATAGATACACTACCGTTCAAAAGTTTGGGGTCACTGTCTAACTCCATGATCGTTCCTGATTTTTTTTCTTTCTACATTGTAAAGGAATGCTGAAGGCGTCCAAAAAATGCATTAATCTCCTTTTATATATATAAAAAGCATAATAAGGTCCATATATAGATTCTGGACCCCTTATTTAAAAGTAGAAACCATCACCTCAATTTGCCAGACCAAATCCAATGAACACATACAGTACCACTGAAGAGATCATGTTACCTACATAACCACAAGTTTGTCCAGTTTAAGTTTAAGAACTTAAGAACTCATCTACCCCTGCATTCCTACTGCAATGACAGATTCTAACAGGTACAGTAACCTCACCCGCTGAAATGGATTTTAATAAAACAAGAGATTTCTGACACCCTGACGAGCAGACAGCATGGATTAAGGTGCTTAAAAGTGCTCTTTTGTTTGCTTTACAATATCCCCAGGAGAGGTCAACACTCCCCCAGACTTACTGCACTTAACAGAGCTTGTCATGGCATCATCTCCTCCTCCAGAGAAGTATTTACTTGAACATCTTTGACGCAACCCAATTTTTTTTTATCCATCTATTCTTATCTCTTTAAGCCCCTCCCTTGCTTGGACTTTCACTTCAGCCAATGTATCTGCAACTGTTTTTGAATTAGGAGATTTGTTTGTGAGCAATGCATGAAAGTCCTCCTACTTTAATTTGATGGCTTCCCTAACCCCTGGTGAAGCAGGAATCATTCTGAAGGAGGGAATTATATTCCTCTCTCACCAAAGATTCTGCCAGATACTTTCAAACTACATGAAATTCATAGTCAACCCACCTACACATATTTTTGGGAGATGACTAGCAAACAGATAACCCATGCAGATATAGGGAGGGCATGTAAAACTCTGTAAACCCATTACCTTGCACCTTAGTTCCAGCATTTAGAAGTACTCTTTGTTCAACATCTCCCATTAGATCTAATCACAAACAATAGAACTTCTTGGAGCATTAAGTTCCCAGTGCCATAACCCTGAGGTTCACCAAATTTCACAGAATGTTCCACAATGTTTCCTCCAAAGGGGAATCCACTTCTTACATGCAAAATACATTTTGGAAAGAAGAAAAATTTGAAAACAAGTTTTTATCGGAAGTGATTTTGTTACTGAGACATAACAGATATGCACAGTTGAGGGTTACAGGTCTTGCTCAAGGGCCCAATGTTGCCAGCTTGGGGTGTCACCAATTTTGCACATGTGCATGTTTTTCCTTTACAATTGTACCCAATCTGTACTGCACATGTATCACTGTAGGACATTACAGTGCATTTAAGTATATTAGGTATGTGTAAGTACCTACTGTATACGTAGTGTATGTAAAAATATTATACAACAGGTAACCAAGTAACCGACCAAGTAATTAGATTGGAAAAGAGGCGTTCCATAAATGCTGATATAAAGTATAAAAGCACTGGGATGTTACTAAATGTATCACTTCGCTTCACTGGTGTTCTAATAATGGCTAATCACTGGTCAATCACACTACTTGGTGTGTGGACATATACAATACACCCTACATAGCACATTGTCAAAAAACCTGTCAAATGGATATCATAAAAATATGGTAGTGAGTCAGTGATGTTTTCATGGTGATGATTCTCATATAAATACTGAGGTTACAGCCAAATCAAGTAAACAGATCAACACAGAAATGGCTGCTGGATGTAAACCTCATTAAACATGTTAACTGAATGAAACTGCAGTCTACACATACCATACAAACCTAAGAATACTGTTTAAAGGAGCTTGAAATGTTTTTTTTTTTCAGGAGTGATTCAGGAACACTCTACAACCGTCTTTAACCTTGTTAAACATAAATGACTCAGCAATCGTCTCTACTCAGAATTATTTTAGAGCGCAGCTGATTTTGAATTCTGTATTTAACAGAAAAAAATTGCAATGTTTAAGGAAACCTTGTGTTTAATTTTGAAATATACTATGTTAACAGTAAACTACAGTATACAGCATCTGTACACTGTATATTTAAGCCCAAAATACATCTGTACACTGTATGTTTAAGCTTTTTACATATTCCCATTCGGTTATTTTTCTAAACAGGGTGCCAATATTTCCGGTGTTAACTGTGCCACAGGAGTTCTATCACAATGATTCTTAACAAGGCTTCTTGTTGAGTATAAAGTCACAGCAGTTGTGATTTTCAAAATGAGTCCTTCTGTCATGTGTAAGAAAGGAATTTGTTCAGCGGGCTGTTCCTTTTCTGTTTAATGATTGTAATACAATGGAAATTAAAGCCTCAAGAAATGGGAAATCAGTTAATTTGAATAGAGCATGTCAGTAGTTGCATACAGTATGTTGAGTAATTTAAAAGATCCAAAGACATCAAATTTCACATAGGGAACAGATGTTCTAAAAATTGTTCAGGCTAAACAAAATAAATAATAGGATCTTTGCTACAGTATCACATATATTTACATCACATATGAAAAAGAGCGAGCAAAAATACATAGGAAAAAATATTAAGTATTTAGTCAGAGATTTTGACAATCATTATCTACACACAAAAATGCTGCGAAAGCTCAAAGGGAACTGAATTGCTTGAAATGTCTGCCGCACCATGATACTGTATGTGTAACGGCTGGCTTCAACAAGCTTGCTGGCCGTGAGAGGCAGCAAACACACATACATACTGCATGCATGATTTTTGTTTGATGTTCTCTCATGCAAAGACAGACTGAGCCAAACACCTTGTGTTCTGAACATCTAGTACTGTACATCAAAGATCAACAAGGCATTAACATGTTCTGGTTAAGTTGAAGGAGATGAATTTGCATACTGTAGATTTTCACCCAGATGCAGACCATAGGAAGTACTGCCAAATAAGGAAGAGCTTAAAAGGAACGAAGAAAGGAAAGAGGGAGGGGAGGTGTAGGAAATGAAAGGAAATGGCCAGAAATCCCTAAACCAATGGCAAGGGAGCTTTTCCACTTGGCTCCGTGATGTAATATGGCCTAATCACATACAAATATGTTTTTACACACATTAGCTATGAAATGTTAAGATAGACTTATTTATACCTAAGAATCCGCTACGGTCTCTATCACATTCCCTCTGAATGATCAAGAACCGCCTACGATTGTCATGATTTACTTACTACACTTCACAAATTAATATTTATTTTCATGACTTGTCAAGAACTGCGACTATTTGTTTTTAACCCATATTATTTATTTTAGCAAGACTTGTCGCAAGAATTGCTACAATTAGTTTTTGCCTGTGGACCACAGAAAAGAGATATTGAGATACAGTAACTGTAACAACAGAAGCTATGAAACTGTTGCATTCTTCTACAGTAAAAACCATCATATACATGTGGTATCATATGTACAGTAGTAGCATACTACTTAGGAGTTTGGTAGACAGATTTGGATTTAGCGATTTGACCGGATTTGCTCCACCCCCTGTATGAGCGGTTTTTGCCAGTGCACTAGTACGTAGGCAGCTCGTAGATGTCTGCTGCAGAACTAAACAAGGAATTCAGGGTGTTTTTGGAAACTTTAATCTATTACGAAAAAGCATTTTCATCGTATGAAAAGGCATGTACTTACTTACAAAATGATTCAATCCACAATTGAATAACTTGCTAACCACCGTGACACCTATAACAGGCCAAATAGTGCTATCTCAATGATGTTGGAATCATTTAATGATTTGAACCTGATCATGGATAGAACTTTTTTTTTTCTTGCTACAAATACAAAAGGTAAAGTGGAACCAATAAACATTCTCTGTATTAAAACATATTGGCAAGTCTGCATAACTCAAGATCTATATATTGTTTGAGGCCATTACGTTGAAAACATTTTATGAGACTTGTTTTATGTTTATGTTAGTCTCACCTACGCCAAGGGCGTCAAGCTGACAACCTCACCCTGCAAACTGAAAAGACAGACATCACTCTGGGGGAGTATTCGTCACCTGATGTGCCCAATGACATGTGGACAGACCCTTGATCCTTACCCATTAAGGCTAAACTAAAAAAGCAAGAACTGGCCACCAAGCTGTCTTGGCTGGTTGCCTAAACTTTTTTATTTTAAAGTGTTACAAAGAACAGGCTGGATAATGTGGTGTAATGCAAATACTTTATTTCAATGTCCTCTGAGGAACTCAAGGATCCATTCATAATCCATAATTAAGCCCATGACAGCCATGTGGAGAGTTTTGAATAGACAACTGTGCCAAAGCTTGAAGAATGATTTCATGTTGAGTGCTTCATAAAAGGCAATGTATGAATATATATTCATATAGTGTCTGCAGAAACAATTGTTGGTCATAAAAAAAAAGTTGATTTAATTTCAGCCTGTGCAGTCATTCTGTACTTTTCGGATTTATGTAGGGTACTGTATGTAAGTTATGTTTTATCAATCTAACAACACTTGTGTAAAACGAAGGAAATAGAGTGCCCCCTTGTCCTTATGCGCCAGAGAGAATAATCAGCTCAAGCGAACTTCTAATTTCAAGAATGTACTGCACCGTCTTTGGCGACTGCCCTTGGGGTACAGACTGAAAACAGAGACCAGAAATGAACCTATTCCATCTTAGAAGCTGCCATCAAGTTATCACCATGACCAGAGAATGTGAATTGAATAGTGAAGTATTCAGTGCTCAAAGGGAAGGGGAAATTAGTCACTGCACAATCTACTGGCCATTAACACAAGGACTGGATGAGTCAGATGCCCTTAACAGGAAGCACAAAGAAGAGTGTCAATCACTGCACTTAGTCGCAGTGGAAATCATTGTGCTCCATGTGACTTGCTAGCACCTTTTCTTTTTCTAAAGCCAGAGAAGATATTAATTACAAATGATCATTTTGAATCGTTATCTGTAGTTAAAGGAATACATTTGTAGGATATGTTAAATATGTAAGGTGATCACTGCAGTAAAAGCACAAAGGTTGCTGTCTGCTAGTTTGGAAAACTACTGATACATTTAACACTGTTTTAAAAAACACAGTCCAATCTAAGTTCACCAGATGCAGCCAGCTACTGCACTACAATAATAAGAAGAAAGGAGTGAAAGGAAGAAGAAGAAGAAAAAAGAAGGATCAAAATTCACTTTTTTTTCAGAGAAATGTGAGAAGAAGGTCATTCTGTCCTCTGCAGGCTATCAGCTGTTTAAATCAGGAAAGTAGGCACTGCTTTTGCAACCATCCAAGGTCACACATGTCTTCAGTTTATCTTTACAGATACCATCAAGCTCAAACTACAGCCAAATTCAGTACCTTACTTGTCCTCAGCATGCTTCTATTTACTTCAATCACTTGGCCTGAAATTACTACACATTTCATACATCAACGATGTGTGCTGAATCTGAAACCTCTTTTGCAATTTGTGTTAAAAAGTACATGTAAGACACATTCAGATAACAAACATTTAGAATTCATGGACAACATGAACATGAAAATAAGATCAGTAAAATCTTTAGAGCTAATGAGTGCATACCTGCCAAAATATGCTGTCTATTGTGTTTCCAAGGAAGCCTTCACGTGTTTCAGAGGATAGAAGTTTTGGGCCCAATATCGTCATGAATTCTTCAAAATCCACCTGTCCATCCCCTGAAAAAAAAAATCACAGTCAGTGTATTCCTCCATAATTCTTTAATAGATATATAGGCAGAAAGGGAAGTACAGACTGTTTATAGCTTCCAAAAAGGTACTGTAGATATACAAGTAGGTTTTCCTGTTTTATAGGGTTTATGTGTATGCTTTATAGGATTTGTAGTCACATACATAAATGTGTATATTAACATTCATATAGACAAGAATGATTCGATGCATTAGTCCTTAAAGTTCAGCCCCAGTCATTATACGTCTCGTGTCAGTCTGATGAATCATCACTAGAAAAGTCTATAAAGTGTAAAAGACATAAATATGAGTTGCTTTCTTAAATGTCACTTAAATGTCTCAAGTATCCACCTCCTCTAATGCAGACCTGGTCAAACCAAACTGGCACAATGCCGCCGGTGCCTAATCACAGCTCTCACTTCCTGAAGGATGAGTCAATTGTACTTAATTTGATTTCGTTCCAGCACTGTACTCAATCCGTTAGGTAGTGGGATGCTCAGACATTTGACTGGACTGACTGGCTGTATAGTATATGCCTTTTGACTATTTCTACAATGCTATGGGTATGGGTAGATAAGTCGATAGGCTGTTAAGTCTATAGTCCTAAAACAGGACAGAAGTGAGCATAGATCTTAAAATCACTTTAGAGAACAACTATCCAGCCATCGGCACATACGTCTAGCCTGGGCCATTTCATCTGTTACATTTAGGCATTTGGCAGACGCCCTTATCCAGAGCGACTTACATTTTTATCTCATTATACATCTGAGCTGTTATGGGGCTATGGGACTTACTCAACGTGGGACCTTCTGAACCGTAGTCCAATGCCTTAACCACTGAGCTACCCCTGTACCCCTGTTAAATGGTTACATAGCAATCATAGTGGTTATGAATAAGCTACACATCTATCTATTTATCTAGTTCATTCATACATTTATTCATCCATTCATTTATTTACCAAGATACATTATGTTAGACATGTTTAACATGATAGAGCCATCAAAATACTAGTACATTTCTCTTATAATGCAGCATTCAGTTTTTTTTAGTTTTTTTTTTGGGGGGGGGTTCAAACAACTTAGAATATCATAATTTGCCAATTTGATTCCATTCTTCCATGCAATGATCCAGATCTGCTAAACTGCAAAGGCAATCACTTCCAATCATTTCACAGGTTTTTGCAGAGATTAAGATCTCTGCCTCTGCCTATACCTCTTATACTAGTCTTATGCAAGAAGGTGGAAACTTTCTTCATCTTCAGCTGTCTACCCGAAGCCTCTAGGTTTTGTGGCAGTATAGATTGACACATGATTCCCTCCATCTTGACTAAAGCCCCAGTCCCAGTTAAAGAGAATCTACTCAACAGCATGGTGCTGCCATCAGTCTGATTAATCACACGTATGGTGTTCTTTGGATGGTGAGCTGTCTTGTTTCTTAGAATTATATTTGAAAAAGTTATTTTTTAGTCTTATCAAACCATTGCATATTTTGCCACATGGTTTGGGTGATTGCATGTATGTTTTGGAATATTTTGACATACTTGGATTTATTTATTTTTTTTGCAATAAAATCCTGCACCTAAGAAATTAAGAAAATGTTCTACAGAAACAACTGGTTGTTATTTGGGGTTTATCAGATAGATGTTGATTGATGTATGATAAATACCTTTGAACATGAGTTCCTTCTGAGCAAAGTCACATAAAAAGGTGTGCATGATAATGTAAACCTGGTTAATATAAGTTTTTCGTCCCTAAAACATTTATATTTGACTTTCACACTTTAAAAATGAGAGGAAAAAAAGAAAAGGTATGAAGTATGAAGATAATGTTTTGCAGCTAAAGAAGCAATAGTAGCTTTTTGATAGATTGGGCTCTCTTACAGTTTGGTAGTCTTGGCACTAAAGAAAAGCCTGATGGGGATTAGGGTGCAAGATGTGAAAGAGAAACTTCAAAATACCTTGGTTTTGTAAGTAATAAAGTAATAAAAAGCAGCTTATGTTGTAACCAATGTACTGTACCTGACACAACACAGGTGTGATATGAGTAGATTGCATTACTGCTCTAGCAGCTGTGTTTTTACTGTATTGATGTTTGTTCTTAATTTATATTCTTAGCTTAATAAAAAAGACCTTTAAAATAATCAATATGAGAGCTAAAAAAAAACCATGGGCAAATTATTTTGCATTGTGGATTTTGAAAAAAAAAAAAAAAAAAGCGAGGACAATGTTATGAAGGTGAAAATATAAAGTTAGATTTTGTGAGCATAAATGAATGTTTATCATCCTTTAAAATAATTCTGTATTGTTGGAATGATTGGTGGGAGATCAGATCAGTGGGCGACTTGATTGTAAAAGGTATTGATTAATAATGATTAATAATTCTGAATAAATTTCCACTTACTGTACGTACAGTTTAACATTAACCAAAGCAATATGATGAAAGCTGAGACCATCACTAAAATGATCTGTTCAATAGGTAGCATGTATAATATATGAGAAAAAGGAGGAGCTCAAGTAGTGTAATTTGATCTCCATTCTAGAAATAGCTCAAATCTGTCAGCAATTTGATGTTATCTAGCTTGTAAGTCCACCATCAAATACTGTAATATATTTAGCCAGTTCAGCTAATAAGAAGCTAACTACACTAAAATCAATTCCAGCGCAAAATGACACATAAGTCGAATTGTTTAATTTATCAATTACATTACATTATCAACACATATTAGTATATGTATTCATGGCTAAATGTACCTAAAGATAAACTATTATCTCTAGTAACATTTAGCTACTGTATGTGCCCCATTTGCTAGGGTAGTTAAACATTCCTGCACTAGAGCACAGAGTTTGACTCTCCTGGCTCTGCGGGCTAATAAGAGACTAATCTGTGAGGTAACAGTGCCTTGCATTGTTCACTACAGTATGTATATGCAACAACCTTGGATCAGTTTATTAGAGGTAAAATTGAGCATAATAGTGAATTAATAGCACTGGAACCCCAAGAAGCCCAGACACAAATATGAGCTAAGGATAATCTCAGAGGACAAACAATTTCAGACATATACTGTACAGTACTGTGTCATGGTTTGCCTCCAAAGAGTCAGACAATCTTGTATTTGTAATGCAATCTTGGCCTGGAGAACTATTCTTAAGAAATAAGAAATTTTTGGCTCTCATTTTCGGCTAGTGTTTAGCTCTCATTTTCAGTGCAGTCCCTGTACCTCAAGTATAATGGTATTTTTTGTTAAGCCACACAGTGACTTATGAATCGTTCAAGCTTTTGAGGTTCTTACATAAACTACCAATTATTATTGTAAATTGTATCTTTGCAGCCTGTCACAGTAAAATATATGTTCTCATTTTTAAAATTAAATTAAAGTTTATTTAATTTTATTTAATCTGAAGAAATAAGGGGTGGCTCAAGAATGTTGCTCAGGTCTCAATTTTTTAAGGTCTCAAAAGGTCTCAATTTTTGAAGATGACACAAGTGTCATGTGCTGCTTGATCTTGGCATCTTGCTGTTTTGCTTGGGTGCTGTGGAATACTGCTTGTTTGTTTTGTATTTAAGTCTTTCTTTTGATCAAAAGTGGTTAAGGCTTCAGAAGCAGACCAGTCATCAATAAAATAATCAAAAAAATTTTCCTTTTAAATGTTAAAACAAGCCATCATTGCTGAATGATGGTTGGCTTCACTGATCCTAGACTTCATGCCAGAGGCCATATTATAGGAGTTAGTTATGTACTGCACCTGTGGCCCCTGGCCTTCTTCTTGCAACATGCTCACACACACTTGTAAACTAAGGACAATTTTAAAATGCTAATAAGCCTACAGTGCATGTCTGTCAACTGTTAGGAGAAAATTGGGAAATCCATAAAGCACTTGCAACCTCCAGGGACACAGAATGAATGTGAGATTCAAAACCCCAACTATTAAGGTACAAGGTAACAGTGCTAACCACTGAGCTGTTCTGCTCCATAGTGTGTAAGAGTTGTGATTGTTTAACTGGCAAGCCGGAACATAGAAGCATGAATGTGACATGTTGAACAGGGTTTGGCCAGAAAAAGAAGGAGACAGAACACACCATTCTTCCATTAACATAGACACAAGAATTAGTGGATAGAACGGACAGAAATACAATTAAGGATTTAAAAATATCATCCAATTTCAAAATAATTACACTACTACATCTAAATATAAATAAACACAACAAATTTCATTATTTTATCTGTAACAAACAAAGAAAGACCAGTTTATGCTGAAAAACTTCATGAGGCATTCACTGATATTCTCCTGTGACCTTCACTAGATGTTTACGCCCACCATCAAAAGATGATTTTAACGTCATTAAAACATCCATTAACACTACATATGCTTTCGTATCCTATTAAAAAATGCAAAAGTGTAAAATTGTTTTTAATGTTAGCTTGTGGAAAGCAAATTATAAATAAAGCTCTCGAGCACATGGGTTTAATTCTCCCGCAAAATAACACGAGACAGACAGTGCAGAGATTATTTGCAAAGAAAGCAATTTTTCTTTCAGTCCATTAAGCAACATGTGTTTGTCTAAAAACACAAATTTGATCATTTGCATGTACTGACATACACTATATGGACAAAAGTATTTGGCCAAACCTGTTAATTATTGAACTGAGGTGTTTCAATCAGGCCACTTATCCCCAGTGTAGGATTACAAATGTATAAAATGTTAAATCTAGCTTCCAACGTAATAGTATATAAACTGATAAACTAATGTATTAGTATTTTACATTTTGAGATATAGTTAGTGACATTCTAAGAAGATCAAGTCTGGTAGCCCAGGTGTCTGAGACCTTTTGTCTTTATGTACTTCCTGACCACTGGGTAGGATCCCAAAGTCAATGAATAAATGCTAATCTATAAATAAATGCTATATGATAAATATAATAAATATAATAAATGCTATCTATAAATGCTAGTCAATAAATGCTAATCTCAAGGCCACGCTGGGCCTTTGTCTCTATGATAATGTGAAGGTCTGGGTGATACTGTCAGGCTGATTAGACTAGCACCTACAGTATGCATTTGAAAGCCACTGTTATGCTGATGAGATCAGGGTGGGAACTTCCGTTACCAGGTTGATTCCTGTACTACACTATGCTTTGTTTAGATTGTCTCCACCTCTTTGTATCCCTCCCACTTGAAAAGTATAAACTCTCCAGAGCTGAGTTTTAGTCAAAATTGGATGACTACATCGACGCTCGGCGAGTTCTCAATAAAGAGTAACTTCTGCTTGAAAGATATCCCAACGTCTCCTGGTCTCTGATTCGACAAAGGGAAGAAAAAGTTCCCAACAAGGGCAATCTTATTGCTTCAGAATACCAAGACATCTTGGACAGTGCTTTGCTTCCAACTTTGTGGCAACAGTTTGAAGAAGGCCATTTTAAAATTTATTTTCTATTTTGCACAAAGCAATGACTATAAAGACATAGTTTGATGAGTTTGCTGTGGAAGAACATGACTGGCCCGCACAGCCCTAAGTCCTGACCTCAACCCCATCAAGCACCTTTAGGATGAACTGTAACGGAGATTGCGAGCCAGGACTTCTCGTCCCGTATCAGTGCCTGATCTCATACATGCTCTACAGAATGAATTCCCACAGAAACACTTCAAAATCTTGTGGACACCCTTCCAAAAAGAGTGGAAGCTGTTATATCTGCAAAAGTGGGATCAACTCCATATTGAAGTACTGTATATGTATTTGAGTACAATGTCCAAATATAAACCTGCCCAAATACTTTCGTCCATACAGTGTATGCAAATTCAATTACATTGATTGAAAACATAAAGTATGCATTTGCTTTTTAACCTTTATTGGAAAAAAGCTATTAAATGAAGTTCATATACTGTACTGTGTACAGTGAACTGCAAGTGTAAACCACACAATCTCATATGCATGTTATATTTATAATCTCTGTTTATAGCTTGTTGCTTGCTGCAGCCTTTGTGTGGATTGTGGACTCTATGTCATTCTGTCTATATTTTCCTTACTGTAGCTATGTTTACATGAACATTTCTTCAGTCTGATTACAATCATTCTGATTACAAATTCCAACTCAGGTATTTACATGAATGCTGATCCATGTGCAAAGTGGTTTTGCCTGCTGAGAAGCATAATGGAGCCACAAGTATGACTGAAGAATAAGAAGAAGGTTTTCTTCCTCCAGCTTTGAGTTTAGGTTAGGTTTCCCATCTTTTCTGATAGAACCTGCCTTTTGTTATAAAAATTCTGTCTCTTTTATGATTGATTAGGTGCTTTACTACATATGAAATTTATGGCCAATCAGTGACCTTTCTCAGCCAACGACCCAGGAGATAAAAGTTGATGGAGTTCACTGATCAGGAATGGAAGCAAGATTTCCTTCTAAAAACTCATCACATGATCAAACATTACTCCACATAGGGCATACATGTATGATAGAATAGATTGAATGGATTACTTATTGAATGGATTATCTGATTGAGGTGTTTACATGATGCATTTTTACTCAGATTGGGATACTACTCCTAATATTAGTAAAATAGGGTTAAGGTCCATGTCAACCTACCTATTGGCTTTCTGCATGTTTTCTCCTTCTCCTGCATGCTTTAAATTTATGCAATACTAAGATATTTGGATAATTAACCCCTCAACGTTCTCAGCGTTTCACAACTAAAATATCGACACAGAACTGTCTGAAAGGAGATTTCTGTCACTCTTTATTTTTTGTTATGGAAAAAAAAGTTTTGTTTTTTTTATTATATGCAAATCTTAAAAATCTTATATTTTTTGTTCTAAAAGCAGGAAATAAAGCTATATTAATACTGTAAGTGTACTTTTAAATACTCATTCTAATAACAGTAAGTTGTTTTATGTAATTTACCATTCTCAAAATAAATTAATTAGAAATTATTTAGGTTTTAAAATAACTTTTTGCTAAAAGTTAAATGTTATAAAGTCACTGTGCATCACCGTCGATGCTCGAATTGTTGTAGATACAGTATATATGGTAGAATAAGCAATGAAAGTCTGCATAAACATAATTAGAACCCCAAAAAAGCCTTAACCATGATTATTTTTAACAGTAAAATCAATATGAATTCTATAAATAAACTCTAAAGCTAATTCCAGATTAACTGTGATCATTCACATAATAATAATAATAATAATAATAATAATAATAATAATAATAATAATAACTCACCTTTCCTCTCACAGTATTTTTATTAAATAATATTGTACTCAAGAAATAAAGGCAACATTTTGATTAGATTAAAATTAAGATGCAAATTACCTAAATGAGCACTGTTTAAGGTTTTTTTTAAAATTATTAAATCTTACAGCAATTGTAACACTTGTGTAGTTTTATATTTGTGGCTCATTATGGTCACAAAAATATCAAATACTGAAATGTGCCCTAGTGTACACAATATTTTCCTTAAACCGGCAAATACTGGCAACTAAGCAACAATCAGATCTAAATTGACTAATGTTCACATAAATTAGGTATGTGATGATATGAAAAAATTCTGGATGGTGACTGACCTAACATTATATTGTTTTAGAGTCTACAGTATGTCATAATGAGAAATGCCATAATGACAGAGCACCAACATTTGTACTTGACAATAGTAGCACATTCAAGTTTGACAATATTAAATCAATAAATACATAATTAATTAAATAACTAAAATTAGAATTAATTTTACATGTCATTAATTATTTCCAATTTAAAATGTACACATTAATATTTACAATTATTTATTTAATTGCTATGTAAGTGTTTCATGGTGGTGCTCCAAAAATAATGTGGGCTTCATACATAATTGGAAGACCTTTGAGGGCAAAGCTGGCCTGTTAGGGCGGGACGGTGCTCTCATTTTCTGTAGTATAGCTCATAGTCTCAGATGAGGCCTAGTTAATCGGTTAATAGTTAATTCTCTATAGTAACATAAAAAGTGTAGCTACAAATATGAAGTCAGCTCAGTCAATCCCACTAATTATCATTTAAAGACCTCCAGGGCTGTACTCTGAATTTCTTTGTGAATTTGCAGATTTCCTCTCAAACCTAGTCATTTCTGTAGACAAAGCGTTAATTGCTGGAGATTTTAATATTCATTTTGAGAATCCAGAAGACCCTCTGAGAACAGCATTTATGTCCATACTGGACTCGGTAGGAGTAAATCAGTGTGTAGTAGGACCTGCGTAAAGCAGGTCACACTTTAGATTTAATGATATTCTTCGGATTAAGCATAAAAAATTTGGTCACAATTCCACTGTCTGAAGTTATATCAGATCACTATCCTGTCTCAATTAAAGTGTGTCATAGTAATAATGTACGCACAGCGCCGCGCTAACGTATTAAACGTACATTTACATCAACTACCACACAGAGTTTTATCAGTAATCTCCCAGAGTTACCAACTTTGATTGGATCGCCGTCTGACCCCACAGAACTTGATCAGGCGACTGAATATTTAGAGTTGACATTTTGTTGTATCTTAGATAACGTAGCTCCAGTTAAAAGAAAAATTATTAGAGATAAAAAAAAAACTTGCGCCCTGGTATAACGATCACACGCACACTTTAAAACAGGCCGCTTGCAAATTAGAACGTAAATGGCTAAATTGTTAGTATTTCAAATAGCATTGAAGGAGAGCATCCAGAACTACAGAAAAGCTCTTAGTGTGGCTAGATCAACGTATCTCTTCACTCTTATAGAAAGTAACAAAAATAATCCTAGATTTTTATTTAATACTGTAGCCAAATTAACCAGAAATAAGACCACTGCAGAAATCTCCA
>JAQQZT010000003.1:16843015-16862105 GCA_030068275.1 Clarias platycephalus
ACACACACACACACACACACACACACACACACACACACACACACACACACACACACACACACACAAAAAAAAAACTGGTGACAGAATCATGGTGCATAAGCAGCACCCAATGCTCACCTATGCCTTTAGGAACCAAAGGCCAGCCTGTCCAATCTGATCCCACAGAATAGTTAATGTGGCACAAATAGCTGAAAAAGTTAATGATGGCTTTGATAGAAAGGTATGACAACACTCAGAGCATCACAGCCTGCCGCGTATGGGGATTAGCTGGCAAAGAGTTTTTAAACTGGCCAAGTTTCTGTATAGAGGCCCCACCTTGCAATTTACAGCACTTGCTGCTAACATCTGGTGCTAACATCCTGGTGCCAGACACCACACACACCCACAGAGGACCCGAGGGGTCAGAGCTGTTTTGGTGGCACAAGGGGAACCAAAATGCTTGATGCTTTTAATGTTAATAGTTTTAATGGTATGGCTGATCAATATACAGTATATCTTAATCTTCAACCAACAATGAGAAATATCAGGTCAATTACATTATATTCAAGATATTTTATCTATTTTATGAAT
Source organism: Clarias platycephalus (assembly GCA_030068275.1). NCBI lineage: Eukaryota > Metazoa > Chordata > Actinopteri > Siluriformes > Clariidae > Clarias > Clarias platycephalus. The sequence goes on from JAQQZT010000003.1 coordinate 16,843,586, forward strand.
AGCAATTTTATCTTGCTGAGTACATGTGACTCCATATCCAACTGATAATATGGAATAGAAATTGGGCATTATAACATCCTGATTCATTTCTGGCCAAACACTTATTTTATATAAGCCAAAGGTAACTTCAGACTTGATAAAATAAAAGAAAACTATGTTATAATGTTGATATGAAATATAGGAGACTATACTGAATACTACAAAACAATCTGGAAAGTTGGAAGCATCTTCTAAAACATCTTTGTATGTTGTAGAATTACATTTCATCCTCAGTGGAACTAAGGTGCCTTTCCCACATTCCCAGACTGTTCATGTTTGTAGCAGGAATGTGGAATGAAACTATGGCAATTCTTGACTTATCATGACTTTTTGCACCCTACGATCATGTACAAAGATCCAGAAAATCACCTATGAAGTCCTGAAGAAGTTCTACAAGTAAATTATTTTCCATCCACAAGTAAAAGTAGACAAGTATGTTTTTTTTGTTTACCACAATGTTTTCTTAGCCAGTGATGGTGGAGTCATACCAAACTTTGACAATCTCCCCAGGATTTTCTAAAATCTTGAGATTGATTTGGAATCCAATTTGGTAATGTACAGTAGGAATGGTGGCCCTGTAGGAATATAGAGTGTAGAGCGCTGATTTCAACCCCACTGAACACTTATGCTGAACTGGAAAGATGGCTATCCACTAGACCTTCACCACTGACACTCCAAACCTAGCGGAAGCCTTCTCAGAAGAGTGGAGGTTATTATAGCAGCCGGATGTTCAGTACCTTTAGATGTATAGGGTACTACATAAATCTATGCATGCTGTTCATTTAACAAAAATTGGGAATGCATAGTACTTCAGATTGAACTTGGTGTTGAGACACAGGAGACATAGTGCTTTATATTAACATTAATAATTCAAACTTGCTGCCTCTCTGATTTGAAAAATGAAATCTCCTGAAAATACATACTGAGTGACAGAGACTGCTATGTATGAATCTGTTTAGATCATAGATCATATATAAATGTCAGAAGCTTTTCAGATAGGTTATTCACATTGAATATTATACTGTCATGAAATTGTGCTTGTTTATGGAACAAATCAACATAAATTGCTGTAGTAAATAACCCCATTGTGTGAGTATGTGTTTGTGTGTCATGCTTCTCGCTCACCATCCAGTTCCTCTGCAGAGATACTAGCCAGCTGGTCACTATCGCTCTGTTCAGACAGAGAGCGGCTCAGATAGTTGCCTTTATACAGCAGCCCTGCCGTCACATGATGGAAGGGCATCTTCTCCCTAACCACGATGGAAAAAAAGAGTGATTGTGCTTGCAGTAAACTCACAATAGAATCCAGAAAGAAAGAAGCTTTATAAATGTGCCAACGTTCATTCATTCATTCATTCATTCATTCATTCCAGTGTTTATTAGCAACAATGCATTGCTCTGAACCTAAGAAAAGAACTGAAAACTAATTTTGCGGAGTGTCCTATTACAATTTCACTGTAATTCATTCGTTCATTCATTCATTCATCATCTATATCCTGTACAAGGTCGCGGGGCCTAGAGCCTATTACAGGAGACTTAGGGCGCAAGGCAGGGTACAACCTGGACAGGGTGCCAATCCATCACAGAGCACACTCAGCCACTCATACACACACACTAAGGACACACTAGGACAATTTGTTAACACCAGTTAACTTATTCTGCATGTATTTGTACACTGGAAGGAAACTGGAGTAACCCACCCAGCATTTGGAGAACATGAAAACTCCTACTACGCCATCGTACCGCCGTCCACTGTAATTATTCCAATAATTTTTTTTAAAGAGCACTTTAAATAATCCAGAATAGTTACAAGTTGGATAAGCAAACAAACAAACAAACAAAAAATAATTAAACTATTGTATCTATTGGATTCTTGTATACTTTCTAATTTCTTAATTATTATTCATTCAGTAAACAAAACAACAGATAAAAACATAATACAAGATCCATAATTCCAAAATTTCATAATTTAAATTTATTAATACAACCTTAATCAATCTGTAACTAACAAAACATTGTGTTTTGACATTTGTAAGACATGAGTTTTCAACATATTTGCAGACAGGGACTGTTTCCGGCTGTAAAATTCCCTGTATTTCATAAAACAAATACATTAAAAAAATAAAATAAAATAAAATAAAATAAATAATAATACTAATAACAGCTATGTAAATGTGTATAGTGTCACCAAGCTGAGGTTGGCTTACTAAAGGTAAGTAATAATTGCAGTGCAAAGAGTTTAAATTTGCACTTTGTTATCCTCTAAAACTACTCCAGTATTTAATTAAAAATATTTGTAAAAGATTTAAATAAACAATTATGCATCATTAAACAATGTGTACTGAAGAGCTCAAAAATCTCAATTAGCAACAAAAATTCATCATGACTTGTCTATTCTTTGTCATGCCTGTGTCTATTCTCACTATTCAGTGAGATTTCAGTTTTACTCCGTAACCCAAAACCTGTCCAACTCTAAACACATGTGACACTGCAACCTTTTTCATGGAAAACCAGCATAAAAAATTCCATCAGGTCATCATAGACTATGTGGTTAGGGATCAGAGCCCATAAACAGTGTGGATACACAACAGGGGCCTGGGTCACAGTTGGGTGTAAAAGAGAGGAGAAAAACACAGCCAATACACACACGCCAGATTGAAACTACAGCCCACTGAAGGTCGATTGGCTGATTGCTGGCTGCTGAGTGTAAAAGATGGATGCTGCTGGGGGACCAGCAGTCATGAACCCAACAGCCAGCCAAGTGAACTGTAATGAAATGGGTGATTATAAATCAGTGAGTGAAATTAAATCAGTTGCGTGTGATGGGGTGTTTTTCTGCTGAGGTGTGAAAAACGACTTTTCATTCTAGTAAATTCTCATGGTCTGGGTCTGGATATTGAGCTTAATATGATTCCTACAGTATTATTAATAATGCAGTAATATGACTGCTTATTTTCCAGGTGCTTGTGCTCCATATGTCATTCATTAACGATCAGAAATTGACTTCAACCTTATAATACAGAGTATGTATTATACTCAATTCATTTAATCACTACTGACTGGCTGTAACTGGCAGTTAACACAGCGGCAGTATAACAGAAGATTTTCAAAAACAATTCTTCAAGGCCATGGTCACTAATATCTAGCTGTATGCAACCATTTACATTATTCTTTGCTATGAACCCCTGGTGCTTGGTGCTTGGCTGGCTAAAACAGTGTTCTTGGCAGCCACTAAGGCCTCAGGACTTTAAATCATAAGGCCTGTCTTTATTTTCCACATGAATGCACCTTTACATTGAAAGCATCCAAGGCTTTCTTTTTTTAACGTTCATTGCACTGGCCATAAACTCCAACACATTGTGCAAACAGAGATGGAGGAGAAAATAAATCATGATACTGAAAATATAACAGCACAGATGAGCAGTACAGTTTGACAAATTTAATTAAGCTAATTATCTAGAGGCGTCCAGTTTGCCAAGGCATTACAATATTTTTTTTTCTGTCTATAGATTTTGACTGATGAATAATAGAGTAGTTTCTTGTAGCTTACAAATTGCAAATCTTGTCACGAATGTTATCCTTTGGATAATAAGGTGTTATCTTTGGATAAGGTGTTATCCTTAATAATATTTATTCATTTTATTTCCACACAGATAAGGAATAAACACAATACTTCAAAATACATCTATGAAACAGCCGGCATCTTGGGCATGAATTACAGGATGATGATGATGATGCATTCCGATGCATTTTTTTTATTTTACAGGAATTGTTTATTTATTTATTTATTTTGCATTGTCTCTTTTTGGAACTAAATAAATCGAAAGTTAATCAAAGACTACTTATTTGTACTCAATAAATAAATAAATAAATAGTAACAAAAAGGAAAAGGAGAAAAAATGAGAAAACTACTTCTAATATGCAGTGAGATGTAGAGTACTCTGCAAAAGCCTTGATTGATTGACCATATTCTTCATATTAAATTTAAATAAAAAAATTTAAGAATTAAAGAAAAAATTTAAGAAATGGGAACAAATGTGACAGACTGACAAAGATACATTTAAAAATTGTTGAGATTGTCTGTTCATGTAATAATCTCAGAAGCAACCTTATTTCCCCTTTCGTCTGTTCCAACCACTCAGCATCACCAGTATACTAAACACTTGCCTGAGCATATGTCATCATCTGCACCGATTTCTTTCTGGTTCATGCCTTAAGTTAGATGATTTTATGCTTGAATGATTCATAGGTCAGTGTGCGGCTTAACAAACAAAAAACGGTCAGGTGCTGGGACTGGACTGAAAATGAAAGCCAAAAACTTGCCAAAAATGCAAGTCAAACATCCTTCAGGAAGCCTGGAGAACTATTCTTCAAGACTACATTAAAAATCCAAGAAAGTCTGGCTCTTATAAGCAAAATATATGAAATAAAATAAAAACAAGCATTAGATCAAGACTTTTGCCTAGGACTGTACAGTAGTTTCAGACTGCATTATTATTTCTTTATATGCATTAATCCATAGTGTCTAAACTGGAAGAGACTGAAGCCGAGCCCCCCGTGCAGTGTCTTGAAACCACCTTGAGCTGAGAAGAGGATGACTAATCCAACTGCTGTTCTGCTAAAGAGCAAAGCCTTTCAAATCACATTTTTAAGTAGAAAAGGTCACTGAGAACACCTTCTACATTCAAATAAACCACAGCACAGGTGAAATACATGGTGAAACAGCTGGCAGCAACTTTGATTATAAGCACTTTGTCCAGCTAGGCAAAAAAAAATAATCTTCCCCATGCTGTCTTATAAATGATATTTCTAAAACACAGAATATTTGAATTTGTTAAAATATTCCAGAGTATCCAGAAGATACTCACAGTATAATTAATTTTGAGGACAGATGTGAGAGTACTTGTGCAGGCTGAATAAAATATAAAAGTATAAAATATAATCTCCTTGGAAAAAAAATTCCAATCTTGATAACAAAGTGGTAAAACTTATACATGTAAAAACAAATCAAAAAGAAAAATCTCAGATATAAAAACACAACTGAGATAATATTTCCACTAAGAAACAATCATATAAAATAAAAACAGACGATTAAACACTGAGTAAGCTCTATTGAGAAGAGAAAATCTGTAAATTATACAAAAACAACAGCACAAAATATCCTAACAAAACAAGCAAAGTAATTCAAGTCAAGTAATCGTCTACCACCTCGAATCAACATCTCTATAGTGAATGCATCTTTTAAGCTCAGCCCTGGCACCCTGCTTCATCTTACCCATTCTGATGGCACTCCTCAGGGTACTGCAGTGTCCCGTCCTCCTCACCACTGCTCCAATTTCCCTCCGGCTGCTCCTCTGTTTCCCTCTCTGGATCGGTGCCCTCCATTGGACAGAAAAGAAGCAGGCACCGGGCAGCTCAGCCCGACCGCCTCCTGTATCAGCTCCTCTCCCAAAGGAGCATGGAGCACAAGTGTTAAATCCCAGGCTGGTATTTCAGCAGGTAGTCACTTGTCCGTGCCCAAATGAAACTGCAGCAGCTGCGAGTTCATTAGACGAGCTCTGTGATTAGAGTAGATCATCCTCTGCGGTTCAGAGTGTAGGTGCAGTAATGCCTCAAGACGAGCTGCTCCGTAGTGATTCGCGAGCGAAGGCGCTCCCATAAAGCACTTATGCAGCACACAGTGCCTCTTGAGTCATTATAACCATTTCAGCTGCACTTACTAGAGGGCTATCAAGGGAATCAGCGTCACGTGAGGTTCAAGACACATCCTCACCTGTACGTAGGATGTAACAGGTGATTTATTATTGTTTTTTTTTTTTATAAACAAAGCCTTCTGGGACTTAGAGACAACATATATATAACTAGATAACACTTTTAGTGTTGTTTGCTGAAAACATTGCTATAAAACTTTTTCTTTTCTACTCTGGATTGCAGATTGCAACATATAAAAGATGCACTCATCAGCAGTCTGATGTGTCTGAGCTGTGATGTATATTGATGTGGTGAAATCAGAGCAGTGCACTTGCAAGTGAATGCCATAATAATATGTATTCATTTTATTTCCACACAGATAAGGAATAAACCCCAAACTTCAAAATACACCCATGAAACAGGAAAATCTAAACCTGGACATGACTTACAGGATGATGATGATAATGATAATGATGATTTTTTTTCTTTTACAGGAACTGATTATTTATTTATTTATTTTGCATTGTTTATTTTTGGAACTAAATAAATCGAATGTATTATTATTATTATTATTATTATTTTTATTTTAATTTTATTTTTTTTATTTTTTTGCTGAACCCGCATAATGAATCAAGCCTTTCAGAAAGGAACAAGTGAACCAGTGTGCGTTATGGTTATGGTTTACAGTAAGCATAAATGAATCACACAACAGGTGCTGGAGCTCTCAAATGAAAGATTTTGCCATGAACACTGTGCATGAACTGTAGTGATTTTTTTTTATTATAAAACAAATTTTATTCCTCATATTTATTTATATTCAAACTTTTAAATGCTCACCTTTAAGAGTGAGATCCACGGTTTGGAAGTGATGGCTGCTCAAATCCGCTCCGACATCCGATTCAAATGAGCTGTGGGAGAAAAAAAAAAAATGCACGACTGAGAAATAGTTGTCCGGTGGTGTGCGGGTTTAATGGCTATTCCACTGGTTTGGACGGCATGAGTCCAAAACGCGTCCTAATTCCTGAGCGTCCGCGCAGATCGATCGGTTAATCAGCTTCCTGTCAGTTCCCGCGGCTCTCCATCATCTCCTCCACATCAGCCGCGCGACTCGGGTGTTGCTTTTTGTTGTTGTTGTTGTTGTTGTTTTTTCCTCCCTTTGACCGTGGACATATGAAAGGTGTCTCAGGAAAGTCCTGCTCACCAAAAAAAAAGGTGACCACTAAAACTCGGTGGAGGGAAAAAAACTGCCCCAAAAGCGAGCAATAAACACACACACACACACAGGAGTTTTGTCTAACGGTATGGATGCGCGCGAGCCGCTCTGCTGCTTTCCCACGGTTACCTTCACAGCTAACATTAACCCGTGCCTGCCTCTTACACCAGCATTACCGGGCTACATGATGGGCTCCAACACTACCGCACACCCTTACCAAAATGATTACATTAATATGAAATGACTTGGCTACGTGTCCATAGGCAGACAGAAAAGAAGCAGAACCCTACAGTATATGTACACTATTTATAGTCCATGCCTACTGAATGCACAGAACATAGCCTGACAACATTCTGTGGAGGTGTACTATTCAGTCAATTTACCCCGTATATATATATTAGGTATATATTAGGTAGACATGTATCAGACCTACAGCAGTTTCGCATGCGTCAAAATGATGTGCTTAAATAGTACAGCTCACTCATCGTCTATAACGCTTTATTCTGTATACAGTATGACAGGGGGAGACACCAGGAGACTTAGGGCATGAGGCGGGGTACATCCTGGATGGGGTGCCAATTCATCGCAGGGCAGACACACTCACATTCACACACTATGGGTCAATTTGGGAACAACACTGTAGGAGGAAACCGGAGTACCTGGAGGAAACCCGCCAAGCGCAGGCGGGAATTGAACACGGACCCTGGAGGTGCTAACCACTACACCACTACGCATTACTACAGCAACACAAGATAATAATACAGTACACTACAGTACATGCTGTGAGTACAGTGTGTGGGAACCTGACCATCACATGCATTGATGCTTGTTGAACATCCAGTTCCAGAAATTGCTGGTATAAGTCAATTCAGTTCAGTTTTATTTGTACAGCAATTTTAACATTAGATGTTGTCACAAAGCAGATTTACAGAAATAAAAATGTGTGCTATAAGGTCAAAAGTGCAGCTGCGTTAATATGAAGTACATTTTGTAAGTACAATTTGTTTTTAGTTAATGTAAAGTACACTTTGTTGTGATTAACTGCTGACTGACAAAGATTTGGGTATACTGTACACTTGTTCGTGCCTAATCAGAGTAATTGCAGCCATGAGTCATTAAAGTAAAACGCTTTTGGATTAAATGCAGGCCATCTTCATGGTTGCTAAGTAGAACTATAATAATCTGCAAAGATCAAGCTTTGGACCACATTTTGGAATGTGGCTGGGGAGATTTGCCCCTCCTGCCAAAAAATGTTAAGGTGATGATGTTGGACAAGGAGGCCTGGCATATAGAGAGAATGTTGTGAGTTTAAGTCCGAGCATCGAAAATCTGCCTCTGCTGGGTCATTTCACTAACACTGGTATTGGTTTTGGGAGCCACGCTGCAATTCACAGTAATATTTAAAAATAAATTTTAAAAAAACCTTATGGGACCATGGAAATATGTGCAATTTGACAATGACATGACTGAACAAACATTATGTGCTGATGGATTGTATAGTGCTCTGTGTCACCTGAGTTCTCCACTCCAACCTCAACATTTTTTTTAACTTGTTTTGTTAATCTCCTAGTTCCAGGAAAGCTATTAATGCTATACTGTACATCCAATACAGTGTTTTGCTTTCAGCTTTGTGTTGAAAGGAATAACATGAGTATGATGATGATTATGTATCCACATATGTGTATGTACAGTAGTATACTAAATAGCAAACCTATGTCAAATTAGTTGGTATGCACAAGCTGTAAAATATTTTGCCACTAGCTTAGGTTTACTAAATAATAGACTAGCAGGTACTAACTTGCATGTCAGCACATGATAAAATAGCCCAGCATACCATAACCTCAAATAGAGGAAGGAAAGTATCCACAGAGGAAGAGCCAGAGGGAAAAAATGAAGGGGCAAAAAAGCTTGTTTGGTACTTGTTGCATAGATAGACTGTAGGCCACTTACTTTAAAAAATCTGTAAATATCAATTACAAAGCAATAGTATTCTACTGGGGCAGCATGGTGGCGTAAAGATTAACACTGTTGGTTTGCACCTTCAGGGTCCGGGTTCATTTCCCGCCTCAGAGTCTGTGTACATGGAGTTTGCACGCTCTCCCCGTGCTTGGAGGGTTTCCTGCGGGTACTCTGATTTCCTCCCACAGTCCAAAGACATTCAGATTAGACTAACTGGCGTACCCAAATTGCCGTAGTGTGTGTATGTGTGTGTCCTATGATGGATTGGCACCATACCCAGAGTCTACCCTGCCTTGTGCCCTGGGGTAGGCTCCAGGCCCTCAGTACAGAAAAAAGCGGTATAGAAGATGATTAGAGTGACACGGTAATACAGTAGGTAGTGTTGGTGCAAAACAGATACAGTGTACTGTATTTGTGGCTCTTTCTAGGTCAAGCCCTATGTGTGTGTCCGTGGTGCCCTGTGATGGGGTGATGGCCCCAGATGTGTTCCTGGCATGTACCCATTGTTTGAGAAGACAATTTTGCACTTATTTGTCTCAAACCTGTTAAAAGAAATGTTTTCATTCATAATAAGTAAACTGGCAGAATATATCACATAAATATATATCCAATTATGTTTATTTGTTTTTTTTACATTACTGCAAAAATGTTTATCATCAATTATGTGTAGAGTCTGTCTCTGTCATAAAGCGAGAGAGAAAGAGAGAGAGAGGATTAAATTTCATTCAGAAAATGAAGGTAATTTAAAAGGTGCTTAATTGCCATTTAATTGAGCAAAGTGAAATGCACAGTTCTAGTATTGCTCCAGTAGACTCCAATGAAAGCTGAATGTGGGTCAGCATGTATTCATTAATCAGCATTAAATGAGAAGTACACCGGCCCTATGCATCACCACCTAAAGAGCAATTTCTCTTCTTAGTGTTTATTCATCCTGAGAAACCCTGTTCATACGAGAAAGGCTCATAAATCACCAGACTCTATTATACATCGCTCAAACTGATTATTCATTTGTTTAGCTTAATTAGCTTATCAAAACAACATTTGTTGGACTACCTGTCATTTCAATATGATAATATGGCGAGGCTTTTACCAATTAGTAAAAGGAAAGCAAAGACATGGAGAGAACATTCTAAGCATGTCAGCCAGTTGAACAGAAATGTGCAAGGAATAATTCTCTCAATCACTAATACACACAGAACAGCAGTGTGATGATATGATGTGATAATTAGAATCCCCCTCACTTCTCAGCCACAGTGTCTTCTAAATGCTTCCACCAGCTGACTCACTTGCTCACTCACTCATCCACTGACACAAGTACTTTAGATATCTTTCATCACAGAGATGAACCGAATCAGCTGACCTCGAAATACAGTCCTAAAACCTTCTGACAACTGATGATGAGGACAAGTACACTGTGTATCAGGGTAAATATGTTTTATGTATTACTAGTTAATGTAAGGAGCACCTTAAGGAACATTTAATTTTATAATTATCTGCTTTAACTAAGTACTAAATGATGGATCTAAATACTTACGTAAGTGAAATATTTCAGTCTAAATATGTATTGTGTGTAGAATAATGAGAAAAAAAGGATTTGAATTCATTTTAAGTTGAGTGTGAAACAGCAAAATGTGGAAAACTGGAAATCTGAAAACCTTCAGTCATAGTCTACATAAAAATACCAACAGGTGAAGTGAATACAATCGATTATCCTATTACAGGGAAAATATTCAAGTGAAAAGTTTATTCTCAAAGTTGATGTGATGGAAGCAGGAAAAATGGGCAAGTGTAAGGATCTGAATCACTTTGATAGCAAATTGTGAATGGTCTCAAAAATGGCAGCTTTTGTGGGGTGTTCCCAGGGATCAGTTTTATATGCCTGATAAAAGTAGTCCAAGGAAGGGCAAATGGGCGGCAAACAGGCAGACTGGTGAGAGTACCCATGCTGTCCCCTGTACACCGCTGAAAGTGCCTGTTATGGCATGTTATTGTCAGAATTGAACCACAAACCAGTGAAGGAAGGTGGCCTGGTCTGATGAATCCAGTTTTCTTTTCCATCATGTGGATCCCTGGATGCATGGAACAAATGGCACCAGGATGTACCAGAGGCAGAAAACAAGCTGGCGGAAGCAGTTTTACATTTATGTGTATTGTATCAACCTAATGGATTGGCACCCTGTCCAGGGTGTACCCTGCCTCGTGCCCGAAGTCTCCTGGGATAGGCTCCAGGTCCCCCGCGACCCTGAATATAGGATAAAGCGGTATAGAAAATGAATGAATGAATGAATGAATGAATGTATCAAACTATCCAGTGATTAAAGTTTAAGGTCAGACTGTTCTTAGCAATTCTAGTCATAATGCTGTCCAAGGATTTTGATTATGACTTCTACTGTATGCGGTAACATCCACAGTAATGTCATCCACTACCTAGATCTTTAGGCTATTCATGGAGGGAACAGTAGGGTTGAGATCTGTTAACTGTAAAAATGAAAATGTAATGATTTACATAATCTGAATAAAACTATTCAGAGATTCACATTATCCCCTCATACTGTATGGGGTGGGGCCATCCTGGAAGAGATCACTCCTATCAGGATGAGTATGCCTTATCAAAGGACAAAGAGGCAACAATTTTTCACATATATATTTAGTCATCTTTCTCTGTGAAATATTCCAGTACTATTCTGCGAAAATACTGTGAATACAGTGCATTCGCTAAATTGGAGAGGCAATGTTAACACTCTGATTCTGTTTAGTATACAGTGCATGAGAGTTAGAGTGCTATGAATGAATAATTGAAAAACAAGGATTCATTAATTCTTATTAGTGAAGTAGGTAAAACCAGTACACCCAATCACATTAGATGTGAACCAGAAAAAATGCTCTTATAGTAATATGGCAGTTCATTTGTACACTACTTAACAAACAAAAGGGAATGGAGAACAAGTTTTAAGGTATCTGCCAAACAGAAGATAAGCAACACAGACGATTGGCAGTTGCAGTGTCATCCATTACAAGCTGCCAATGCCTAGGCTCTTGATTTACTCAGCCATAACACTCTTGCCCTGAGAATTACAACCGGTGCCAACAGCATAATGTATTTTTTAAAAGACAGCTCTGCTCCAGGCATAATTTGGTTTTTGATGGAGAAAAAAAACTCTAAAAAGCAGTGCTACTGACCTTGATGGTAAACTGATGAGACAGGCAAAAATTATGTAACATAAAAAGTTGTTGCTTGTAAGTATTATTTCCAAAATGTTTAACTCCACTAAGAAGAGATGTTTTTATTTTTAAATTACATTAACACTGCAATAAAAGTATGGCATTCTAATTCTAAAACAGGATATGTAGGCAATGTTTAGTTCTCACGGCTAAGCTTTCTTATCACCTTTAACTAAAATAATTTTGTAGAATCATGTTTCAACCAAGGAACATTTTATATTACTCTTTGCTTATGGTCTTATCTTATTTCTGATGAAAACTTAACAAAATAAACAGATTTTTTAAACTTATTTCTCCAATATTAACCATCCATCTACATAACTTGTCTTTTGTATGTACAATACATTTTAATAAGACTAAAATATTCAGACGCTTAATACATTATCTGATCTTGACATATATTGTTTTCTTTTCATTTTTACAGAATCTTCCATTATACTGTTTTCATGTGCACAGTCTCAACATGAAAACAGTATAATGGAAGATTCTGTAAAAATGAAAAGATTCACAAGAACATGTTAGGATCATGTGCATGTGCCCGGTGTTTCTTAGATTATCAGTGCAGCATGTTTAAGCAGCCATATGGAGCCAAGATACCTGAAAACACAATAAACTGTATACAGTAGACTGAGCAATCATTTTCAGTCTTTAAAAAGCTAGAATATTAACCAAAAAAATTAACATAGTGGCTAGTGAGGAATATAATTGAACTTTTTCTTGTGAAGGGGATCATTCTTCAATTCAGTCCTGTTTTAGGACTCTTTATTTTATTCAAAATTTATTTTTTTAAAGTTATTTATTACTTTTCCTTTCTACTCGATAACAACTGTGAGCAACTGTAGAATAAGCAATTGCCCTCTGGGATTAATAAAGTTATTAGAATCTTGAATCTTGAATTGCATACAGGTATACTGTACTAGACCTAATATATTTATTTTTTTAAAAGGGAGGCCAAACTAAATATACCTGATCATTGTGCGTTTAAAACTTTTTAAAAATTATTATTATTATTATTTATTTATTTATTTAATCATTTGGGGGGGGGGGGCGCGAGGGTCTAGGGTTCAGGGCAATAGTAACAGCAAAAGACCACATCAGCTTTTTTCCCCCTCCGTGAGATAAGAACAAGATTTGGTGAGTCTGATCCCATTATATCGTCAGATAGCTGCACTTGGCTGACAGGAGTGCATCCTGATGTCTTCTGCAGTTGTGGCTTATTTGTTATGTGCATGCTGAGATGCATTTCTGCTTACTGTGGTTGTAAAAAATAATTATATAAATTATATCTGGGCATTTTCCTCTGACTGTTGCATGAAATCCCTGAAGATCAACAGTTTCTGTATTACTCAAACCAACCCACCTGACACCAACAACCATGCCACAGTGAAATTCACCCAGATCATGTTTTTTCTTATTCTGATGTTTGACGTCAGCATTAACTGAAGCTTTTGACCTGTATCTGCATTTATGCATTTGTATTTTATGCAATTGTGCTGCTGCCACATGATTTGCTGCCTGGTGAGCTACATAAATAAACTAGTGTACAGGTGTTCCTGTAAAATTGAACGATGAGTATTCAGATATATCTACATATGAAAGCAATGGGGTTCAAGGATAGGGATACAGCATATACTGTAGGATCTCAGGGTTGTAGTGGATTGAACATTATGCCTAAGAATTTGCCTAAAGTAACTGGTAGCTGCCCAGTGGTTCAGGTCTACATGGGTGGGATTTTGGTGTGATATAGACACTTTTCAAGTCATTTCATATTGCTATCGAAATCATATATTTGAACAATTTGGAGATATTGAGGTATCAGCTAAATGGATACCTGGTATTGAAATGAATATGTTTCAGTCAACTCCTTATGTCATGAATGTGATCAGGTTTAATATATAAAACCTAGGACTTGTTTTAGGCAAGTTCCGTTTACAGGTTGTGCAACAATGTTCATATTATCAGGTGGCATAACAATAATTCTTACTGTGTATAACCAGAAACTAGATTGTGCTCTTTTTTGCGTTATTGGGGCCTGAAAGTAAAAGTTTTCCATCCAAGTTAGTTGTCTAAAGCACGTCTCACTGTCCAGTCAGGAACTAGAATTAAGACATCAGTGTGGAGAAGCAGAATGTCTGGCTTTCATCCTATTCTCATTTAAGTAATTGGTTATGTCCAGCTGGCCCAGATGCTCCTTTTAAGCAGTTACTTTAGTTTAGGCTATTTCAGTGTTGGCAGGTGACAGCGTTCGGGTTTGGGGACCCTTTCTATTGAAATCTGTGGAACAAAGCCTAGCGTAACTGCCCCATGTGTTCACACGGCTGAATGTTTGTGATCTTTTAGCCTTAATGCTAAAACCAACAGTTGTATAACATACAATTCTGGTTTGCGTAGACCAGACGGAGAGGAACAGTGTGAATACTCTGATGGCAGGATCACTACCTGAACATGCCAGAAACGTATCCTCATAGAATACACACACGCACGCGCACGCGCACGCACGCACGCACACGGACACGCACACACACACACACACACACACACACACACACACATGAAATAACAACCTGGTATAGTACACAGGGTTTGCTCCACAGGAAGTCTATTCTCACCGCGACAGATCCCTCCTTTTGGTAATGATGTTCACAAGCTTACTCAGGAAACCCTCTTGAAAATGGAATAACTCCACCGAAATAATGAATCTGTCTCCTTCTGCTCGCCGGACCTGCCTGATTTTTCCTGATATCCAATTTCTGCCTGGAGTTTTCATCATCTGAAAATCTCTTGGTGCTGCAAGATTGGCCCTACATGGATGGTCAAAAGGTCACCATGAGATTCCTGCGAATAGCACTACAAAGAAACCATGAAGCTGGCTCTGGTGGTTCTGTTTTCAAGGACTGGTGTTGCTAAGACTGATTTCACTAAAATCCTTATCTGAACAGGCAATAATTTCAGTTTCATATAGTTTTTGTACCATAAAACTATAGTGAATGTAGAAATTATTCTGATGCTCATTCTCAAGCTCCTGTTAACAAAGTAGTACTTTTTACTACATAATAAAGGCTTGAAGAGAAATTATTTGTCATTTTCATTTGTTTTTCCTAACCTCTATTTCCTCTGGTGAGCCTATTAATAATAAATTAATATATTTTAAAAATTACACTCAGATTTTTATAACAATGGTTTGTGATCCTATATAATTTACATTTAAACATAAAATTTTATTGAATTAAGCATGTTTATTTCCTTTATGTCAGCCTGTTGTATCATTTTCTGATTTCCAACAAAAAAAATCTGAAACCTGAAAGAAAACAGTACACTCAAATTTTCTCTCTATTTTGGTTTGCAGGAGAAAATGAAATTTGTTTGAAGGTAACCTACCATTCATCCATCTCACCGAGTGTATATGGATAAGAATTTCTCTGATATTTAGGTGAAGTCCATGTGTATCAGAAGTGGAGTGCAGATAAAAGCTTATGCAACTAAAAGCTTTCCCTTTTTCACTATAAGCTAAAACCTCAGGAAGACACAACTCTGTCACAAGGTCAAGAAACATTGGATTCACAGCTATGGGAAATCATACATACAGGTCAAGTTTTTCAGGCCCTCCACTATGGACAACTATATCTTTAATGGAAAGAAAGCCATAATACAGCTGCAATATCTTTATTTCAGCTTGTAATGGCTATATTGGCTTTAACCCTAAAAAGCTGAAACATGAAAATAAAATATATTTCAATGTGCTGTAAACAAGTTTATATGCATAGAATGTGAGTTGGGTGGCACAGGGTGGGCAGGGCACACAGACACACACTCACACCCTCATTCACACACTATGGGCAATTTGGGAACACCAATTAGCCTAATATACATGTCTTTGGACTGTGGGAGGAAACCGGAGTACCCGGAGGAGACCCACCAGGCACGGGAAGAACATGTAAACTCGTGACCTACTCGTTCAAGCATAAAAAAAACAAGAAGGTATGAAGCATATAGCAGTGAGAAACAGGTGCAGATGATCAGGCTGGTGATTAGTACAGTATACTGGTGGTGTTGAATGCTGAGGGGTTGGAACAGACAAGAGGGGAAATGAGGTTGCTGCAGATGTTCTTACGTAAACAACCAATGTTTCGATTGTTTCTTTAGGCACTTTGCAGCATTAAGTAAAACACTTATCCCCATTTCTTTAATTTCATCTACATCAATAAATTTTATGTAATATGAGGAATTGGGGGGCTGGATCAAGACTTTTGCACAATACTACTGTATATATTTAGAACAGTTCCTGAATGCAGATACATGTAATAAAAGGATAACTTTAGGATTCCCACTTCAGTCATATCAGCATCACTGAAAAAGTAATTGGTGAATGTTGTGCTTACAACAGTGAAATCAAAAGTGAAACCATACAGTATAAGTTGTTTAGCCAGTGCAATTTAAATAGATCTGGCATTTCCCAACCATGAATCAAATAATGACACATCTTATTCTACATCATCTCTACAGTATATCACTCATGCTTCAGTGAATTATCTTTCCAAATAAAGGTAACTGTACACCATATAAGATCACTGAAGCATTTAACATTCCTTGTGTGCACCTCTATGCACGCGTATGTGAAAAATGTTGGCTTTCTTGTGTACACTCTCATTTCTTATGGACGGAATTAGAACTTGCTCTATGTGCACTGTGATAAATGACATCCCTGGTACAAAGCATGATTCAGAAAGCCATCAATTGTTAAGAGTCCCTGAGCCACTAGCCACAAAACAGGCCTAAGGCATGATCCATCTCCTAAATGTGGGTATCAGGTGTTTATCCTCAGTCCGCTTTTGTTAACAAACAGGTGTGCATGACTAAAATGTTCTTTGTAAAGCTCCGGCTATGCAAATAGCCCTTCTTTCTTGCAGCATTTCCAAACAGCTCATTGTTAACAAAGTGGGGTATCAGAGAAGCAAAATGCAATTTGTTTCCATTTCCTGTTTTAGACTTTTCATAAACACTTTTAAATACGTCATGAATTTTTTTATTATTTACTTTTGCTGTATTCATATGTCTCCAAAAATCATCTTAATGTGGAAAGATACAAGTACTGTGACCCAGAGTCATCAAACATCCTGGCAGCGATGTAGAGTTATTATCTTAGGATTGTTTGTGAGGCCCACCCTTCTAACCAATCACAGAAGGCCAAAGTCGAGAGTGAGACTACAGAGTTGTCTATATATACATGAACAGTTTCAGTTCTACTGTGGGAAGACTTCAGGTGGCATTATTTCTGCTCCACTGGTAACTTTCTATTATGATTACCAACCATTTACATCCACACCAAGCCTCATTCACAAGCCACCCAGGCTGCTGGAGCTGAATCAAGTTCTGTCTGATGAGTTGCATTATTTCAGTCCCCACTAGGTGAATGTCTTTTAGTTTCCACTAACTTGGTGGTTTCTCCTGGGACTGGAGCTTTCAGTCACTGGTTTGGCATTTGTAACAGCTGCAGAGATGCTAACTTTAATGTATGTAATAATGTTATATGTTTTATGGCTGTATGGCGGGTGTTCAGGCTATACCACTGATGGGTTACCACTGTTGGTAGGCTCTTAATCCTATTCCCATACAGTGCCTGGCAAAAGTATTCATACCCCTTGAACTTTTCCACATTTTGTCACAATTCAACCACAAAACATAAGTGTATTTTATTGGGATTTTATTGATAGACCAACACAAAATGGCACATAACTGTGAAGTGAAAGAAAAATTATAAATGCTTTTCAACAATTTTTATAAACAAAATTCTAAAAAGTTTGGCGTGCATTTGTATTCAATCTCTTTTACTCTGATACCCTAACTAAAATCCAGTGGAACCAACTGCCTTCAGAAGTCATATTCTGTGTGCAATACTCTCCATTTTCAGGGGATGGATTGAACAGTGCCCCTGTGAGATATTCAAAGCATAGAAGATTTTTTATTTTATTTTTTCATAACCTAACCCTGCTTTAAACTTCTCCACAACATTATCCCTGACCTGTCTAGTGTGTTCCTTGGGCTTCATGGTGCAGTTTATACACTAATGTTCTCTAATAAGAACATTGAAGCCCTCTGAGGCCTTCACAGAACAGCTATATTTATATTATATATTAAATCAAACAAGGTGGGCTCTATTTATTAATTAGGTAACTTTTGTAGGCAATGGGTTCCACAGGATTTTAGTTAGGGGTATTAGAGTGAAGGCCGCTGAATACAAAGTAATTCCACATTTTTCATATTTTTATTTGTAAAAAAAATTTCATGAAATGGAAGGGAAAATTTTTTTCTTTCCACTTCACAATTATGTGCCACTTTGTGTTTGTCTATCACATAAAATCCCAATAAAATAAATTAACGTTTATATATATATAAATA
>JAQQZT010000003.1:16878113-16888282 GCA_030068275.1 Clarias platycephalus
ATCTGATCAGTTAACGGTTAATGTTCGGATAACGAACGGCGGTTGTCGGTTGGGAAAATTAATCGAAATG
The DNA here is from genome assembly GCA_030068275.1 of Clarias platycephalus. NCBI lineage: Eukaryota > Metazoa > Chordata > Actinopteri > Siluriformes > Clariidae > Clarias > Clarias platycephalus. The sequence goes on from JAQQZT010000003.1 coordinate 16,878,184, forward strand.
AGCATCCTTAGTTCTAACCTGTGATCAATAAAGTGTTCTCACCTTATTATTTCTCGACACTGGGGTGATATTTGTTAAGGTTTTTTACATCTAGGGCTTGTTTCCAGAAACAATAATGTAGTCATGGGGCGAAAACAACATGCCCTGGCAATCAATACGCACTTAAACCATGAGAAGTAACAATGACCTACAACAGCGGCTCAGATAAATCAAACACACAGTTAAGGGAGTGAGAGCTGTTCCATAAGCTCCACCTTTACTCAATTTTTATTTATGACTAATATGACTTTCATCAACTCTGCTGTACTCTTCATATCCGTGAATTTCAGTTTATCACTCTTCATCTGAAAATAATTTAAATTTTAATCTTATTAAAAGGATGTTATAAAACTACTGAGATATACTAGAGCATCACGAGTACAAGTATAATCTGTGTTTGTATCACAACCAAAAAAGGTCTTCTAAAGAGAAAGAAATGATGGGCTATGTGCAAAATAAGAGTTACTTCACACAATCCACAAACTACACAGCAACTTCAATGTGCACATGCCTAATGTAGATTAAAGCAAAACTTTATATTAAACTATTTCAAAAGCAAAAAGGAAAGCTTATAGATTCAAATTGCAATTTATGTCAGACTTTTAAGGCTTTCATTTCTTTTTACCCTTACTAGTTTAGTATTTTACTGAAATCTTAGCTCTTGGACAATAGCTCTTTTACAATTATAATGAACAAAATATGAAATTATTAAACCTATTTATGGTATTTAAACCAATTTTGAAATATATTTCATAGTATATAATAAATTAACTTACACAAAAAAATTATCTGGCAAATTTATCTAGTATTTCCTATAATAAGATTATATTGAATAAAATATATACAATTATTAAAACTCCCGGGACTTCTGATTGTGCTGAATATCAATGCAGTTATGAGAGTAAAAAGTCTCTTTATTTCTCTATCTAATCCCCTGCTACAATAATGCACTTATCCCAGAGTTTCACTAATGTTTGGATACATTTGGAACATTTTCTCAGTACACTAAAGCCATGATCGGACTGATTGTTTCTTGTCTGAAACGCTGGCCTCCTGGGAACTCCTTTAATGTCTTAAAAAACATGTGGAAATGACTTGGACCAAGGTCTGAACAGTACAGGAGATGTGGCAATAACTCCCAGACGAGGTGCAATTGATCTTGGTGAATCTCTTCTGCAAGTTGACCAAGTTATCTAGCAATTTTCAAGGATCAAGCGTTTCACTCCCTGAATGTTCACAGGAACGACTTCAGTGGGTTCCGAGCCACCTCAGCCGGGATCACGGATGTGCCGTCTTCGTTAAAACGCTTACACCATTCAAATGTTTTACTGTGGCCAAGAGTCTCATTACCATGCTGTGCTTGAAGACTTTAGTAAATGTTAATTGGTTTCACAGCTTTATTTACAGTTTTACTTGAACACCATATAATGTGGTATTGAAATACCATAATTCCTGGTAAATACACACAGTAATTATAGTTCACACTTATTTCAAGTAAATGTAAAATACTTTTTACAATAACCTGGTTGAATAATGAATACCGTACTTAATGTAACTAAAATATTAACAAAGTAAATTTAATGCGTAGGCTTGCATTTGCTAATAATTTTGACTAATTTAAGATCATAGTAAGTAACCAAAAAGTCTGGATCTTTGTATTGTATACATAAAAAATTGTATTGTATACATAAAAAATATTTCTTTGATGAACCTTAAAAAGTATAATTACAAACTACTTCCACTTTACATCACTGCTTGATGAAAAAATTCTCCTGTACTTGAGAAACTGTTGTGCTTCAGAGTATGCACAACGAATAATAAAAGAGGGGAGGAAATATATTGGCTCTCTGCTTCTGGAAATCAGCAGATTAAACATTCTTTTAGTGCATTACATGCAATAAAATAATCATGAGAAATAATTACCTTTTCCTCCCAAAGACCAGGGGCATCTTGTGAGGGCAGTTACATAATTTGTATACTGCCATTAGTGTCATCAAAGCAACAAGATGTTTATAAGGCTAATGAGTTCCTGAATATTTAATTAATCTTCCAATTTTGATGATAATTACTAATAGGAGGAAAGCAGAACTGAAAAAAATTTAAATACTATTAACACTATTAAAAAGCAGACTGGTAGTGGCAAACTTCTAAACCACAATATTCAGCAGAATTTCCACACATTCTTGTGTGCGTTTTATCGAGAAAGGGTCACACAAATCCTGGCATCCCAATGTCCGTCAAAGCAGCTCGATTATTGTTGCTAGGAAACAGCATGTCAAAGTTACACGCTGCTTCACTTTGGAATGGAAATGCGCCAAGCCTGTTTGCAGTGACGCATCAAGAGGCTGTTGAACGGCTGCTAAATGGGATTAACAGCTTCACTGTGGACCGGCAAGATTCCCCACGCCTCATAATGGACATAATGGCAGATATAAGAGTGCAGGGCAGGAAGAATTTAAAGTGGAGGCAACCACACAGGTTTAGTTAAGTGTGCCATGGAAAGCCACAATCAAAGATTCATGAGGATCTCAGAAAGAGAGTCATCAGTGGTCACCAGGCTGGAAAAGGTTAAAAGCCCTTTGCTTTGGCCTTCACCCATTCAATGTGACGAGGATGATATACAACTTTAGGAAAGTCAACAACACTGTTACTCTTCCAAAGAGTGGTCCTCTAGAAAAAAATCACTCCAGAGTTATTTGGTGATTAGTATAATGGGAAGTCACAAAAAATTCTAGGGTAACATCTAAGGGTTACACTTTTGCATGGAATAATGTTAATGAGTTTGCAAACAGTGTGATAGAAAGGATAGAAAGGGAAGAAGTTACCATTCACACTTTTGCCCATATGATTATTTAATTTTTTAAGGAGAATTGTTTAATGCCTTTTTTATTAGCTGGATTAAAAATATTTAGTAACTGTGGAATATTATAAGGAATTTTCCACATCCAGTCCTTAAAAACAATGTACACTGCCAATCACTTATATGGAATGTGTAGAGTGGACGGTGCAGATTTGAGATGCCTGGAAAACTGCCGTTTTTGAACAGTGGCTCACTCTTACTCTTAAAAGTATGGCATTAAAATCTTTGAATATGCCTGTGCCATCAGGGAAGTAAGAAAATTCCATAGATGTGATACCTTGATCATTCAGTACATGCAGGTAATCAGTTGACTTTTGTCACATAACGTTGCTGAGCCCAGATCTTAGCACTGCCTCCAGAGACTTGTACACTGGGTATTATGCATTATAGCTGCATCACTTCATTCGTTTTCCTTCTTAACCTGACATGAATCAATCTGAACTCATCAGACCACATGACATTTTTTATGCAAGCAAACCGAAGGCTTTTTCTCTGATTATCCTCAATAACAAATGGTTTTCTTATGGACAAACAGATGTTCAGTCCCACATCATGCTGTGTAGCTATGCTTTCTTTTACTGTTAAACATAGCTATGATTTCTTTTTTTTTTCCAAGCATTTATCTCCAATCACAGTCATTCATGATATTTTTTTTTTCACATTTATGCACATGACTTCGGCTATCTTTCCATGTTTTAATAAAACATTGGACAGTTCTTAACCCAGTTCTGTAATTATTGTGTTTGCTTGATATAGGCCAATAAGTTTACCCTTTAAAAAAAAATTTAGCCAGGCAGTACAGTATACAACAATCCGAATATCCCAAACTCACACTCTGAAAGCAATATTGAAAAAAAGGAGTTGAATTTATTTAATAAATCCAAAACATTTTTTTTTATTCTTATTTATCAAAATGAATATGAGCTTTCAATATTTCCAGTGCATCACTATAGGACATTAGGTCTATCTTAGTTCAGACTTGTTCATGAGTCAGAATACAAGTTAAGCCCTGAAAAGTCAAATGCCTAAAAACATACATGTTTTATGTTTTTTATATATATTACATAAAATATATATTTAAAAACCAATTACACTACAACATTTACAATAGTTAGAGTTCAACATAGTGCTTAGAGCACTACCAGTAATATCTCAATACATCAATTTTCTTTCCCCCAAAAAACAAAATAATTCATCTTACTAAAGATTCAATTATTTTGCTGATAGTCTCGATTGATTACTTGTCCACTTGGCCATGGAGAAAATGTAATGATTTAGTCATTATGTGGTTCTCTTGATGAACTAACGCACAGATTGTTATATTCAGTCTTCAGACAGCTATGCGGTAAGGCTGGATACACCTCACTCATCTTCCTTTTTATTCTTCGAACACAGGCCAACTAATCTGTAGCCTTGTGGGGTAAAATGATCTGAATTACTGTAGATGCTTAGAAAATGAGAACAAAACACCAGTTCTGTATAAGGGAATTTGAAGGAACTGTCAATTAGAGTACAATATTTGTGACTGATATGACCCTGATAGCTAAAGAGAGGGAATATATATGTGAAGAGAAGAAAACATTGGGGCTTACCTTAATCTCGATGAAGTCTGGCTGGCCCAGTGCAATAAGCTCAGCATAGGCTTTCAGTTCGTCTATGTTCCATGCCTTCACTAGGGTCAGGCGGTATACTGTGCGTTGTTGCTACAACGGGCGAGACATGAACAAAGGAAATCTTTAACAAAAAGTGAAATCTAACAAACAGAGCATAGAACTCAATCATACACTGCTTGGTGACACATCCTGCTCCACAACTAATTATTCCATAAGACATGCAAACATATAACGGTGCAGGTATAAAAAGAAGACTTTTTATCTTTCTATGGAATATTTTCTCATACAGTCTTTTATTTACCAATGCCCGAAACAGGTAAGTGAAAGAGATAAGCTTTAAAATACGCAAATCTCTCCTTATCTTTCCAAACAGTCTTAAACCCATTATAACCCAGAATGAACCAGCACAGAAACTCTAAAGAAAGGCTATGCATTCATGTGACAATGGCTACTCCTCAGTTCCATGTCTGCTGATTTCCCCTGTCAATCATTCTGGAGAATATGCTCTCTTTAGTATTTCTAACAATAACTGGCAAGATGCATTACAGAACCTGTCAAAAGATCTCATAATATCCATATCAACTAAGCTGAACAACGAAAAACAAAGGGAGTGGAAGAGTGAGATCAAGAGAGGGAGAGAAAGAGAGAGTATGTGAAAGAGATTTTCCCATTTATCCACAGAAAATTACCAGGGGGGAGATTTTCTCTTGAGCATATAATGAACTCTAAACTTGATATGAGAATTCACCCTCAATAGGGCATCTGTGCATCTCCAGGACCTGTACACACATTCATTGACTCACTTATTTACACCTAGGGCAATTTAGCCCTGCCATTCTGGCAACTGCCATGTTTTTCAGAGGTGAGAGAAGACCGGAGAACCTGAAGAAAGCCCATGCAGCCATTTAAGGAACAAGACAAAATCTACACAGACAGTAATCTGATCTCAGTATACAGACTGTAGATCCTTGAGCTGAGATCCAGCCACTCACGTTGCTGTTACTTCATCACACACCACCTACCTAAACATCGTTGCTGACCGAGTACACCGCTTCATGGAAACGGTTTTTCCTGATGACATTAGCCTCTTTCAGCAGGAAAATTCAACTGGCACAGTGCAAAAATGCTTCAAGAATAGTTTGAAAAACACAACAGAGAGTTTGATGTGTTGATTTGGCCTCCATATTCTCCAGCTCTCATGCCAATCGAGCATCTATGGAATGTGCTAGAAAAATAAGTCTGATTTATGGATTCTTGTAACTTAGCCTGATGCCAGACACCACAGCACATCTTCAGAGGTCCAGTGAAGTGAGGCGCCAGGGCTAAAATGGAGACTATTTATTATTAGGTGAGTGGTCACAATGTTATGGCTGATCTGTGTATATCCAGACACACATTGGCGATATGTCTTAAAAAAAAAAAGAATTGAAGCTTACAAGAGGTCAAGGAACTTGACCTTGGAGTCTTGAAAAGATTTCCCGAGCAGAAGAACACGACTCATCCATACAGAAGACAAGACGATCCAAGGACACACTCTCTGTTTGAAAGTTAATCTCTTTGACTTTTTCTGATGCAAAGCAGCAGAACACAAAGCTTTAGGGAAATTAACGAGCACCTAGACTGAATGGAAAAAAAGTACTTTGGCTTAAGTCATGGCTACAACAGACTAATGATATATGTTACTTCTGAGCAGAATCTTCAGATATATCTTGAGAATAATTCAGCTTTGGGTATTCAATAGGATTTTGGTCTGGATACAGATGTTTAAATACAAATGCTGGTGTTGTGCACATATTCCCGAAGACCTCAACGTGACAGAACTTTTAGGAAATATGCCTATGAGACTCTCAACAGTACTCCTGTTCCTGTAGTGTGTATAGGACATTTGTCAAATAAAGCTCTATTAAGCAGACTTAACTGCTAATAATCTCTAGGTGATAAACAAGAAACGCAATAAACTATAGCTTTCCAACTGAACCCTAAAGAATGATGCATATTTTCACACTGCAGATTTAAGGTCGCCGAGTTCAGAGCTGAGTCAAGAAAGATCACGTCGGCTAAATTATCTGTGCCGCCCTCCCTACCAGCACATGCTCAACGCTCATTAACTACAGTGCACTCTGAAGAAAAAAATGTACTGCTCCGAATTTACTACCAAAAACTGCTTTATTACATCATCCATCAAAGAATTTAAGTTTTACCAATCTCATAGCTATTATTTAAAAATGCATTATTTATATGCAGTTATTTATTAATGTATTCATCGCTTATGTTATAGCAGTTATAACGATTCTACCTGCACTATTACCATACTTTCTCTTTTCACTTCGCAAAAAAATAAAAAATAAAATAAAAACCCATTACTAAAAACCATTACAGAGAAACGTTTTTCACCCAGCTTTTCTCATAGGGCAAAGTATAAAAGAGTAGTTATTCCTTTGCTTGACTGTTGTTCCTTCTGTAAATGGAAATCAGTCAAAGGTCTGCATACATAAAGAGTCACCATATCAACTGTTCTCTTTGTTAAATAGCTAAAGATTAAACATTAAAATAAGTTTATTAGGATGAATTATACTGTATACATACACATTGTGTAGCATACAGGAAGGCACAAGTAGCTAAACTTTTTTTTTTTTTTTTTTTTAAAGAAAGAAAGAAAAATTACCAAATAAATAGATTTTTTTGAGAAGTACAAGTAGTAACGAAATCTACTCTACTACCAAGTAAAGAAGCTAGTAAATCTCGCCACTTGATTTGCTGTATAAAATTTTTTAAGCCAAACATCATGCATTTATAGCTTTCTGAAGGCTTTAAATCAGTTCCGATAGACAACTGTAAATGTCTTCCATTTGTAATAAATCCAGGTCTAGCATATTTAACTCCCAGAGAAATTGATTAATGGGCTGAAATCAAGGAAACTTGAGAGGGATGGGCTAGGGAATATCTGAGATGTTGCTGTCCTGCCTCCTGCTGCTGTCAACAATATCTTTCAATATCACACAAACCTTGTCGCCACCACAGGAGCTGTCAAGTCATTCAACAGTAGCCGGTTTTAAGCTTCCTCGCTGCAGGGTTACTGAGATTTTACCTCCTATGACCTGAAAACAATCTCAAGGTGAGTTCTTAGTAAGCACATGGTATGAGCTGTGGGAGAAAAAAATCCCTAACCAGTGACGGCAGGTCCATCACAGAACAAAAATACATTATTGAATTCTTTCAAACTGTAAATCTGTGAAAGTCAAAAAATAAGGTGGCAGATTAAAAAAAAAAAGAAAAAAAGATTTTTTAAATTTCCTTAGATAATCAATGATGAGAGGAAATTAAATGACCTTCACTGAGTCCTGGAGAAAACATGTATATATTTGAATTACTTCAGCATAACATGTATAATGTGAGTGTAAGCCTCTACCGTAGTTTTAACATTTGAATGTCTTTCATTTACATGACACTCAAACTTCTATGTTGTCAGTTACGATGGCACCTACAGTAGCATTCAAAGTAGTAAGAAGATTCATACAGATATACTGGTGTGTAATATTTTGATATTTCTGTACTTTAAATAAAAGGAAATAAAAGTTCACTCCTATCAGGGTATCTGAACATTTCTTAGCTTTCACCTTATCTCCAAGGGCTTTGAGACTGTCCAGGAAACGCTGCCAGAAGTCTGTGAAAAGAGGACGGTCTATCCGCTTCAGACTGTCCTTGGTGCTGGCGTCTACACTCACATACAGCTGGGTGACTGGCACCAGGCTCCTGCAGAGAGGTGAAAAACAAAATCAATAATAAAAAAATATAAACCACACAAATCCATGGTCCTCAACTTTACATAGATTTCCATTCAGTATGCAAGTCCACTGAGCTTTTAATGGCCTCAGGCACTGTGTTCATTTATTCCTGTTTGTTTTTCTGTCCATGTACTTCAAATCAGGTGGTCATCAACAACACAATAAGTGTATCAGATAAATTTTCTATCATCACTGTGAAACAGAAACCTAACCGTGTTACATCAAGTAAACCATTTGTATGTCAAAATTCTACCTTAAGTCTCAAACTTATCTACTGACAAATATTTGTGAGGCTCTTAAACAAAAAAAGTTCAGACAAAGCAGTTAGTATAGATGTGTATACAGTATGAGTGAACCATTTGAGTAGCAAATAAACTATGCAGAGCATACAAGTCAATTCAGGACTTTTGATTGTGTGTGCAAAATAACAGAAGATCGTTATGAGAGGTAAAACATCCTTATATTTCTTTACATAATCATCTGCAACACTAATGCACTCGTACCAGTGTTTCACTAGTGCTTGGATACCGTCAAGGTAGAAAGTGTTCTTAGTACTCTGGCACCATGATTGGACTACCTGCTTCATGTCCGAAACGCTGGCTTCCCAGGAACTCCTTTAATGTTCCAAACATGTGGAATCTCTTTTGCGTGAGGTCAGGACTGTACTGGGATGTGTTATTAAGTGTTACAAGTTATCTGTCAATTTGATGAATGTTCAAGGGGACCGCTTTAGTGGGCTCTGAGACAACTTGGCCAGGATCATCATTCATGGAGGTACAGCCTTCTTTAAAACGGTTGCACTTTCCAAATGTTTTATTGTGGCTAAGAGTCTAATCACCGTAATGTGCTTAAAGTCTTCTGTAATCGTCAATCAAGAAGAAATGCCACCACAACTCCCAGTTTGACCTGAACGCCTCTCATAGATGAGCAACAGTCATCCACACCTCTGACATTAGTCAGCAAAACCAGTATTAGCCCATGAGAAAGCAGTACCACACTGAATTTAAACTTCTGTAAGTATCATCATTCCATTAGTAGTCATTAATAGAAACGTTTTTAATTAAGGCAACCGTGTGTCATACTTTTTATTTATAGTTACAATAAAAATTAGTGGAATATCCAAAGACTCCTGGGTAAGCTCCATGTTTCAGGCTTTCATGGATGACACTCTGCTCTGACTCCCACTTCCTAACAAGCTGTGTTATGCGAAGAAAATAATTTTATTATGTTGCAATGTATAGGTGACAAACTCAAATTCTACTAATCTAATTAGGCAGATCAGATTTGCATGTCATGTCATACGTATTAAAAATGACAAGCGACTTTTATCTGACTCTAATGTAGGTGCGTCTTTGCTCATGTTAAAACACATCATATTTGTTCGCCCACTTATTCATTTCAAACAATGGATGATATTTTAACAAAAAATATACTTGGGATTTTGCTCTGGAGCATAGGAAGCAGTTAGACTCTGTTTTTGTTGAGGTCCAGACAAAGGAAGAAAGTCAGACACCTCACTTTAGTTGTTTTAGCAGGTATTGCTGATCGACGACAGTGAGGCAAAATGTCACATTCTGTAAGTTCCAATCTTATCATTCTCATACAAATTTCATGATCACCATTCAGATATACACTCACCGAAAGGATTATTAGGAACACCATGCTAATACGGTGTTTGACCCCCTTTCTTCTGCCTTAATTCTACGTGGCATTGATTCAACAAGATGCTGAAAGCATTCTTTAGAAATGTTGGCCCATATTGATAGGATAGCATCTTGTAGTTGATGGAGATTTGTGGGATG
>JAQQZT010000003.1:16890972-16901004 GCA_030068275.1 Clarias platycephalus
ACACACTACTGCTGATTGGCTGTTCCTTCTCTATCACCTGCGCATCTCAGATCTAGAGAAATGACAGATCAATATCCACGAACCTGATTTTATTTATTTTCCCCCGCAGCCACAGTACACCGGCGTGGTGCCGGAACGCTGTCACCCCTGTATTGGCCTCTGATTAGGGTTGCATCTCTTTGCTTGTGTTACTTGACCTTAGTGCAGCTTTTGACACCATTGATCATAATGTAGCAGGAATTAAGAGAACGGCCCCTCCTGGATCAAATCTTATTTGACTGGTCATTATCAGTTTGTAGATTTAAATGGTGACTACTGTGCGTGTTCCAAAGTGAAGTTTGATGTTCCACAGGGTTCAGTTTTAGGCCCGTTGTTTTTTTTCTATTTACTGTACATGCTTCTTCTAAGTAACATAATTTGTAAAAAATTTGTAATTAGTGTTCACGGTTATGCTGATGACACGCTGTTACATGTCTCAGCAAAGCCAGATAAGAATAACCAACAGTTTTGTTGAGAGTTGAGAAATGTGTAAAGGGCATTAGAGAATGCATGCTAATTAACTTTCTTTTGACAGAAGTACTGGTACCAGGACCACATGAAGCTAGAATTAAGCCTAACTGGTCTGATTATAGATTCTACTCTTTCAGTTGAACCTCATGAGTTTTTCCTTGCCACCGTTGCCCTCAACTTGCTTATCAGGAACAATCTAATAATTCTGATTTATACACATTTTCTCACACATTTCATAATAATTTCCCTAAATTACTTCTTTAAAGCTGCTTTGCGGCAATGACCACTGTAAGAAGCACAACATAAATGAAATTTGACAGAATTTAATTGAATAATATGGTGTGTGCCACCATTGGCTTCCTATGACGCATGTCCTTCTGCTTTCCCAGCACTGCACCGAATAGGGAAAACTGGTGTGAGAAATTTTTGGCCAAGACACTTTGCACTTCCTTGCAAGATGTACATGGTCTCCATGAACACTTGGGTATAATAACTGACATTTTTTCTACCGGTGTTTATGTCAAACCACCGCATTAAGCTTCAATTAATTCATACCTGATTCAACCATTTCAGTAATTTGGCTCTGGATTTGGACTTTTTAGAGGTTTTACAAGGTCAAATAATGCATTATTTTATTGGCACAGATGTGGGACAGAATAACAAACTTCCTTTGTGAAAGTCAGATGTGCTCATCATTTCCTCTCTGCCTGTTGTGGAGTTTTTCAGGTGTCAACAAATGCAATTCAGCAATGCCATGCCCACACCTAGTTATTTCCAGAAGACTGGCTTTCACAATCATATGTACAAGAACAGCATTCTAAAACATATTGCTTTGACACAGTCTACCAACAATGCCAATGTTTCCGAGCCTGTCATTAATCAACTGAAGCCTATAGTTATACTGAATGAAGGGTGATTATCATCAGGCTCTGAAACAGGGGATTTTTTTTTACTTAAAATTCAAATTTCATTTGTCACATACACAGTCATACACAGTACGATATGCAGTGAAATGCTCATACGACTGCCAGTGACCTTAAAGAGAAGTAAAAGCTCATACATAAGAAATAATATGAATAAAAGAAATATGTTAAGAAATAAAATTAACTAGTAAAATAGTAAAAATAAAAGATGCTGTACAAAAGTAAAATATACTGTGATAAGAGAAATATGTTATAAAAAATAAGATTAACTAGTGCAATGTACTGTACAAAGCAAAAGTAAGATATACTGTACAAATAAGAACAAAATATCAATATAAAAACAAAATATCAATATAACAAATATAGAAAAAAAAATAGAAATTTCTCAAAAACAGAAATTTAGAATTTTTAAATGACTGTGGTGTGCAAATATGCATAAAAGTGACTTTGTGAAATGTCTTATTTAAAGTGATTAATGTCTTATTTAAAGTGATTAAATCTACTTTAGTCCAGAACGTTTAAATTAACTTCACTCTTTGCTTACCTAATCAGAGACAGACATGTCTTCGGTCAGAACAGATTCAGATTTTCTGTCTGTGTCAGCTTATGATAAAGTCAGAGAAGGAAAGGAAAAACATAAAAAATCCCATTTGCTCTATATAGCTGGGCTGCTTGATGAACAGTTTGACAAAGCCATCAATGGACAAAAAGAAGCTAAATATCACATGGAAAAGATACAAAATTCTATCTCATGAATTAGCATCACAAACATCTGATCTCAAAGTCCTCATCTTGGGGTCGACCAGAACTCTATTTCTCTGTTTCTCCATGTTCCAGATGTTCATCACAGTATTCAAACTGAACCCTCTAATTGGTCATACTCATGTAAATGTTAAAACATCAGCAGCAGCTCATTGCTTTGCAGTTTTTTAAGCATAGCAGACAAACATTTTTGAATAGCACCTTTGTTGTCCTATCCCTTTAAATAATTTTTGAGTGGAAAAAAGTTTGGGTATTCTGAAGGACGTGATTTCAAGTTATATGGTAGGAATGAAAGTTACACCCAATTCAATAACAAAGGTGTGATCACAGACTTTGTAAGTCATGGCAACGGTATTTATCAGCATAAAAAATCAGCATTGTTGCCATATATAACAGAAAAATCACAGAAAGGCAGAGTACCTCGGAATTGGCGGATCATGTTGCGATGATTCTCCAGTGCTTCCTGAAAGATCTTCTCAGCGGGGTCCATCTTCCAACGCCACTCAGTGCCTACAGGGTTCGTGTGGTGTCTGTGGTGAGACAATAAAAGAGAACACCAACTGTGAGCAAGGTGAAATAAGGAGGACGGAAAGAACGTCTAGTAGGATAAGGGAAGGTGCAATGTTAGGAACGGAAGATGACGAATGGCAATAAGACAGTAGTATTAGAAGAACTGGGGGGTCAGAACTGGCTGGGCGCTGGAATAATCTTCCATGCTATATACAATAGTCACTTTACTTACACTTTTGCTACTATATTTGTGGTCAAAAATGTAAATAAAATTGGGCTACAGACATTCACATACACTGAAGTAACACTTTCAGAAGCGTCTGATTGGCTAATAGCATCATTAGGAGTTAATTGGGGTAATATAAAAGCTAAATATAAAAAGCTAAAAAGGACCACACAGACATTGCATTCTTCAGAACTAACACACAAATTAAGTCCCAGGGTTGAGCAAACCTGTTTGAGAGATTCAATTGAACGGAAGCTCACGGACCTAGCAGAACTTTGGAGAATGTCGGTGGGCAATTGCGGCGGCTCACAGTGCCTAACACCGCATCTATCCGCATAGGTGAGATAGGGATATTAGAAATACTCAGCACATCTGGCACCAACAAGCAAGTCACATTCAAAGTTACTTAGATCAAACTGAGCACCATAATGAGGAGAAAGGTGATTTTTAGTAGATCTTCTAAATGCATTGAGTTGCTGCCATGTGATTGGCTGATAAGATATTTGTGTCAAGAAGCCATTGAACAGGCATACGTATCTAATGAATTGGTCTTTGAGTGTGTGTTCTAGTACAGGTAAGAATTAATGTTAGTCATTGCTGGGATTAATGATTAATACAGGATAATACATGCTTTGCTTATTTGGTGTATTCAGCTGACAGTTTAAGATACAACAAGTTTATATAATTAAAAGTTATTTCATTATATAAATCACAGACTACATAAACATTAATCAGTTTATTTAATTAGTCATTTGGTTCAGATTGAAAATGTGAATTAATTCGGGGGTCAGAGTTTTCTTATTTGAAAAAAAATTCAGAAATAATATGCATGCCAAAGGCATTACAACAGGAAAATCTTTGAAACAGGTTTAACCATACATCCTAAAGACTAAACCTCAATCCTATAAATAACCAACACAGAAGAATGGTATAATCTCAGTTAAGGGAAATTGAAGCGTTATTGATTCGTCCAGATACTTATTTTAATGGTGAAATCTAAAAAGTTTAAACAGTTCAACAATTAAATGAAGTAATTGCACTTAGCGTCTCCTTTGTGTTGTAAAAAATTATCATGTTAATACATATACTCAGGAAAATCAATCTGAAGAATAAAGGTTTGTTGCTTGTGGAATTTATATGAGGCTTTTAGAGCGAGGACCAAACAAGCCCAGAAGCAAATTGAACCTCTTTAAAAAAAAAAAATTATCCATGATTTTAATATTTCTTTTCTATTTTCTTTCCCCCAAATAGTGCAGGATACAAAGAGAAAGCTGAGAAGAGTAGATGAGTAGAAAACCTAAAATTAATTCTGTGGTGCATTAATCACTGTGGCTGGACAAAAGAACATCTTGGTATCAGCTCAGCTTTCCAATAGCGTGTATCCTTCACAAATAAAGTTAAACTAATATGTCTTTGAAGCATAGAACTTATCCTCTTTATTCTTTAAAGCAAGAATCTGGAGCATTTAATGATTATTATTGCACTCCTGCCTTATTCAACAGACCTCAAGAAGAAGAAAAAAGTATCATCAGTATATTGCCAGTGTTTGTTTACAGAAATATTTACACCTTGTCAACTTCTCAGAACCAAGAATCTGCACGGCGGAAGGCAAGTCATTCTCAATCTAGCCTTCATAAGAGATCTGCAGAGTATTTGTGACAGCCCTCCTCAGAGTCCTTTTCATTTGTGAGAAAATAGCAGACTAGCTTGTGTTTTATGCATTGATGTCATCACAAATCAGCATCACTGTCTGAGTTGCTTAACACACCTGTGTGCAGGAAGTTGTAAGCGGTTAAGTAGCTTGATTTCCTCCACTAACTGATCACAATGACAGCAAATTAAAAATCTTATGGTCTTGAAATTAAAGCACAGTACAATAATTATGCCCAGTAATAAAAGAAAAAACAAACAATAAGTGGCTGAAAAAGCAAATGTAAAGCACACTGGAAACACCATATCAAACCTTCACAAGGTTAATCATAAAAGGGCAAAAAACATTAGCTTACCTCCAGCAAAAAACACACTTGTTGGCACAGGCCAGACTGGGAGTGGTCTCCATACACCGGTGAGATTCAATGCCGTAAAATGTGTGTTTGTAGCATCCTCCTCTCCCTCTCAGCATGGACTGGATAAAATGAAACAATAGTTTCATAAACCTCTTGATGTAGGCGCTGATGATTTAAACCATTTACAGCAACATCACAGAGAAAGTGAGCTTACCTTGGTCCAGCGACACAGCTTTACCCCAGAGTGACTGCCTATTAGTTTATATCCTGTAGGGGGGAAAAAAGATAATAAATCACATGAACAAAGAAATTAATCTGTCTAATTAGTTAGTAATCGTTAGTTGAAAAGAGAATTATATCAATTTGCAGAGAATGCAAGTGGCTACTATGTTCTGCCAAAGCTGTGGTAAATTTACAATAAATTTGTCCAAGTTTCCTTAAATCATTTTAAAAGGGTGAATTGATTATGGAGCGAAAACTGAGCCACTGATTCAATGAATCTAATTTAAGATTAAATTTAATTGCACATTCAATTTTATTGAACAACTCTAGCTATTAGGTGATGAAAAAAGAATAAAAACTATTTTCTATTTACTTGCAATCAAATGTTTATCAAGTCAAGTCGGCTTTTATAGTAGTTTCAACGATATACAGTTCATGATGACAGTGAAAAGAAACAATTTTCCTCCATGACCAAGGTGCTTCAAACGACAAAAATTAAAAGCATAAATTTACGAAACTAGCCAAGACAAAACCTAATTAGCTAACTAGCAAAGACAACAAATGAACACCATAACTTAACAATCCATTTGGCTCATGTTTAACCCTCATGCTTTGTACTGATACTCACACACCGATAATGCAACAATGATGCATGCACCTTCATGTTCCCGAATCCCACCACTAGGTGAACTCCACATGTCTGCTAAATACTGAGCATGGATGAAGGGTAATTTTTTTTTCGCCAAAATTATGGCATGTGGAAGACAGGAACCAAGCGGAAACTGAGATAACCCTCTTGGCAGCATTGCCCGATTTGATTACAGTTAAACGTGTCAAGAGAAAACAAGGACATTACCCAGTCACCGATAATATTGTTAGACCACCTACAGATGCTCAGCGTCAAAGCCGTTTTAATCATAGCTGAAACATGATTCAATAACTTGCTGAGTTTTTAAATCGAGGACAAAAACATATGAAAAACTTAGGACAGAATAATGATCATATACACTGGATTATATCTTAGTCTTACTCTGCATGTGACTAGCTCACCACATGCAGCCCATTATAGCTTTCACTTGCCTGCTGTGCTAGCTTTGAATGACTGATTTGTCCACTGTTACTACGTAATGCCAATTACACTAGTGTCCTTTCCTGTCAACTACAACAGCGATCTTGATCTGAATAAATAACCAATCATTAAGTGTGTTTTGGCCAAAAAAAAAAAGTTTCTATAAAACTGTAGGACAACCAGTACAAATATTTAAATTACGTTACAGGGCACCACGTTCCTGATATAGGATGGAAACTGAATATAATAGAGCTGATTATTTGTGAATAATCACATCAATCACTGTACAAACAATCACAGAAAATATATGGATTATAACCCATTTATCTAATTTAGTACATTGTGCTCTCATAATGAACCTACGTATGTTTCATTATGCTTCTTTCCACTGCAGGTGAACTAAAACTGTGAGCTCTCTTCCTTGCCTTAGCCGATATGTAGTAGCAGTAGTGTTTATCTAAATGTGCATGCCATTTATGCACAAAATATTGAATACTTTGCTGAATATTCCAACTCTGCACTGCTAGAGCTGGGTATTAAAAACACATGACATTGTCAAAGCACACACTAAGTTATTTCATCATTTGCAGTTTTGGACATCCCATTCCAAAAGCCATGGGTATTAATGTGAATGATGTTCCCCCTTTACCGCTATAAGCCTCCACATTAAATTTTATAACAGACACAACATCATTATTGTGTTCCAGTTCATCTTAAGAGTTTTCAGGGAATTTGAGTTCTTACACATCAACACTGGCAAATCATCTCTTCCTGAAGCTTGATTTGGTAATGAGGCATTGTCATGCTAAAACAATCTTCCTTCAACAAAATTGAGACATTTAATTTGAAACATTGTTTTTGAACATTATCCATTCTAGTTGTAATAGAAATACGTGCAGGTTTTTGCTAGAAAACTATGCTGCTAGTGAAGTTATTTTAAGGGTAGCGTTGTCAAAATGAGGCATACTTCTCAGCCTCAGTCGTTCGCAGATTTTCCCTTAAAACCTAAGTAATAATTGTTCCCGGAAACCCAAGCAAAATGTTTTAACGCTAAAAAATTAAGAAAAATTATAATTTGCTAACTTTGTAACAGAAATATTAACTTAAATTCAGCTAAATTTCCATATAAAATTGTAGAGAGAACACAAAGCAACCGTAGAGGAAAACGTGGCTTGAGATGGTGAATTATTATTGTATTTACCCTACATACACCAGAGAAAAGACAAGCATTCCAAAGAAAATGTGAGTGCATGAATTACAGTACATTATAGAGGTAACCGTGTATTTTACATTCTAGAACTCTGGAGACACAGTATACGGGTTTACCTTTTATAAGGGTAATGTATTAAGCGTTTAAGAGTTTGAAATTAAATTAAAGTGTTTTGGAAGCATATTTGGGGATATATTTAGGATTTAAACTACATAAAGGCATTTTGACCACAAATTCAGTTTTTCACAAGTCGCAGGTGCTCTAGGAACATAACCCCTTCAAATTTCTGAGGTCGACTGTATTCTAAACATAGGAGTTTGATGGATTTTCCAAGACCATCCTTGTAAACAAATTTGCACTGGCCATACCTCAGCAACAGGGCATGATACAGTAATAAACTTATTCACTCAACGTCAATACCGCTTATCCTGTGAAGCCTATTAAAGAAGACTTAGGGCACAAGGCAGGATATACCCAGGACGGGGTGCCAATCCATCACAGGGCACTCACACACATTCACACACTATGGACAATTTGGGAACACCAATTATCCTAATCTGCATGTCTTTGGACTGTGGGTGGAACCAGAGTACCTGGAGGAAACCCAACAAGCACAGGAAGAGCATGCAAACTCCATGCACACAGACCCAAAGTGGGAATCGCACCTGGATCCTGGAGGTGAAAGGCGTCAGTGCTAACCATTAAACCTCTGTGCCGCCACAGGAATAAACTAGGTATCGAAATGGAGCTTATTGTAATCTGAAAATATGCACTGACACAAATCACCCTAAATGTGACTAAATGTCTGATTTGATGTGTTGGGTCACATATGTCTATGGTCACATATGTCACATTTATTTCAAGTACACTATACGGTTAGCCATGCATCGTATGTTTTGGCGAAAATTACATTTACATTATATTACATGTAGGCATTTGGCAAATGGTCTTATCCAATTAGTTATGCTCTACTTCTCCTACCAATTTACTCTGCCTGGGCCTCATAAAAAAAATGGACCTTAATAATGCTATGTCATGTTGAAGATGGGTTTATGACCACACCTTGAATGCCCATCATCCTTCTGGGAGGTGAGGAATGATAAGGACAGAATAAACTAAAGAACTCATTACAATAACTTCCAGACATCATTAAAAAAAAATCCTTCACACAAATTAGGTTTCCTATATTTTTTTTTGTTTGGTTAATGAAAGTCACGAGTTTGGGCAAAAGGGGAAATTGTAAGTATTTTAAGTAGGCGACTTAATCTGGCGTTCACAAAGTCTGGCGTTTAAATAAGTTATTAGCAAGCATGTAAGGAGCCTGTCTAGTAATTAATGTTAGATTACAGCCGTGTTGTTGAGGATACCACTGAATGCAAAATCTAATAATCTAAAGTACATAAGGACAACCAGAAACATAATGCTACTGAATTAAGTCATGGAGATGGTCTTAATATTCTCCATTAAATAAAAACTATTAAATTTCAGGTTACATAAATAACCAAAATTGCTGTGGTTTGTCATGCAACAATGATATACTGTATGCATCTAACGTGCATATTGCACAGCATTGTAAAGAACCCTCAAAGAGTACAATTATTGTTCAGGACTTCTTCATCCCTCTACAAGAACATTATAATCTCTAAAACTAAGAGGAAATGTTAAGCACTGTCTTCTCTCTGCCTGGAGAGCGACAGGGTATGGAGAGTGACACTCTCTTCATAAGAAAAGATTAAGTCTTTAATAACATAAGATCTTTAAATTACTTTTTTTCGGACTAAAACATAAGTATAAGTTAATGAAAAAAGGTAAATGAGTGTAAGCCTCAAAAGGAAAAAGAGCAAACTACATCCTAAGATGAACCAGAAGGCCATCAGGGGTCGTGTACTATGAAACATCAGCTCAAAGACATGACTGAAAACAGTATCCATAATTTTATAGTATCATTTCTTTAGAATAAGCCTCAATCATGCAGAGGACAGTATTGAGACAGTATTACTTTATATTACAGTGCAAAGGTGCCGTGCTGAGCCCACTTTATTAATATACTGAGCTAGAAATAGCACATAAATTAAAGGAAATTGTCAGCAGGCTGAAAACCTAAAGTAGGCTTCACACTTATAGGGAAAAAAATGCCTGTGCAATTATGGGAACAAAGTTATACGAGAGAAAAAAAACTCTGAAACTTGCTCAATTTAAGGTCAGTATAACAAGAGATTTTTTTTTTATCAAGAAAGAAAGAAAAAGCACATGTAATGACTTTCTACTGTAGGGTTTCAACTTGAGAAATGAAGCCAAAATGTTAATATGTTAGGTTCAAGAAAAAAATATTTAAACAGTCATGATCAGTGTATTTTTAGATACTCGATTAAGAAGCATTTAAAACTGGTCAGTGTTACGTTTTGCTGTCTTCTTTTGTGCCCTCTATTCTATCACAGAAGCTTGACGAAACTTTGAAATCAAGGTTTGTTGTGTTAATGTGAGTATGGACATGGGGTCGTACGTCGCTTGACACACCCGAGATGAACTGACACATCTAAGATGAGATCATCGTGCTAATTACGGTCCGGCTAAGTTGGTTCTTCGAGGACACC
>JAQQZT010000003.1:16915485-16927986 GCA_030068275.1 Clarias platycephalus
TCTGTGCGCGCTCGACTCAACTTTGTCCAGTGTTACAAACCAGCCAATCACAGACATCCACACACTACTGCTGATTGGCTGTTCCTTCTCCATCACCTGCGCATCTCAGTTCTAGAGAAATGACAGATCAATATCCGCGAACCTGATTTCCCCCCCCGCAGCCACAGTACGCCGGAAATCCGGCGTGGTGCCGGAACGCTATCACCCCTGCATAAGATCTACTATGTATTACTTTCTCCAGATCAAGTAGTTTTGCAATATACACTGATCACTACAGATGGGGAGGAAATTGATTCAGTTATGAATCGCAACTCTTTTGTGAGACAATTTACGTATCGCCTGAATGACTCCAAAATAATTGTTTTAAAATATTTTTTTACATTTATAATGGAGATGAACCGGTCAATCAGCCAGTAACTAGAATTAGCTGGCTTTCAGTATGATTGGCCATGTGTGATCCTCAGCCTTAGATGTAACCGATTCTGTACAGAGTGCAGAAGTTTCCCAGTGGCACAACAGGAACACATTTTTATGGCGATACATAATCAACAACAGCACAAAGATTTGCCTTGTTCTCCAAACTCTGTAAGCAAATTAGTCTCAAACCAGCTCATTTCACATGCTTACACCTGTCTCAAAACACAGCAAGCGCAAATTAGCTGGAAATTTAAATTTTTTAATATACCTGTAACTCATAGGAGACTGAAAAAAATCCCAAAGAAAAGTAACATTCATGTTGTTTGTTTGTTTATTAAGAGAACTGAAATTACAGTTTTACTTTAACTGAAACCATTCATAGGATCTAATTTACCACAACAGCTCACCTCATCTGACAATTTGTCCTCCGGGTCATAATCCTTCAAGTCAATTACATCAGACTGGAACCCGAGCGCCTGGATATCATCTGCGAGTTCCCTGGCAAAACCCTGAGCAAAATGATTCAAGTTAGTTATCTCCACATGTGTACAGTATCTCCACTTATATACAGTATCTGGACTAAGATGTTTTGTCCATTAATCCTGCTGAGTGCCAGGGGGTTAACACAGAACCACTGCCACCAGTGTGCCAATGGCTGAGTCAAGAAAATTCAGAAGGAAAATTCTTAATTGGACAATCTCAGGCTTTGCAGGATTATAGTTTACCGTAACTGCTTAAACTAAAACTATATCATGTAGAAGAAAATGAAGTAATTTCAACTGACGTTATAACACGAAAAACAAGTCAAGCAGCTTTCATGCTTCATGGCCTCAGGCTACCCCCGAAGAAATTCTCTCTCCATAGTACTGAGGTACTAATCGGGTGTCGGTTCTACAAATCACTGAGCTAACAGAATGTAATCGTGTGTATGACTATACATAATGCAAACCTTTGCAGTTCCTGTCTGCGACCCATAGAAAATTTGGACACCTGCAACATGCACAGCCTTCTCTTTGCCAGTTGTTTTCTCCTTCTGATTCTCAGAGTTGGAAACTTGGGCTTTCACAGAATTTATCTGCTGCTTCTGTAAAAAAAAAAAAATTATTATAAATTAAGCAAGCAATGAGTAAATTCCTTTTACTCAGATACGCCTACTCTAAAGGCCACTTTCTAATATTCACATAGCAGCTGAAAGTTTATGTGCAGAAGAAAGATGATGCAAAAATAAATTGCATTCATACCTTTTTCCTGGTCATGTTAACAGTTAACCATAACCCAATGAGGAGGGCAGCTGCAGTGTACAAGTATAATCTGTTGTGCCAAACAGCCAAAAGGAAAGCTTCAGCGTAAAGCCAGGCATTGTTCAAAGACCCTGGAAAATAAAATTTTAGAAGATATTCATGTCCATGTAGATCAGACCATTAGTACAGATCAACTGATGTGCTTTAAATTTCTAGCATTTATCTTGTCCAAGAAGAAAAACAGGTTTGCAATTCAGCTTGGAGTGGTAAGAAAGCTCTTTAGTTTAAACTGATCATCCTCGGCACACACTTCTCAAATATCCGCAGTAACAGAAGAGCTTATCTAACCACTAACATCAAGCAAAGGAGATGAGAAATAAATTTAATTTCTTATGATTTTGGAATGAGCTGCTTAAAAACCTGCATATGTAAGAAAAGTAGCACAATCGTTCAAGAGTGTTGTTAATAACAGCATTGCAGATATTTTTCTTGCTTCCATTTAAAGCTCCAGCAATTTTGTCAGATATAAATTGAATAGTAATTCACAATAAACATATTTATTCTGATGGACAAAACTTGGTAAGATCTTACTTAAACCAGTAAAATGCTTAGAATTGAATTGTACCAAGGGCATGCTGGCATTATACACTGCATGGCCCCAAAAAAGTTGCACATGTTAAAATTTCATTAAGTCACTTTCAGCTTTGTTTACAGCACACAATGAAGTGGACAGTCCATTCCCCAGTGAAAATTATTCCCCACACTCCTAAAACCACTCTTTCACAATTTGAGTCCTGGAATATCCGTGTGCCATCAGGGAAGAAAAACTCCATAGATGTGATAACCTTGTACAGATACAGTACATTCAGGTCATTAGCTGACTTCATTTTACTGGTACATAATATCGCTGAGTCCAGACCTGACCAAATGAAGCAAGCACAGATCATAACACTGCCTGCAGATTATTGTGGTGGTTAGTCTCACTAACAAATGGTTTTCTCATGGACCTACAACTGTTTACTCCTGATCCTGTGAGTTTTCAGCACACTGTGTATTGTATGGAAATGCTCTTACTACAGCTATGTATTTCTTACAGATTTTTACCCTGCAACTTAACCAAGCGTGTAAGTGATTCATGATTTTTTTTCTAACCATACAGCTGACAGTTCAGCAACATCCTTCCAGGTTTTGATAATGTGTTGATGAATTCTCAACCTGGCTTCAGTAATTCCAAAATGTTTATTTGTTTTCTTTGCTTGATAGAGACTATTCTGGAAAGACCAGGCAGTGTATTTTTATTTATTTATACTTTATGTAAGAAAATACTTGTGCTATTAGTACTGCTTTTAAAATAATGAATGATTAAGATTTCTGAGTTGTGAGGTCACAGCACCCGGAACCACATTAAGCTGCGAGCAGTCAGTCAGATATAGAGCAGTTCAGAGTGAGTGTATTTACCCAACTCCACGCGCTCCATGTACACTGCTGGTGTGTTCGCTAACAAGGCACAGTGCTAACTAGCAGAGGAATACAACACCGAGTATGGACTCCACACTAGCTGAACACACTCACCTGATACTTCAGCAGCAGACACAACGGACAAAGAAACCGTTAATAAAGTTATAACGGAGAGGATCATGACTCTGTGACACTCCGCACTTCATACACGCGGAAAGTAATATCGAGTGACCTGTCCGACTAGGTTTATGACTTGACAATAACTAAAGCAGCGAAACTCAAAAATGCGAACACAAGGAGGCAGCCATGTTGTTTTGACTGTGGAATTATGGGTAAAGAGGCGGAGCTTATTTCAGGGTGAAATCCAAAAGTATTTGCATTATTGTATTAGTCAGTTATTGTATTGTATATTATTTACTTTTAGTGATTTTATTGACAGATACATTTGAGTAAATAATTGTTTAAAAGGTCATAAATAATGTATATGACAAAAAATACAAATTTACACTTAAATAAGTAAAATTTTAAACTTAAAAATATAAATTACATATAAATATTAATATTTCCTCGAACATTCATCGTTATTTTTAGCCATTTTTTTATGGGATAAATATTTTTGTTTGACATATTACAGATATTTCTTTTTTAAATTGAATATTCAATTAAGAATTTGTATTCATGAATAAAGTATTTTACCATTAATTTAATTCAAGTTTAGAATTTGAATTGATTTTTTTATCCTGTAATAGGTTTGCATGTACTGTACTTCAGATAAGACACGTAAACTGCTTTTTGTAAGTGTTAATATCCGAGGCGTTCCCAATGTCATTGAATGTCCTGTAGCAGTAGCCAGCGTTATCACCTTTGTCATATTGTGACTTAATTATGCAAAATGAGGCTGATGGATCCCTCTTTCTTACTACTTTACACAAACAAATTTGCACTGGCCAAATCTCATCAACCCGACATTACAGTAATGAGCTTGATACCAGAATGGATCTTATTGATTCAGAAATCTGATTATATCCATAACCTCATATAGGTCAGGGTTAGCTCAGTGGTTAAGGCGTTAGACTACTTAATGGAAGGTCCCAGATTCAAACCCTGGCAATACCTTTTACAAAAAAAAATTGACACTTTTGGGCGCTTGAGTGAGGCACTTAACCCTCAACTGCTCGGTTGTAAAAACAGATCAAATAAAGTTGTTCTGGATACGGGCATCTGCCAAATGACATATAACTTAAATATAACTCAAATCACCCAAAGTGCCACTAAATAACTGATTAGATGTGACAGGTCAATTCATTTAATTGTGAACAATTCATTGGACAAGTCATTCAAATCACTAATAATACAGGATGTCCCAAAAAAGTTTACATCATTTGAAATGTGAATATCTGAGTAACTACACATCCTAGACGAACAAAATTAAATAGGCTTCATGTTGACAATTAAAGGATTTATTTATCAAATCTCTAACAATATATTTAAATGGATATAGATTTTTTAACTGATTTCACAAAGCTTTACAAATGTTGACTATGCGCATTGCCTGTGACACAACACACAACAACTACTACACCACCTACACCACCGTGCCGCCTCCGGTAAACATCTAATAATAGATATTTATATAGTTCAAAAATTACACAGAAAGTACTGTATATGGCCACTCAGGATTTCATTAATGGGTACACTAATCGTCACAGTTGAAGTCTTTCTGTTTTTCTTACTTTGCC
The DNA here is from genome assembly GCA_030068275.1 of Clarias platycephalus. NCBI lineage: Eukaryota > Metazoa > Chordata > Actinopteri > Siluriformes > Clariidae > Clarias > Clarias platycephalus. The sequence continues at coordinate 16,920,341 of JAQQZT010000003.1, forward strand.
ATTGTTTTTTGCCGTTGTTTTTCAGAACTTCTTGACAATGTCTGGACATAAAACCAACCATTTTTTGTGACACTGTAGTGGAAGCTTCCTCCACAAAACTTTCAGTTTATCCAAACTAGAGTATCAATAATCTTCAATTGAAAAAGTCTCTATCTGTTGCCTCCCTTCAGTGCCCTAAAGTTTTTAGCTTAAGGCTGTAGGTTGCCATTATGTCTGCAACCTTTTTTTTTAATCAATTTTTTTATTCATTTAAAAAATGTCTGGTCTACTTTGGATCATTTTAGTGTTGACATCTACTGACCTCAGCATTTCTGCATCCAAGGTGCCTCTGTACACTTTTTTATGATGGTCAACAGTTCGGCAGTTTGGTTGGAATTCTCGTGGAAAACTTTGAAAATTGTTTTCCCTAAAACTAGTGTCTTTTTATGTATTCTTATTTATAAATGTCTTCCTTGATTTGTATTTTAGAGGCTGATAAATTGTTCTCCTTCTGTAGCAATGCAGATTTAAAATTATTCCAAAAATATATATTTTGTGCTCTAGTTGTATCTGGCAATTCTTACAGATGCCTAAAACAATCCTTGCAGCAGTTTCTTGCCTGTTTTTCTTAATTTTATTCACAATTATGTCTTGTCTAGGTCTCAGGAGATTAAAATAAATGCCACTTAGTTTGACTTTTGAAATCTGTAAGACTTGACAGAAAATACTTTGTATATTTTTGATTGTCTGGTTACCATTAAATGCAAACCATCAGCTGAATTCATCACCATTTATTTCATAATGTGAAATGTAAAAGACCAACTATTTCTAGCATACAATCTAAAGTGTTTTTGATAATTGTTATTTATTTATTAATAATTCAATAAATGTTATTAATAAATAATACAACAAGAAACATTGCTAGACCTGTTTTTTGCATGTAATATGTACTGTATAGTGGCTGCCAAAAGAAAGAATCCAGCACACGCCGTATATTATAGTTCTCCATGAGCATAAAACAGACGATTTCACTAATTAGGTCTATTCTATCTGGCTGAAGAGCTGTGCTAATTAACTGTAATGAACAATGTGACAATGTTAATCAGCTTCTGGAGCCATAGCCTGGGTCACCTCTAGACCTAAACCCAATGGAAACCTGTTGGACAGTGGTAAAGAAGGCAGTAGCAATCAACATACCATCTTCTGGAAGCAATCAAGCAGGCAGATTGAGCAAATGACACCAGAGCACTGCAGACGTCTTTTTGACTCTAAGCCCAGCCGGATCCAGGAGGTTTTGAAGAATAAACGTCTTTATACTTTTAATAAGATTGGTTGAAGATAATAAGATTGATTGTTGTATATCAATTTTATTACATAAAATGACTAATTATTCTTATTATCCTGATTGTCATTAGTTTAAAAAAAATTAGAATATTATTAAACTATTGAATTTTACTTTTGCCTCAGTAATGTTTGCCGCCAATGTACAGACAAGAAAGCCATAGGGTTGACCAGGTCATGAGCTTTTATTTTGCAGTATCAATTTTATAGATTTTGACAAATGGTCTTATGTCAAACATGTACTGTAAATGCATGAATTATGAATAATGGACATCAATAACTTCCAGGTTTATAGACCTTTGCCTTTTACATAGCCCTGGTTTTTCAGCTTGTGACGTACTACTGCGAGTGTAGTGAAGAAGTTGCCTGCAAATAAAATCATGAAGCAAATCCCACACATAGAAACCTAGCAGAAAGGAGAGGGGAAACGTTTAGGCAATTAAGAGGGCAAAGTGTAGTTTAAAATGACATTATGATGTCAGATGTATTCTTCTTATTTGCTTCTGTAACTGATGTTTATGTTTCATAAATAAATATGTTTTTAGTGAGTTATACTGGCAGCAAATTTTAACTATTAAAAAAAGTTAAGGTTTCGTACTCACGATATGTTTTTAATTACAACAAATGTTAAGAATTATAAGAAATATAATTTATAATGCTGGGAAAACTGCAGTTTTGCATTATCTCACCTGCCACTCCTTACACTCAGGAAGTCGAGCCATTCTGAACAGAGAGATGCCATTGAAAAGCTGCCAGAACTAAAAAGCAGACCAAAGTAAACATATTCTACATTTATTAATTTTTAATTAATTAATGTAGCAAATATCAATAAAAGTCTTAGAAGAATAAAATTGTATAAATTTAGATTTTATATTTTTCTTTTAATTACATGTTCCTCAACACATTTATTTTCCTTTTGCCCTCAGGTACAAGGGAAACACACTTACGTGACCAAAGAATAGAAAGGGTAGCAGGAAGGTCAGTCCTCGCCACATCCAGGACTGAAACCCTTCTATAAAGTAGAAAATTTTTTCACTCAGAATAATCTCACTAAGCTAACAGTCATTTTCAAGAATATTTAATGATATCTTTAAATTGAACAAGGAATTAAAAAGAGAATTTATACTGTACTGTACATTTTTGGTTTAAATATTACCAACATCTCTTCTCACCGACTGTCAAATCCATGTTGTGTCTTTCCCCTAAAGCCTTCAGTCTATAAAGGCATCCACTTTGATAGTAGTACTGAAGGAATTGCAGAAAGCCTGCAGAGACAGCAAAGTAAATAACACTTCTAATCACAGTGAACATTAATAAAACACAAGTTAGTACAAATGTCATACTTTGATACATGCAGTAGGCGAGAAACTGGTTCCTGAACATCTGGTACAGCTCACCATCAGGCCTGAGAAAGAACAAGGCAGGATAATAAGCAGAATTATATTTCATTTGGCCTGTAGTTCTTGATCTTAAAAAAAAATGTCATTAGTCTATCGGTTCACACTCAAGCCCTTAGGAATCTGTAGTTAGTCCATGTTTTTGTTTTGCAAGGCTACATACAGAGTGGTGTAGGAAATTAAAAAAAGAAGAAAATTCTGATTATTCTGGGCTGTACTGAGGTGCCCAAGGATCTGAGATCTCTCAGCATTTAGTTCATGATCAGGTCTATCCTTACATCAGTGGATAATCATAAATCGAATTAAACACTGCCCTGTGCTCACCTTAGGACTTTGTTCTATTTTTAACTTATAAGTTATAACATTAGTTATAGTTATAGTATAAGAATAATAATTTATAGTTCCCTTTTGCATCTGGTTCCACTTCCTGTCAAGAAACTGAATTTAGCAAAGCAACACTGTCCACTCTTCAATGATAAATTTGTGCGAATTACTCACCAAGTCAGCATGACCCCAGAGAGAAAGGTTGAGATGTAGTGATGGAACACCCACCAGCCCTTAATCCTAATGTGGAAAGCATGATCATTAGACTGGTCATTTTTTGCTCAAATATGGGACACATTACAGTTTATACAATTTAAATATATTATATATTGCTTCCTGCACCTAGCTAATGCATTTTCAAAAGAGATTTAAAACCCCTTTGATCTGAGCCCCTTACTAACCTGGATCCATTGCTGATGAGGATGCTCTCACGAATAGTTAAAGTGCAGTAGTACCAGACCAAGACAAAGTTCACCAGTGCATCCACAAATCTACATAATACAAGTCAACAACACAGTGAAGCGAAAATTATTCCAAAAAGATTCATCTCTGATCCACTGTACACACAGTACAATATATTATGATTAAAGCATCATATTCCTTAGCATCAGAATCATTATTGCTATCCTAAATCATTATGATGACAACAATAACAACAGCAATAATAATAATAATAATAATAATAATAATAATAATAATAATAATAATATAGAACCCCATCACTATAATGATAAATATAAATGAGTGTGAATACTGCTGAATAATTACTTTCATCAGTGTTTTAAAAACTGAGATTAGTTATAATGTAGTTACAGATTGCAGTGTTATTAGGATAGTTTTTTGTAAGCAGCAGTTAGCCCAAATATGACACAGTATGTGTGGGAGTGTTTGGTTCCATTCGTTCTGGTTTCCCATCCATTGTTTCCAGGGAACATTTGAAAAGATTTTTGTGTTTTCTCAGCTCGAGCTCGGTCAACTTGTATAGTTTTGTTTACATTACTTAATTTTTTATTTTTAGTCAGAAACTATTTGCTCAAACAGAACAAAAATTTGTAATCATTGTTTTTCAACAGGATTATTCACCTACATACATCTGCACCCACAATTGGCTAGTGTTGCTGTAATTACAGTAACAGGAGAGCGCAACCATGTTACCAAATCCCCCCGAAAGTACTGACACTCTATCGGCTGTGCTCAGAGCGACTGGACTTTTGGGGGAGATTAAATGACATGGTTGCACTCTCATGTTACTCATAGCAGCACTCGCCAATCATGGGTGCAACTGTACTGTACAGGATGTGTGTAAATAGCGCTGTGGACAAAACGATTATTTAAAATTCCTGTTCTGTTGGACCAAATTGTTTTTGATTATCAATGAAAAGTTAATTAATGCGAACAAAACTACCCAGATTGCCCGAATCAAAGAATTTGAGTTTTTAAAACAGTAAGTTATATCAGTGACAATGATCTTAAGGCAATTATGTTCAAGGATGAGTCAAAAATTAACCACAGTAGAATTTATTTCAATTAACTTGATACAAATGCATAACTTTTTAACATAATATCCTTGCCTATTAATACATTTTGTCCTTGAGTCAACTAGCTTTCATATTTCATTCACTCACACACCGTCTATGCCACTTTATCCATTGGGGTGCCAATCCATCACAGGGCACACACTCACACAATCATTGATTGGCAATTTGGGAATGCCAATGACCCTAATCTGCAGGTCTTTGGACTGTGGGGGGAAACAGAAGTAGCCGGAGGAAACCCACCAAGCACTTGGAGAACATGCAAACTCCATGCACACATTGACAGGAATCGAGCTTGGCCCAGAATCAAACCCGGACCCTGGAGGTGCAAGGCGACAGTGCTAACCACTACACCACCGTGCCATGCGCTTTCATATTTCATCATTAAAAATGTTTTAGGCGGAGCTGCACTCATTAGAAGTGAATCTTGGTTCTCAAAGGGCTGCTTTCAGGGATCAAAAAGGTGAAAGTCAGATGGAGCAAAGGCTGGACTATAGGGAGGATGCTTTAACACCTCAAAACAAAGTTTTTGCATGGTATTCACAGTGTGGGCAGAAGTGTACCATGTATTGTCATGCAAGATCTTAACGCACTTGGATAACAGTCCTCTGCATTTCTTCAGCTTTTCAATAAACATGTCACTGTAACAAGCACTGTTGATTGTTGACCCATTTTCCTGATAATGTTCCAATACTGGCCCTTGAGAATCCCAGAAAACCGTTTAGCACAAATTTTCCAGGAAGACTTCTGCTAGGTTGACTTGATGGTTCATCTTCCTTAGAGTATCGGTCCAAATTGTGTTTGCAGATATCCAAACACTTCTGTTTATGCCCGTTTGTGAGTTGTTTTGGCACCATGTACACCCTCAGGCCAATTAATTAATTAATTAATTAATTAATTAAACCAGTGCACGCTGCTTTTTTTCCTGCAAATCAGTGGGGCATCCATTTTTGCTTGCACCACAGTTCCAAATGAACTGATGTAACACGTTCACACCTGCACAGCAGTGACTGGGGAGACAGTAGCCTCGAAACTAAAGCGCTGATAAGCGCAGCCAGCAGAAGTTTGAATATGATCCGAGTGTGGATAATTTTGACTGAACCACAAATTTTATATTTTCTTAAATTTTCTCCTTTTTGTCCCTCTGTTCTGCCCCTAAAAGTGCTCACTTTTAGTTCTGGTTCTTTAAAGGCCCACTTCCATCTAAGGGTCCTGGTCATACAGTGTTATTATTCCTCTGCCAGAGCAGTTTTTATTTCATTATTTTAGAAACCTACTCTGTGTCATTAAATCCTTACTCATACAATAAATATTAGAAAATAAACAGCAGTCTTAAATCACTACTAAACTTTATTTTTTATTGGCTCAATCACCAGAAATTAGAAAACTCTCATCTAATTAATCATGATGAATAACACCTCTAATGGATACACTTTTAAATTGTAAGCAAAGTTTCTTTAAGAACAAATGTACGTTCTTACCTGTAGGTGGCTAAAAACTGACAGATGAATCCTAGCAGGAACAGGATTACAGTCACATATAGCTTAAATTTCTCATATTCATCTTTGTAGGCACTCCTACAGTCAAATTACAAAGAATAAAAATCATTGAAGGAATCGCAAAATACAGTTGTTATTGTTTTTTTTATACCAAATACAGTATGTACAGTATTCAGTGTTTATGACTCTTTCTTATAAAACAGTCTGTAAATGACTATGCATCCAGAATTCCTGTAAATGGTACTTTTAAATAAAACGACATGAAAACTTCAGACACCATTTCCCACAAACACACACTGGGATTTTTTGAAAGCAAATATGATTTGCCTATCAATGTGTATATATATATATATATATGTATTGTTCAGTTGTTCTCATTACACTGCGTGCACTTGGAAAGCTGAGCTCATTCTCGATAAAGCCAAGTATGCCTCAGGCAGCTAACAATGATGCTCCTTTTTTTGGAATTAATTGATAATTGCACAGGGATTGGAAAAGCAACAATTATGTAGATCATTAATGGGTACTGTGGTTATAAAGCAAGTGTGCAAGTTTGAACAAAATTCAAGGTAGTAAATGATAGTTTTTATATTTGAAAGATGCCCATATCTAGAGGTTTGAATCTATGACCTTCCGATTAATAATCCAGCAAACCACAGCCTTAACCAATTGAGCCACCACTGCTCTACACTTTTGTGTTCACATGGTTGTACAGGGCTGAAGATGTTTGTATAAATGTATATAATCACTCTACTTACTTCAACTGCTTGCTTAGAAGATTGACGTTCACATTCCCAAGCACAAGACTGAGATATATTCTTTAGGAAACACACACAAAAAAAAACACTAAATCCTGAGAAAAGATCATATGCAAAACTACAGAATACGGTCATAGTATTAGTCTGGAGTTGTGTGTTACCCATTTTTCTTAGGAAGGAAGGCTTCCATCTGAAGGAAAACAGCAGGTCTCTCCCGAAGGTGACTGTTAATTTCTTCCACACATTTGGTTTCCTCTTCTGTTAATCCTTTACTGTATCTGTAATAGGATTTAAAATTTACCTTGCAGTGTAAATTAAGCAGAATTGTAGGTTAAAAAAAAACACAGATAGGAAAAATAGCTGAAAGAGCAGAAAACAGACAATGAGATGATTAGCACTGACAGGTGATTTTATGAAACACAGAAATTATAACAGAATTAGAAAGACAGAACGAAATAAATACACGTCTCACGTCTTCAGAGACTGAGACATGTCCTTTAAGCGCTTCCTCTGGTGAGTTATAGAGGCAGCAAAGCTGTTCTGGAGCTTGGAGACTTCATCCAGCTTCTGCAGATAAAGACGATGGGACTCCTGAGAGCAAGAGAAGGAAATGTTTTAATTAATAAAAGAGGTATGTTAATGTTTTAAATCCAGATTCTCATTAAAAAGTTACGGCAATTATCAACCAGAGAAAGTTCTTTAGATGAAACATGCATCATCAATTATTATTACAATGAGCAGAGGTGGAAAGTAATGAATTACATTTACTCGCATTACTGTAATTGAGTAGATTTTTTGTGTACTTCTACTTTT
>JAQQZT010000003.1:16994948-17011875 GCA_030068275.1 Clarias platycephalus
AGCTGCTTTGAGGCAATGACAATTGCTAAAAGCGCTATACAAATAAAATTGAATTGAATTGAATTGAATTGAACAGATTATGGTATCTACACAAGGATACTGGATTCCTGTGTTCCTGTGAGTGTATTCAGACATGCATCTATGTCCAACCTTTTGGCTGACTACGTCCTGAGCTGCCTTCAGTCGCTCCTCCATTTCCCTCCTCACAGTCTCCACCTCATCCTGGGCTGCTCGAGCAAACGTCATCAGCCGAGTCACTTCTGCATTCTAAAACACAAACACAACCAGCCAGTATAACTATAACGTTAAAATACTGAACGTTCTGATTTGTGCAGTGTTCATATAAAACATGACTTCCTACCTTCCTCAGCAGGTCAGCATGGTTCTGAACCAGCTCAGTGTATTTCTCCTTTAACTTTGTGTAGCGCTGCTCATTCGCCTGGGCTTTTTCTGCAAGAATGCACGCACACACGCAAAAATGAGAGACAGATGGAGACTAACACACACAGGTCCAGTTAGTTCAGTCTTTACTAAAAATGAGAGTCTGATCAGATCGCTCCAATTTCACCTATACTACATTCCAGTTGTTGTTTTTTATCAATTACAAAATAATACGTTGCATGTTCAAGTCAAACCGGGACCTTTAATGATGCAGAATACACAGTAGTTATGAAACTAAGAACTCCCTTTATACTCCCCTGCTACACTAATGCACTTATCCCAGTGTGCTTGGATGTCATCAAAGCAGAAAGTTTTCTCAGTATACCGGAGCCATGGTCAGACTGCCTGCTTCCCATATGAAACACTTGGCCTCACAGAAACTCCTTTAATGGTCCAAATATGTGAAAATGGAGTGAGGTCAGTACTGTATGGGGGATGTGGCTATAACTTCCAGCCAAGTGACTTCCATGTGCAAGTGCCGTTTGCGAATAATTGTGTCCACAGAGGTGCCCACAGACAGACGCGTCTATTCCACAAGTTGGCGACAAGTTATCAGTCAATTTTCGTGGATCAGGCGATCCATTCAACATGTAACTGCAGTGGAATATGACCTTCTTTAAAACATTTGCATCATTTAGATGGTTCACTGCAGCTAAGAGTCTCATCACCGTACTTGAAGTCTTCTGTAAATGTCAATCACTTTTATGGCTTCATTGATAAGAAATTTCATCACAAGGTCAGGTCTGAATTAAACGCCTTTTGTATTAATAAAATTAAAGTACCGAATGGTCTCACCTCCGAGATAAATTTTGCATTATTACTGTCTGCTTCAATCCAAAGTTCAATTCGGTTACAGCGCAACAGTAAAACTCCCCAGCTGTAAAATGGATCTTCTCTCAGGTAAAAGTGTAGATTTGGATGTTCATGGGCATGAAGACTTTTGGGAAACTGTCAGAGGCAGCCACTTTTACACCACCGTCATGTGATCGCCCGCGTTTTCTGATGGTGGAATGGCAGGATGGTTTGTCTGCCTGTCCTTTTTAGTTATGCTTTAATTGCTAGACATGCTGGAGTCCCCGCTTGCACTCTGACCACAATGTACACCCATTTAAACCACTTTATGAAAAGAAGCCATCATAGCCAATAGCCAATTAACTCTCTCAGAAGAGAGAGAGAGAGAGAGAGAGAGAGAGAGAGAGTCAACTCCCCTGCTCTCACACCTTTTACAATACGATCATCCTTTAAAACACACTTACTTCTGCTCGATTTTATTCTTTTACAGTTGTATAATGTAAGGATTTACAATTTACAATTGTACCTCTCATTGTTAGTCAGAGTGGTGGTTCAATGTTTTTTTTTTTTTTGGTATTTCCAATTTTCTCCCCAATTTAGTCGTGGCCAATTCCTCCCCGTCGCTAGGGGGCTCCCCTCATTAAGGCTAACACTACCACTCTACCACATTACCACTACGCCAATGGGTTCTCTTCTAAGGTCTGGTTCCTCTCAAGGTTAGCAAGGTTTTCATTGCGCCTTAGAAATCTAAAACTATATCCAGATTACTGTTAAGCCTGATTCTAATATATATGGAAACAGGTTGTTTGTGTGTATTTCAAATTTCAAATATAAATCATGGATACTACTAAGCTAATTCCACAAGCTTATGTTTTACTGGAGGAAGCCTGACTAACTAAACACTTTCAGTTGTGTTCAATTCCTGTCACTAACGTGATAACAATAGTTAATTCAACTCAGGCTTTTGGTAGATGGATTTGCTTTAATTTACAGGCAATAACAATGGACTCTGCTGTGCATTTTTATGCACAAGCTTCAAACAAGCTCACACAGAGCCTTAAACCATGCTCTTGTTATGCTAAGAATAAAAACTAAAATTTACATTGCTTGATATAGAAAAATGACTGTCACCAGACAGACGTACACATTGTCCGTTTAAGAGCGCATTTTTTCTTGTTTGCTTTGAGTGATACCACAATATATACTGTACTAATCCGAGTCAGTTGTAGAAAGTTTATGTAGCTTGGAAAACAAGAAATCTCATGTGCGAGAAGTGTTAGAAGACGAAATGTTTCAGCACTTGTCAGTCATTTCGTCTGGTCATGTAGGTTCTAGGGCTTACGGTTTTATGAAAGATACTTTTACAATTTCCTAGCAATTAAACAATGGGCTGCAACAATAAAGGTCACATGGTTATTCCTCAGAGGAATCATATGAAGAGGGCAGTGACATGTTCTCAGACAGTGAGTGCATCACGAGAGTCTTACTTTCGATCTCAGTCACGCTCCGCTGCTCCTTCTCCGTGTCCTCTTTGACCCTGCGTAGGTCGTCCAGCTCTGCCCTGAGGAACTCGCTCTCGCTCAGTGCCTGCTGCTTGAGGTGGCTCTGCTCGGCTAACTCCGCCTCTAGTTCATTCACACGCCCACGCAGGGCCTGACACAGACGGCCACTCTAAGGTAGTCAGGACAGAGCAATAATGAGCATAAAAGCATTTAAGACGCACAAAAAAAAATCTCTTCCATCTTGCTTCTTTTGACTTCTCTGTGATTCAACATGTTCCACACTCTTTCACATTACTTTTTTCTACCTTTCTGCATTTCGCTAACCTCAAGTCTGAATGACTCCAACTCTTCTTTCAGGGCTTGGAGCTCTGCAGTCAACTGCTCGATGATTCTGTCTCTGAGGAAATAGAAAAATATACTAGAACTCCGAGAGACCGCTTGTAAGGAAGCCATGATTCGACCCACGCTCAGAATATTCGAAGGGAAACAGTGATACAGTCTGTACACACGGAGGCGGTTTTCCCAGAGACAGACATAACCTGGCTCCAGCCCAAATATGGGATTCCCAAACTATGAACCCACACTGATGCCAAGGCAAAATTACTCATGCATTCTTAGCATTTTTATCATTTATTGTAAGGCACCATTTGAAAGCAGCTTTATGAAATAATTTTGCTAAAATACTTTAGGTTATAACAATCGAACCTTTAAGTTCGTGTGTCTGGCAATTGCTAGACCAAATATTTTACACAGATTCTAAAAAGCTGTTCTACATTTTACACACAGCACAGACACTTGACTAGCTGAATTTGTTTGAGAAAAGCTGTCATCACTGCAGATTTGTCCTCTGAACTGTAGCTTATTTGTGTTTTTATTAAAATGGTAACATCACCTTATTTACCATGATAAAGTAATTAATGAAGAATATATTATTGCAAATATCACCTTGAGAAAGATCAACAATTCAAGTGATGCATTTTAAGAAAATAATAATAATATAAACTGCAAATATAAAAAAATGCAACATAAATTAAGGGGGCACATTCATTCAATTATATTACATCCATTTATTCTGGCACAAAAAGGCCAAACAGCCTTAAAATCTGGCTGCTATGTTCTGATTGTCTTTTTAATATACGAGCGGTGTTCTAGTCAAACCAGGAGTTTCAGATGTAGCTTCGGCTTACTGAGGAAACTTTCTACCTTGATGGCATCCAAGCACTAGTGAAACGCTGGGATAAGTGTTTTAGTGTAGTAGGGGATTATATGGAGATGTAAAGGAAGTTTTTACTCTCATAACTGTGTTCTGCTATTCTGCACAATCAGAAGTCCCAGTTTGACGTAACCACCCAGTTAAAACAATAAAACAATGAAATAATGTCTTACTTATCGTCCTTGCGCATGCCATTCTGACTGTTGAAGTTGAAGGGATCGGTGGTAGCTGAGGTGCCAAAGAGGTCATCGAACCTGCTCTCCACTTCATTCTAAATCAACAGATTCAAACAGAGATACACACACAGCTGCATTCAGTCCTTACTAACTGTCGGTTGTTCTTGACTTTGTGTAAAAACAGGGAACAGGGATCAAAACAGGACACGCACAATTGCCACTAGAAGACTTAATCCTGTGCAAGGATGTGCAAATCACTAGCAAATAAAAAAACCTTACTCTAAATAAAAAAAGATTTGGTGCGTTTGTTTAAGATGAATGTGCTTCATCGCTTCTTATGTCATACAGTGCACTTAGAAATGTTCCTACATTCACTATTAAACACCGCTGAGATTTCTACAGTCCATGTTTTATGATGCAACTTCACCAAGCATTTTAGTAATCCCTGCTCACAGTCATTCATGTTTTTCCTGACCACATTTCTTCCCTGAAGCTGATGGTTCAGCACTATCCTTCCATAGTTTTAATAATGCATTGGACAATTCTTAATCCAATTCCAGTAATTTCAGCAATATCCTTAGTTGTTTTCTTTGCTCGTTGCAGGTCAATAATTTGACCCTTCTAAAACACCTTAACATCTTTTCCACAACCACGGGATATCCCTTCTGAAATGGCCGTTTAAAAACACGAGATCTCACTGCCTCAGTTAGTGTAAAGTATTGGTTTCGTCTGAAATGTATCAATTACTGCAGTAAAGATCCAATCCTGATTTGACTTTTTTTCGTTCTTTCTTCCTCTCTGGTCTTCTCCCACTTTCTAAATATATGTAGGTAGGGGAAGTGCCATAATAAATTGCCCACAGGTGGGAATGAGCATGTTAATGTGTGTGCACTTGGTGACCTGCAATAGGCTACAATCCCACCCTGGTGCATTTCTTCTGCCTTGTGTTTAGTGTTACTGGGATTGGTTCTGGATTCAGTTTCCATGAGGAATCTAGTTCCTGAAAAAGTATCCAAAATGGCCTTAATTTATGCCTGATTATTTAGTTTCATATCCCCGTGTGTGTGCGAGTGTAAGGTACCGGCAGGGATGGAATATCCGTGTCCACGAGTTCATCTGTCTCCACCATGTGCTCGCTCTCGGGGGACGAGGCCTCTGCTGGGATCACCACCACCGGACTGATGTGCTCCGACAGAGCTGAAGCACGCAGGAAGTTTGGTGGATTCTGCAGAGAGTTGCAGACAAAAAAAGAGAAGTCGTCACCGGTTGATTCTCACAGAGGGGGCGAAAACAGCTTCTGTGTCTAAAGATTATGAAATACCTTGCTACTAGATTTTAAAGATGGCCTTACCTCAGGAAGTTGTGGAATCTGAATCAGCCTTTTAAAATACTGCAGGTTACTGGAACGGTAGAACAGACTCTTCAGCCTGAAGAGGCGTCAGAGAGAGTAGGAGAGTTCATTTAAATAAAAGTGTTAGCCAAAGAAGTGCAGCGTTGTTCTGAATGAGAAGGACTCACTTTTTAAACTGCTCATGGAAGCGATCTCTGTGCCCCTGCAGTGTCTCTGCTGGAAGACCTGAACAGGAAGAGGAATCAGAATGCAACAGACAGAGACGGATGGTTTGTATGTAAAGCCTATTATATAGAGGAATTATCTAGTGATTAATTAGCATTAGATTAATTAACAATCAGAAGTTAGAGTTCTCACTTACAAGAATGGAGCTTGAAGAGTAGCTTGACTGTGTAGTCGTACAGATGACTGCTATCTAGAATGACTTGGATCAGAGGAGCGAGGCGACACTGACCCGCCGCCGTCACTGACACTGACCGCGACATATCCAACGAGCTGAACACTGATACAGACGCATAAGACACACACACCGACATAATGCAATGTTTGCAAAGGAAATAAGTCTCATTTAAGCATGCCTAAAACAGCAATGTTTATAGAAATGTGAATAAATAAAAGTATATACATGGTTATTTATTTCAGCTATCAATCTTTGTATACATTTTATGTCTATAAATGCTCCAGTTCTTCAACCATATTACACGATTCATATTCATCACCATGTCTCTCTTTCTCTCTCTCGCTCCCCCCTGTATCTTTTCCTTTCATCTCTCCCTTTCCCTTACTGACTCCCTCCCTCTGATTTAGGTCCTACGAGACTCCATTTGCTTGCTGTACAGGGGGTGTGGCTTCCTGTCCCTGGGATTAGACACACACGTGCATGCACACACCACTGCATCAGGGCCAAAGCAGGCATACCTAACCCTCTCGACATACTGTACACACAATCAGCAGCCCCCAAATCCAGATACTACTCAACATACACACACAAGCTCTATACATTTGACCACTTTGCATCAATCAGACGGAGCCTGAGCTGTGTAACTCACCAGCAAGGAACAGATTCAGCTCACACTCCAGGTAGTCAAACATCTCCACCGTCAACTGGAAGCTATAATTCAAAAAGAAGAAAGGACATGTTGAAAGGAATGTCATAATCCGACTCCCTCGGAGTGAGAAAAGCTGCTTTACAAAAGGCTGAGCTTTTCAGTTTCCATATCCGGGAGCTAAGAAGCGAGAATTCGACAGGTCAAAGACGGTACAGGATAAAATAAATAAATAAATAAATAAATAAATAAATAGCACCATTGTCACATGCAGTATACACAACAAAACTTACAAGTTATTGACGTCGTTTTCGCCTGCCTCTTCAAGCTGCCTGTTTGACATCTGAAGGTTGCCAGGGAAACGGGGATTCTGGTGTAGTGGATGGGAATATAGTGCGTGTAGGTATTCGGTTTTTCAGAGTAAAGAACAAAACAGTACTTCATTATAGATCACCCAGCAGAGCCATCGAGTTTTCAAACACTACTACATCTTTTTTATCTTGAACAAATGTGGAAAACAATTAGACCTGTGTCACTCACTTTGATGTGAAACTCCATTTTGGTGATGAGTAGTCTGAGGTAGATGCTACAAAGCTTCCCATAACCTTCACTCAGGTGGCTCTGTGCCATGCAAAGACCAGAGAGAAGAAGAAAAATAATTAAGTGGATTTGAAAAGAACAACAGCTCAACAGATAGCAACTTCCTCTGGCTGGAATATAATAAAGGATGCAGTTCACAGGAAACATTATTCCTGACTCGATACATTAACCACATCATCAGCAAATACCCGGCAAAAAATAGGAAGGCGACTAGAAGTGTCCCCGATCAAAAATGTGTGTTAAGCATGTTCCTTCCTCACTATCCTTCCTGCAGGCTAGCTGAGCAAATCTGCCCCTGATAATTCCTAACTGTAATAAGACACAGCAGAGCTACAGAGAAAAACAACGAAACACAACAGGCTGGACAAAGCTAGGATCAGTATTAGGGTTGATGATCACTGCTGTCAGTAAGAAGACGGTAGTGGAACACTGTGCTGAAGTGAAATGGATGATGTCGTCGTTTGCTAATTAAAACTTTTGCTCGCTGCCGAGGAGGGGAAAGCTGACACAATCACACAGCTTAGTCACTGAGCCGTCAGTCATCAGCCGCTAAACGACCCACAAACACCACTGACAGGGAATGCCATGTCGCACGCACGCACGCACGCACAAGCTCTGCTGAAGCCAAATCCAACAAACATAAATCAAACTCCTGTGACTGGTGAGTGCCAAAATAATAAAACTAAAAATTACTAAAATCTAGAAATGTTCAGCATACTGCAAATTCCAGACATTTGTACGAGTCTGCTTGCATTCAATATGATTCAAAATGAAAAAGAAAAATTTATTAGTCAAGTCATACTGTGATTAGGCACTTACCCACATCCGGCTCATGTCATTTAGGTCTCCCTTGTTCCGCACCGAGTCTTTAATGACCTAATGAATAAACAAACACACAAACAAATATACGGTTAGACCAAACCTCTTTCACACAATTACTTTATGATACACTTTATGTGCCTACGGCTACGTTCACATTACAATCCACATTGCTTGACTTTCTAGTTTTTTTTTTTCCGTGAGAACAGATTTGCATGTCATGACGGTTTGCATGTATAATTCAAAGTGGTCTTCTGAAATAGCATGCACGCACATATTGGTACGTCTTTGCTTTTGTCATCTGGGTTAAAACACATATGGATGTGACTGCTCATTCGGTTCAAGCACTGGATGTAATTTTAGCAAGAATATGCTTGGGATTTTGCTCTGGAGGACAGCAAGGAGTTAATCATCTGTAATTGTTGAGGTCTAGAAAAACGGAGAAAGCCAGACACCTCGCTTTAGCCGTTTTAGCAGCAATCGCTAGGACTGCTATGAAACACCTACAGCCGGTGCTGAATGATGACATCAGCGCACGTCAGCATGTGCAGAGGCAAAAATTGCATGAATTCAGGACTGACCATACTCACTGAAGTCACATGACCATGCATCGGACATACTGTACATCTGATCTATGTATGATGTATGTAAGTAACTTAGATCTGATATGGAAAAATAAATAAATAACTAAATTTATTTATGCGTTCAGACAGCCCTAAGTTTCTGATCTGTGTCACTTCAGGCTGGTAATGTGAATGTAGCCGTGAGGTCCACTGGGTAGTTAAGTTCCCAATTTAAACCCTTACTGGGCCCTTTGGAAAATCTTTTGTGAACTTGCCAGTGGAACAGACCCTTTGTATAACAAATTACACAGAAGATGGGGTTTTTTGAAGGCACAGAGGAACAAGCAAGCAATCAACAAGCAACCAACTCTTAGGACAGATAAAAGAATCTTGAACAAATCTTGAACAATAATAATAAGACAAAAAACTGCTAAACTACTTAATATGATATTTTAGACAGAACATCATTTTGAAAATGTGTTTTTGTGCACACAAGACAAATTGGTAAATACTAGGTTGGGAAGTTCCATCTTCCATTGCAATTTCTATTTGAACTATTTTTTATCACATTTGTGCTCTGTTTTTATAGATTATTTGCAACTGATGTCACTGCTTGGCCTCAATCCACTTTACAGCAGCAGTCTGATTTCTAGACTGCTGCCTTCCCCCCCCCAATTCAGTCTTATCCCTACCTTGGTCTCTATAAAAAAATAATAAACATTTAAATCAATAAATGCTGGCAAATTGTTGCATGTCCCAATGTTCCCATCAGAGAGTAAAAAAAAACTATTTGTACAAACTCCATGCTTAGTCTGATCCAGCTGGCAGATCCAGGTGGAAATGGTTATATTGGTCTGTTCAATAAATCTAACCTGAGATACAGCGCTTGATTTTGCTTTATCTGCTATGTGCTTTTAATGGGTTTCAAATGTTATATTAGAACGAACTAAAAAGTCAATGCTGTAGAAAGATGCCAGACCTATTCTTACATAGTAAAATACAAAACAAAAGTAAATTCTAAACCCAAGGGTGGAAATGTAAACCGATTACTCTACCTCTGGGGCATAATAGAGGGAATTTATCTGTTCTTCTGTTCCGCATTCACACTTGGATTTTTCATAAGGACATTGTGTTTTAATTATTTAAATCAATATTAAAATTACGGTAATTATAACTTAAATACCGCAAGTTTGAACACTAAAAGCTAGGCACAGCTAGATCATCAGCATGGCAGGATGGCAACATCCAGTCACGTGAATGCAATCACACTGCACTTGTGTACACTCTAAGACCAAAACGTCTGGAGCTTGGCGAGGTCATAATATATCATGGCAGGGCTGCAGAGTTTAGGGTTTGGGCAGGCACTGGGAACGAGGATAGAGCTAGTTGACTCAGTATTATGCATCAAACTACAGCAGGGCCCCGACTTCAGTTCCGAGAGCATGTTCGTAAGTTGGATTCATTTGTAAGTCAGACGAAGTGAGTCTTGTACAGCTTTGAAACAAATATACAAACATGTAAAGCATAACAAAACTAAACACAAAGGTTTGGTGTTTTGCTTACACTCTCATGAGACTGCGCCTTTAAATCGCAAGGGGAATCACAGATATCGCTACATGGTATTTTACTGCGCACTTGAACGGAGGCCATCTTGTCTCAGAGCTGTATTGGACTGTAAACTCTGTCTCGTTGAGGTTTTTCCAAAATTAGAATTATTCACTATCGGGATAGCTTTGCAGCACAGCCATTCTCCATCATCGCGGGCCCAGACTGATTCATTGAAACCTGGACCCCCAGACGCGCACACATACAATATACAGGTACTGAAGTGCATCTTTTATATTCACTTACACACTGAAAATATTGTGCAGTGTCTATTTTTTGTACAATACACGTGAGCTACTTTTGCGATTTGTTTGCATCTACAAATGTCCACTGATCCGTGTTCTGTTCGTATCTGCACAAATTTTTAACTCGAATGTTCGTAAGTCGGGAATTTGCAGTACTGTATCTTCCTATGTGCATGTATGGATTTCGTGTTTTTCAAAACAGACCAGGGATCAACGGACCAGGGATGAGTAAATACCCGCACAGGTACATTACACCACTACTCACATTTGGGTGGCCATCTCTTAGGAGTTTGTGGAAGACGTGGCAGAATTTCCAGCAGAGCACTGCGTTGCTGGAGATGGGCAGGCGGTTGATGGCAGCCCAGAAAGTTTGAGCGCCCTTTTCGTGATGGGTGCCCAGGATGCAGGGTGGAGAACAGTTAAGAACAGCAACAAAAGTAAGACATTAAGACCTCACCCTAACCTTAGTGTGTTCTCGTGAGCCCTGGCCCTGGCCTAATCCTGACTCAAATAAGGGATGAAAAACAAAGCTCTAAAGAGGTGAAATTGAGTTCGTTGGTACTCTAGGGAAAGCATGTGCTAAATGACTGACACTAGGCAATAAGATCACTTAACAATAATAAGAACTATAAAATATTCTAACTAATATTTTGAAGTTAGACTTTAGTTCGTCATCATCTTGAATCATCATCATCATCATCATCATCATTTGTGAACACTACCCAGCAAGTTAACCTCTAGGAAGTGACTAGTTGTGTCCCTGGCTTGGATTCACTTCTGTTCATCTAGGTGATAGAAATAAAAAGGATATTTCTGGCATGCTTTTCTTTGACGGCGACCTCCTGTGTGTTAATCGCCTTGTTGATGCTCACAGCCTGTACAAAAAGACAGAAACAGAACGTTAATGTGACACTAATGAATGAGAAAAAAAACTAAGGAGATAACAAATAACATTTCTGTTTGTGCACTGGAGATAAAACTAATTAAACCAACAGGGTAAACAGTGCACTGGTAGCAGTGTCTCAAATACAAATTAAGTCGAGTGTCTGAACAGTGCATGACAGGTAGCAATGTCTCCAATACTTGCGCTTCCTAAAAACAGTTGTACAGCTTAGTAATACAATATGTTATATCTTGGTCTAAGGAAGAAGAGGACACTGAGGTTGGAGGT
This sequence comes from Clarias platycephalus, assembly GCA_030068275.1. Classification (NCBI taxonomy): domain Eukaryota; kingdom Metazoa; phylum Chordata; class Actinopteri; order Siluriformes; family Clariidae; genus Clarias; species Clarias platycephalus. The sequence goes on from JAQQZT010000003.1 coordinate 17,006,473, forward strand.
CAACAAGCTACAGAGGGGCATTTACAGAGCCATGAGCCATCTGTTACCCCTCACACAGTCTCATCTCTCCTGCTGCTGCTAAACATCGGCCTAGGTTTCAGCCATTATTTAATCTTTAGGACTTTAATCCTACCAAAACGATTGTTTCATATGAACCATCATAGACCTTTAAAAAAACTTTCACTTCTGTTTTATGGTGTTACTTTTGGATACGAAACTATGACCACACTGCGAGTGTGGGAGTCACCACCCTCTTTACCACATCCAGTGCTTCACTAAGGAGAAATGAACGAGCAAAGCTGTACACGAAACAAAGTTAACCACTCAGAGGCAAGCTAATTCTATTGAAGGATGACGCTGATGTGTACGCATGTAATTCAGATGATGAGAGCATTTAAATCAAGAAGTGCTAGAGATTTGTTTTTAGAACTAAATTATTGATAACAGAACTGTAAAGGTTTTGCTTTTAATTTAATTAATGTTAATTTCCGTCCTTACTTAGCTATGTTGACAGAGGCAGGATGCTAAGGATTTTCATTAAACTATAGAGGCCGTGGCTCTAAAAGAAACAGAAGAGACTCTGCTCTGCTTTCCGATCCTCTCCTGCAGCTCACGCTGCCAGACTCCTCTGGTAAAGGTGACAAGGCCAGGCTTTGTCTGGGCAAGGTGGATTTGAGGGATAAGTGTCTCATTAAGTCACAGCTGGGCTCTGGGAATCGGGGAGGAAGAGAGAGGATGGGAGGGATGAAGAAAATGGGGTGTTGGCTCACCCTCCAGAACAAACAGATCCTGCGTATTCAGGCTGGTGCGCTCGCAGCTCCAGTGCTCTGCCATGGACTCACCTACAGCTTCTTTGATTCATACTGGCTCTATAAACAGACCCTAGTTATGTTCTAGTCAGACCAAAACAAATTTATACACTCTTCAAAAATGCAAGTCATCTGTAAAGGGTGGAGGAGGAGGAGGTGCAAAACAGAAATGCCCTATGAAGGATGATTAAGTCACTAAATTACCAGAAAAGCCTCAAAAAAAAAAAAAAAACAAAAAAAAAACCAGCTTAAAAATCTTGTTAGTATCCAAGACCCATTATCTGCATCTGCCTCATACGCCCAGGCACTTAAAATAGTATCTGAGAAGGCAAATTTATCTGGAAAGGAACAGGGACTGCCATGGGTGGAGGGATAATGAGTGGAACGGATTTGGAGTCTTCTGCATCTCCAACAACGTTGTGCCACTTAATTTTTCACATAAACACCTTACGGTTTATCCCTCCAGTGCCAATTACTGTGCAAATGATTCTAACTGCTACCAATGATTACAGCATGGTATGCTACGGCTAGCTTTCTGGAGCATTTCCCCTCCTGTCGTAGCAGCCAATTAAATCCTTAATGGCTACGATGCTGGAAGGAGCAAAAGGAAAGCATCTGCCAGTGATACATCTGTGCTAAGAAACAAAGCCTCTTATATGAAATAGCCAAAGCACACTATAAATCAAATCGGTGGCAATGAACGCAGACACTAAGCACTCGTGGATATCCGTCCTTGAATGACCCACATGTCTGAAAAGGAGAACGATATTAAAAGCTGTACAAGTTAAAATAGCTATTCTGCACATCTGCACCATTTTGATATAAAATGTAATCCTAACTGACATGGTTGATAATTATACATGTCAAGGACAAAGAATAGTAGCATTAAGCAACTTAATTTTAATGTGTGCATCACAATTTATATTGAGGAAACGACACTTGGAAAAAAATACATTACTTATACTGCATTAGATAATTAGTGAAGAAATTTAATTTCTGACCAAATTTATAAATAAAACAAGGAAAGAATGTCAGCCTTAACTCCCAGCACTTTTAGCTGAGTCCACTCTCGCATACCTCACATTTTTACTACATTTCCTACTACTCTTTACTTTTATACTCTATGCTTAATGATGGTAAATTGAATAATAAAATAGAACTTGTACTGGTTACTCTAAGCACATGATTATTTATTTTAAGTGAATCTTAATCATGAATTCATGTTCAAAAAAATTCCACATCCAGACCTTATAAAATGTGAAATAACAGATGCCATTGCAAACAAAAAAAAGAAGTGAAGTTTCAACTATAGAGCTGTGACTATAATAATATGGACTATCGATTACATTTTTTGGCATTGCAATTTTCAAATAAGTTTGGATTCAATGGAACCAATGTTTACTGTCTGATTTGTATCGAGTCAATTCATCAAATAGACCAAAAAAAGCTAAATTAAATATTGCGTAACTGACTAAATCCCACAACTCTACTGGTAACCAGGTAAGAAATCCGGAAACACACATACATCACTGTTGTGCATGACCAGATGCTTCTAATATCTCCTGTCAGTGCTCAGCTATATTTAGTTTCTAGATCAGGTCCAAATGCTATCCAGTGAAATTAAGATAAGGTGACTGATTTAACCAGCCAGGTACACTGAACATCTGTCCCTGGATTTGAAAACTGATCGAGTGCAACATAATAAGATTTATAAGTAAAGCTCCAAAGTCGGCTAATCTGGCCGGTTTCCAAGGCCTTTAAACGTTGTTTGAATGCTACTGAAAAGACCCCTTTACAGGTTTTTTACCATGGACCATATAGAATATAATGCATGGTGCTCATAACAAGCTAAAGCTATCAGGCTTCACAACTGCAGATCATTCCGAAAGATCTCTCTCTGTATGAAAGAATGTAATCAGGTGACCAGCATAAAGTCCATATATCATTTTAGCTTTATAGAAAGCACAGATTAAAACCATCAAACAGTGTAACCGCATGACATTCATCCTGTTATCACACATTTCCACATTGCAAATCATCACGCTACAATGGGTCACGTCATGATGCATCATTACACCCCTACAAAAACCCGTACACACATCTAGTAGTTGAGCTATGTGTTGTTTATATATTATTTTTAGCTAACTATATACTATCTGTTCTCAAAGGGTTGTTGATCTGTGGTTTTCCTCTTGTGGTTATCCCACTAAGGTCATGACGGTATCTCGTTTCTTTTCTGGGTGTCCTATGCTGACAGTTTTAATTTCCTGTTGCACATTTACTTTGACAACAGGTACTACGCCTTTCATTTCATCTGAATGCTGCCAAAGAGAGAAAAATTTTATCTAGGAGATTTTGAACTATCTAGTGCTTTCAGCATATTTGTACAAACTGCTAAGTAACGGAACAAAAAAAAAAAAAAAACGGTTCAGGAAATCGTAAGCAGTCCTGAAATGAGGAAGTAATCAGGAAGTCTGAAATATGTGACTTCATCTTTAGGAGTGGTACACAACTGCTGCACACACATGATAATGATAATGCAATAGCTTTTCCTGACAATGGTTAATTTTATTAAAGTATCATCATTAAATGTAATATGTTTTTTTACATTAAATGTTTTTTTAAGCATCATTAATTTTTTATTAATGTGGGCATCTAGCTAAACGGGTCTTGTGAGACAATACATTAAATTGTTTAGTGTCAGAAAATGTAATGGATCAATTTGAGCTTTATATCTCAGCACTCCCACTCCTGCCCATTTCCTGTTGGCTAAAAAACACACCTCTGTTTTCTGAGCCAAACCAAACTATTTCCTCTTCAGCTCCCGCATTCATTCCTGCACAAACACAGACATGGTGCAGATAATGAGTAATGAGTGAGGTGGCTTTCTGAGACTTTAAGATTTGTGTATGACATAAAAAAATTTTTTAAAAACTAAACTAAAAATAGCCCTGCACTTCCTGAAACTCCCCTTATTTAGGGACGTCAAATCTGGAGACCAGTTTACGGCTAACACAAAACCCAGCACTATTAAATAACACCACTCAGTCAGTCTAAACACACACAAACACTTTAGTGAGCTGCAATGTCGAACCGACAGTCAGCTATTAGCCTCTTTTAGGAGTTTATTTTAGACAGTACTCTCTCCTGCTACTGCTCCACCCCGCCTGAAAAAGGTCACTTGACTGAAAGACAGCGGTTGTGTTCTTAAGCTGCTCCGGACCCCTTAAACACGCTTTTTAAAACTTGCACCATTGACTCACAAAGAACACCTAGTCTGTGATGTACCACTGTGATGTTTCAGAAGTAGAAACAAGACAGGCAATTCACCATACAGGTTAAGTCAAATGCTCTAACTTGCATCAATGCTAGTAAGTTCATATCAACCGGAAACATCTAGAACACCAAGCTCAGGGCTCAAAAGCCATAGGACCCTCAGAGGCCACCATCAAACATCTGCATGTATTAACCACAGAGGAAAAATAGACAGCACTTACAGTGTGGTTTGAACAAACAGACAACAGACATCTGAGGACTTGTCGGCAGACGTGTGTACACGTTATATGGCCTTGGGGAGAAAGTCAAAGGGACCAGAACAGGATAATGGTCCTGTAATGGAATAATAAACCATGTGGGTCAGTTTTATGAGCTTGAAAAGCAAAAGCGTCTCTCCATACACAGGAGTGTGAGGTTATTTTTAAGACCAGCTCATTTGCTCAATGGCTGGATAAGCTTTTAAAGAAAAGAAAAACTCTAAGATGTTTGCAGGTCATGTTTAGGGTTAGTTTAAATTTCCGATTATTCAGTTCACATCCCCTCAGAATCCCCTGATAGGTTCATCTAAACGCCACAAGTTTTCCAAAGTTGGTTCGGAATGCATTTTGAAAGCAGTCGAGATGTGGCAACAAATAGCAAACATTCCATTAAGGCTTGTGTGGCATGGACGACCACCGCTGCAGAGGCAGCTTATAATTTAGAGTTCTTATTTGATTGACAGTGTCCTGCCTTAGGTGAATTCTAATTGATTGAGCATGACTAACAAGTATAGTATAGTCCAGCTCTATCTGTATAATAGCAATTCTGGTGGGAGAAGGTCAGGAAAATGATTGACAAGCACAAGGAGACGCCTTTCACTTATTGGCTTGAATGTTGATGATTCAGAAATCTGGTTCAAAAATCTGCTTTTCTACTGAAATACAAGGAGAACAAGGAGCAAAACGTGTTCTGACATGGAACCTTAATATTCCACTAATAGTGGGAATAATTTCTCAATCAAAACTGCATGATGTAAACACCTCAATCAGGACTGTTTAAATCGATCCGGCTAGATTGGAATGAATTTTAAACTAGAATGAGAGGAGTGGTGTAAACCTTTTATAAATCATTTAATAGATAAATATTAGGCATGTAAACATTGATCTGATGGTTTCTCTTTTGTCGAATAAATAGATTCTTTATGTGCATGATTCCAGGAGGGAAATTTTAATTCCATTCCTGATCAGTAAACTCTGTTAACTCTAGGGCTGCACGATATTAGGAAAATATGCGATATTGTTGTTGAATATTGCGATAACGATATTTCTTGCGATATAAC
>JAQQZT010000003.1:17011975-17026450 GCA_030068275.1 Clarias platycephalus
TAATGCACCATGTCACAAAGCTCGAATCATTTCAAATTGGTTTCTTGAACATGACAATGAGTTCACTGTACTAAAATATAAAGATATAAGCGGGTATAAACAAAGTAAGGGCCCATCTGATTGGTCAAATTTGGACACAAATGCTTGGCACATAAATTATTTATCGCAACTCTTTGTGATACGGATATCGCGTATACCATTATCGTGATAACGATATTTTTTCGATATCTCGTGCAGCCCTAGTTAACTCTGTCTTTACTTTTGTCCACTGGATGAGAACAGAGGAGCACCAATTGGCTCACCTTGTACATAAAGTACATCTAACCAATCGCACATGAGGCTGAATTCTTTTAAACAATAAAAAACATAACAGGTGGAATTTATCAGAAAAGATAGGAAACCTAACCTAACCTCAAAGACGGAAAAAAATCCTTCTTCTGTTATTTCCCCAGCATATTAAACACTTCACAGTGAGCAGAACCACTCTGCACAAATCAAACAATAAAAGGTTTTATTCTGATGAAATGCTTTAAACATGTAAGTTTACACATCTTATAAGATTACACAATAGATTCCAAGTAAACAGTTAAGATGGAATCTCTAATAGGAATGATCTCAATCTGACTGAAGAATCGTTGACCGTGTACTGTAAACATAGCTACTGATAACACCTTTATAACCAAGAGATCAACTGGTCCAAAACTTCCAGTATCAAGTCGCGATGCATTTCCATAGGAAAATGCAACGGGTGATTGCTGAGTAACGGTAGATGACGATGTATTCTCTGGGAGAGAGTGTACAATTACGATCATTTCAATTGGGGAATTAAAGACAGAGAACATTAAAACTATTTGGTTTGGAATACGTGTAATAAAGAAAAAGAGTTGTTTTTTGTACTGAAGAATAATACAGTAATTACTCTAGCAATTGTATTGGCTACTCTATGATTTACCTTATAACTTATCCTCACCAAAGGCTTACATACAATAGATAGGATTAGTCTCTTCTAAATATGTTTATAATAGCATTATTACCCATTATTACCATGATAATACTCACATCTGAGCAGTAATTAAGAGAAGTGAGGAGGGTTTCTATGTTTCTTCTATGGACCCATATTCCTAGAGCTTACCAATTATTAGCTTAAACTTATAACATGACATAATACATACAACACAAGCCTGTTTAAACAGCCTGAAGGATTGTTTAAATTGTATTATTCATGCTAAATAAAAAAAATTGATGAATCAGAGCACTCAAATATTTTATTTTGCGCCAGAGGCAAACTGCAAGTCACCAAAATATCTATTCAGATAATACTAACATCATTAGGTATTTTCTCAGAGAATGAGGAAGAAAAACAGGAACAATTCCAAAATCCCAGAGTAGCACTAGAATTATATCCAAAAGTCCTCAAGTAAATCTGATCACTTCTTGAGCTCAGGTCAGTCAGTTGGGGAACGTACACCAGCCAATGCATGTTTTCATACCACTGTGAAATAGTGCATGACAGGAATACCTTTAAAAGCCAGGCAACATATAGGCGACGAGCTGACAGCGAACGGGAGTCACAGCAAGGCCATGGAGCTGAGCCGAAGCGATCCTTTGTTCAAAAAAACATGACCTGGCTTACAGGGTTTGCTGCGGTATTGTCAGTCAACAACCAAATTACTTAATCATCTTTTTGATAACTGTTCTATTCTGTTCAGGTTATAAATGATCCACAGCATAAACCACATATATTTGCTCAATTTAGATTCAGCTAAATCCACTCACAGGTATGTTTTTTCTCACACAGCAAATGGAGCTCATGATCAAACCAGGGACCACAGTCAAATTAGGGTTTATTTCCAATGCTGTCTGCAGCAAAAGATCACACAGAAAAAGGAACTAGTTCTGTCCACTGTTTTTTGCATCATCAAGCATCAAAAATTCACAGTGTTATTTCACCACACACTTTGTATATTGGCAAATTGTTCTGACACAGCAGATTCAAGCTTGTTTGAAGTTTAGCTAGTATTTTAGTGAAATACCGAAGTCAAACAAGTCAATACTCTGTATTTAATATAGGCTAAGACTGTGCTAACGTTGTATTTATTATTCAGACAAGTTGCCTGTAGTCAAACTGAGTTAGAGTCAGAGGTATGCAGGAAAAGTACATGTGCCTCATTTAAAGGAAATAGTTGTTTAGCAAAAATTGCTAGTAAATTATTTTAATGAATAACACAAAATCCATTCAATTCAGTGTTAAAGCTAATCAATGTCAATACATTGCCCTTAAATCGCAAACAGGTGTTAGGGAGGAATATTTTCACTACCTACAGATTCTGTTTTAAAGGGCCTGAATATATTACATAATAAAACAAACAGCTGAGAAGTTTTATTTTTAATAACAAATGTGCTTACACTTTTTTTTCATTCTGGAGAAATCCCCAAGCTAGAAAACGACACTAGTTACATTTACATTAACACCATTTCTTCAATCCGACTAAAACCATTCTGATTTAATGGTTTACATGGACGCTGCCCTCATAAGAAGCGTGCTTATATGATCAAAGTATTTAATCAGAATATGGTTCTGCGCACTGTGAAGCATTTAAACAGACAGAAATATAACAGAAGTAGTAGGATATTTCTCCAATTCTGAGGTTAGATTAGGCTTCCGATCTTTTCTGATAAATCCACCCTTCCGCATTATGACTGATTATAAGAACTCAGACCTGGGTATGATCGGTTAGAAGCTTTACTATGTGTTAAGTAGTGAGCATAGGGTCAAACTGTTCCGACTGAGGTGTTATTAGCTGTATGTGTATTTTATTCCGATTAGGCTATACTTCTATTATTAGTACAACATTAGGGTAACATAAATGCACTAATGATCATAACATAGCATGCACAGACAAATACAGTTTTATAATAAAATGTATGCGTGTTACATTTTTAAACAAGTCAGGTTTAGCGATCAATTAATATTTTTTTTTTTGGTTGACTTGTCTATATCAGCTTTAACAGCAACAACTCGACCAAGTACAGAATGAGAGCTTGCTCTAAACAGATATTTGAACAGCACAGAAGTGGCTTTCAGAAGGGCCATGGTTAATTCATGGTTATTTTAACTGACCTACAAGTCTCTCAACAGGAGAAAGGGGTACTTCAAGATTTCTAGGTATCTGTCAGTGGGACAGTCCACCCCTCAGACTGGCCAACAATCCAACCTCTTTGGAAATCAGACATTTCTTTGGGAATTTTCACTTCCATGCATGCTTTATGATGGGTCTGATCTATCTTATAAAACGTTTTGGTGAATACATTTTATCACAAACCAATAGGTCTCTATTTACTTCTTGCATGTTTGTCTAATAGCACTTAGAACAGCTAGAGGTTTGTAATTGATCATTCACAGGGCACAGACTAATCCAAGCCCGGAGACAAGCAGTGTTGTGTCAAGGAGTATAAAGGAAGCCAGTTAGGAAGTTTCATTAGTAGGCAGCTCAGACCTCTTAAGAAAAACCCCGCTCGTTATTTGGGCTGCACTACAAACACCATTACACACACACACACACACAAATATATATACATATACAGAGTCACAAACCCACTTACATATGCTTCACACACGTCCATATAGCATTTATAACGCCGGCCCACGTTTAGCCTGCTGGCTATTGCTCTGTAAAACACTATCGGATGATGAGAAATGCCGAGCCAAACACTAATGCACACGCACACACACGCACACACACGTAACAATGTAGCAACAACCCGACTGAGGTTTTTTTTTTTAAAAACAACGGCGCGCGCGCGCCAGCAGCGGTCAAACTATTGGCACAAAAGCTAAGCATACTTGTTTGCTGCGATGTAACAACCAAATGAAACAACGTCCCCCTCCACATGAAACCCCAAGATCGAGAGGAAAAACGAGGCGAGAACTTACCATTTTACTCAAGTCCATAGTTGAGGGGATAGAGAGACAGCGGCGCGCTGTAGAAGCAGAGCAGTTACAAGTCTGAATCTACATCTAACGGGAGAGAGAGAGAGAGAGAGAGAGAGAGAGAGAGACTAGGGGAGGGTGAGAAGGAAACGAGAGAGGAAAAGAGAAGAAGGGAAAGGAGGCGAGAGGAGAGAGGCGGAAGGCTCCGTTAACTCAACATGTGCCCCGGTTCGCTACAATATCACCTCCCTCCACATTTCCGGTACAAAGAAGCGTCTGGAAAGAACCGACTGCAGAAAAGAGAACCCACAGACGCGACATTTATCCTACAGCCCCCGAGTCCAGGAGCCTGCATGCACCAGAAGAACGAGGGGCGGGGGGGGGGAAACGAGTGATTGAACAGGCTAAATGATATCAGCCCTACAATTATACGAACTACAGTTATTCTCTTTATTATACACTACATCCGATATCGCGCGTCCGTCATCTACAGCACTCGAAAACACACGCAAATAAACAACCGATATTCTTCACGACGTCGATAAAAGCATTACACCATCGCCTCAATGTCTTAAACTTTTGTAAACGATTGTTTACGCGCGGTGTCCGTGAACGCTGCCCTCGTGTGGCTGCTATCCGTCTTAGCTGCGTCTTTAACATGATCATGTTAAGATTTTAGCCAACCGAAATTTACTACCAACCGACCGATTGATTGTAGCCTCCGAGTATGAACGAATAGAATTGATTAAATGTTCAAATCTGAGTGATCTAATTAGTAGGAAAATTAAACTTTTTGAATAACATCCATAAACGAAACATTAGTGCAACTGAAAAAGTGTGTTTACTTGCTACGTAATGTCTGAAAAGACCTTGGAGAGGAATGAGGAAAGGATTGTTTTATTTTAGCTCTCAGATTATTCATTTGTTCAACTGTGTCCTAGTCAGAGACACAGTACAGAGCTGGAGACTATCCTGCGAACTCTGGGCAAGACCTCACACGAAATAAGGCACACCAGTTCATCACAGGGCACCATGATCGCACACCCACAGTTTACTCCTTGCGTAGGCAATCCAGCCACCGGCGTGTTAGAAACTGGAGATCCCAAAGGAAACCTACAGAGACAGGGTAATCGTGAAAAGAAATCCACACAGACATTAACCCGAGTTTTGGGATCGAACCGGCAACCCAGAAGCGTAGTGCTACCCATGCTCTGATTATAAAAATGTAAAAAGATTTGTGCCTACTTGACTTCCAAGGGATTTATTTAAATTTACACCAATTTGTTTTGCTCATCATTAAAAAAAAAAAAAGTTCATTATAAACTCTATGTGAACATTTAAAAGACTCTGCTCTTGCAATTAATAATAATTAAATGCTTCTAGTACAGCACCAGAGACAATGAGGTAGAGAGGAGCTGTCGCCAAAACAAGCCATGCTATTCACTGGTTTGTCACTCGCTCACTGGTACAGTGCACAAACAGCTAAATCTTCTTTCCTTCCCCCAAAGATGATCAAGCAGCAAAAAACAAGGGTGTTGTGTCAGTTTATATCAAGGACTTCATGAATGCTCAAATCTGATTGGTCAGAAAGAAGTGATAAATTGACATTTCTATTCTATAATTAACTATGACTAGAACGGTAGATGATCCAGTTAATCTGTTAAAATAATACATAGATTTAAAATGATTTATTTTGGTTTCACATACGATTGCTTAGAAGCTGCCTATGTATGTAATATTGAGCGAATCAGTGCCTCCTCCTCATCAAGAGACCCAGTGAATGGATGAAAGTAAAGTTATTTGTTTTCACAGAGTTTATTTTTCAAGAATGGGGGCAAATTTTCCCTCATGGAACTTTGTCATGTCACCTAATGTTACCGCCACGTGGGGCAAACGTGCTTAGTATATATTTATTCTGACAAGATGTTTACATGGCTAATATTTATCCACTGTAAGTATTATAAAAGGTTTACATGCCCCCTCTCATTCTGATTGGGCCAGATCAAGTCAGACTGTTCTGACTGAGGTGTTTACATGATGTACTTTATTCCAATTGGCCCATTACTCCCATTATTAGTACAGTATTAGGTTCCATATAAACGCAGCTAAGAATCATGTTGATAACGTTGTGTGCATAGACACAGTTTTATGATAAAATTGTATAAAACATTTGCAAGTCATAAGAAAGTCAGGTTTAGCAATTAGTTTATTACATCATATGTTGACTTGTCTTTAGCAACTGTAGGAAAACAACTTGACCAAGTACAGAATGAGAGCAGGTCCAGGTCGACCAGGTTGTGACTCAGGTACTGTTTTAACCCTTTATTTAAACTGAAATGTACATCTCTCAACAGTAGAAAGGGGTACTTCAAGACTACTAGGTACTGTATTTGTCTGTGGGACAGTCCATCCCTCAGACTGACCAACAATCCAGCCTCTTTGAAAATTCTTTGGAATTTTTACCTCTATGCATGATTTAAGATGGTCTGCTCTATTCTATAACACATTTGTATACATGCACACATTTTATCATTAACCTATGTTTCTTTATTTACTTCTTGCATGTTTGTCTAATAGCACTTAGAACTGCTTAAGGTTTGTGATCGATCATTTCACTGGACATAAAATAATCAAAACCCCAAACACAAGCAGTGTTGTGTAAAAGTGTATAAAGGAAGACATTTAGGAAGTTTCATTAGATTATGGATTTTTTGATTATTTCATCATGCTTAGAACTTTTGTGCAAGTAGCTAAATTTTTTGTGTTAACTTAAGAATAAAAAAAGTAGGTGTTTAGTTCTGTAAGTACAGCTGCTTTAAAGTAAGCGATAACATGGAGTATATTTTTGCATGGATGTTGCACATTAGCCGTAACTACTACAAATACACTTTTTTATTCTTTACCAAATAAAATTTGTAATTTGTAGTTGGCAAATTGTTGAGGAACAAAACACATGGGATGTACCCTCATCTTATAAGCAAATCATCAACTTTGGCGCAGTAATGGATCACATCACACTACCCAGTGGTTTATTATTTTCTCATAAACATTACACCCCATCTTGTTTTAATCCTTGGGGCAGTGTAACTCTGACTTACTATAAACACATACTTAGCCTTTTGCTAAGAATTAAATGTTTTTGACGACAGGAACAAGACTTATATGACCTTTACGAATATGTTTTATATAAAACTTTTAATACATTCCCTATGGAGTACCTGGGTTCAACTAACACTTAGCTCCAGCTTTGCATTGTTTAGCTACAGTATCAAATATTCTGTGGAAATACAAAGATTAAAATAATACCATAAAAAAACAATAGGGCCTCCGCACACTGACATCTGCACTATGAGACCTCAACACTATCTTAGCGAGGCGATGATGTCATCATGGTGACATCATAGTGCTTGCTGCTGAACAATATACTATATGGCCAAAAGCATGTTGACACCTAACTAATCACACACGTAAGTGCTTTTTGTATATCCACGTTCAGATTTTGTTCCCATTTCATCCCAATGGTATTTATTGGATGGTAGATTTAATGGTTGAAGTCAGTTTGGAGTAGGCTACTTAGTTTGAAGGAAGAGAAAATGCACATCATACGAAAACATGCTATACAATTCTGTGCAACGTTGTGGCAACTCTGTGGAAAGGTTCACATATGGGTGGTGTCCACAAACCTTCAGCCATATAGTGTATAAAAGTGTATTTTTAAAACTTAGTGTCTGTTTGAGTCTAGAGGACCGTCTTGTCTTATCCATGAAATGCCAGCTAGGTTGGCAAGTTTTCAAGCCAGCGTACTCATGTATTGTTTAAAAGGTGTGACCTTGAACTCATTAAACTAGTGGAAATAAGTCAGCTACAATGAGCGATGCATCCAAAATCACCAGATAATGTACAGTAAAGGGATAATAATACAAATCAGAATACTAGGTTTGCTACTGTTTATATAATACTGTTACTGCAACATAATGCTGTCAGAAGAAAGAAAGATCACATTCAAAAACATCCTTGGTAACTGCATCGACAGTGTTGCAGTCATTTCATCAGTCCTGTATATAAATATCTCTGACACGGACATTAAATTACTACCTGTCCAAAAACATGTTTAGTTAGGACCAATGCCTTGAGTGATATACATAGCAAAGTTTGAGGAAATCTGACCATGCTTAGTGTTTATGGAGAAAGGAGAGATAGGGATTGTATTTATTAATAATAATAATAATAATAATAATAATAATAATAAATTATTATTATTATTATTATTATTATTATTATAAATAAAAATGTAACTCCAAATACAAATATAAAGACATGAACATATGGAGGAGTAAATATACAGACACATATTGTGTCAATGCATTACACACCAGTCAGTCTCTTGTTGGAATGAAACCCTTCAATCATGTCAGACCTCTGTGATTAAGCCTGGATATCACTGAACCACACTTAGGGGAAAAAAACTCTCTCTGAGACTGAGACTCTCTCATTTGGAGATGGCATGACACCACTTTTTCAATAACAACACCTTTAGATGTTTATCTGTTTTTGTAATTAAATTTTTTTTTTTTTTTTTTTTTTTTTTTAACAACTACACCTGGATTTAACAAAATCCATTCATTTTCCATGTTTCATATCACAATCAGAGTACATCCTGACTCGGGTCCCAACATATTACAGGGCACAAGCACACACAGAATCGCACACTACAGGCAAATTGGAAACACCAATCAGACTACTGCATGTCTTTGGACTGTAGGAGGAACCCGCTGTACCAGGAGGAAACCCACCAAGCTGGAGGCGAGATTCGTATCCACTAATCCTGTGGGTGTAAAGCGACAGTGTTGAGCACCACCATGCCACCCCCAATGCTTGAAAGCGCCTTTTAATTTTTTTTCCCCCTACAGATAACTCCTTCACACAAAGCTCACAATATGTGTGTGTACAGATAGATAGATAGATAGATAGATAGATAGATAGATAGATAGATAGATAGATAGATAGATAGTATACAATATAGAGCATAAAAAATTAAATCACTTCTAACAAGAAAAATAACTAGTCAAAAAATTATTTCTTATCCAAATCCAATTCCATTTTTTACAGGATCCAATATGAGGTGCGTTAATAGTCAAACCGGGACCTTTAATTGTACAAAATAACAGAACATTTAAGAGAGTAAAAACTTCCGTTGTTTCTCTATGTAATTCCCTGCTACACTCATGCACTTATAAAAGCAATTCACTAGTGCTTGGATACCATCAAGGTAGGGAGTTTTCTCAGTATGCCAGAGCCATGATCGGACTCCCTGCTTCATGTCTGAAACGCGAGCCTCCCAGGAACTCCTTAAATGGCCCAAACATGTGGAAATCACTTTGAGTGAAGTCAGGACCGTACAGGGCATGTGGTAAAAACTCCTAACCGGGTTCCTGTAATGGCAAGTGGTGTGGTGGGCAGTATGGAGTCATGCATCATCCTGCGAAATATCAAAGATTTCGGTGATCAAATCAGGCAATTTCTTTCCATTATAGGACCATTAAAGGCATTGCTGGGAGACAGTTCCAGGAATTATAACAGTGTAAGGAAAGAAAGAAACAGGACATATTTTTTTATTTATATATAAATAAATTATTATTTTTATTTTTTTTATTTTATATTTAAGCAGGACATTTTGACAAGAAATACCTCTGCGGTTGTGTATACTAGTGTACAATATTATCATTTTCTTCAGTAACAGACATCTATTCTTTTCTAGTCTGCAAAGATCTCCTAAAATATTTTTTTACACTCATAGAATCTTTTAATCCACTGCCTATGTAGTGAGGCCACAGGTCAGGACCTGCATGTTTTGCTGTCTCAGGACTTTGTTTGCATTCTTTCTCTCTTTTGCTCTCTCATTCTCCCTTTCTTTTTCTCTCCCACAATTATTGATCCATCACAATGAGAAAATGACTACAGGAACACAGGAAATAGCGGCAGGGTTCAGAAAGACCAGGGAACAATGGATAGCGCAGTACCCAAAGCAGTGAAAGAACGAATAGCGGAAAACAGTGTTTAGGTGATAAGAATGGCTGAATAGGTGATGAGGTGTGGTGATTATGGCACTCCTTTACAGCACATGACAGTAAAAACATTAAATACACCAAGAGTTTTTGACAAAAATCTAATAATAAAAACATTTAAATATTTCCTAAAATCAATCTAAAATTACTCACAATACAAAAATACTGAAAAATTCTGCAATCAATGCTTGGTCAGTGTATAGCAATATGCAAAAACGTGGATTTCACATCAGTAATGCGATGTTCAGTGCGATCACGTACATTATGGCCAAGCTACAAACACGGCATAACTGCAGCAGAAGTTGCAATCCGTTTACATTCATACAGTATCTGATGACAGAGCGTAAGCGTTTTCAGTGCAGTCCATATAAATTTTGCATAGCAACTAAGGTTGCTGTGGTATGATTCAAATGAGTCCCAAGATAGGACGACTGGAGGAAGGAACATGATTTTGATGTTAGCATCAGTAATTTGACATAATTATCCAGCCATAACAATCTTACTCTCTGTACAATTTGTTCCTAAGTGTTTGGCCTTACAGGAGAAAAAAAAACTCTGGAGGCCAAGAACTTTAAACAGGGACAAAAGAGGAACGTGGGAACATAGACTCTGAGGATAAGCTACAATAATAAGGCCACACTGAGATATAAGTGCACTCATATTGAAATAGAGTGGCCTAAATTAGCCTGGCAGGCTTTTACATGGGACTTTTTGCCCAACTGTATTTTATAAGATTTTAGGCCACAAGACACATTCCGTTAGGAGAAGGGCGGCACCACACAGTTCGATCGGCTTACAAACCATTTGTGTTTGCACAACAGTTAAATATAGCCATACTGCATCCTTGAAGAATTAATGAGCTGGGAACTTCAGCTGGATGAAGCTCACATTTATAGTCAGAAGCCACAACACAGGAATGTTGTCTGGAAGTTTTCCTTACAAACCCAACCTTAAGTAGATTACTGACTAGTCCATGGCCTAGCATACTCGTGTCATTACAGAGCACTCTGGAAACACCTTCTCATGTGAGTAAAACTACACAGCAGGGTCTCAGTAATATAGGCACACAGAAGGCGAAGGCGAGCCGAGGGACCAGATCATAACTGACAGTGGGCTTCATTTATCAAGCGCAATACAAAAGGATACAAAAAAAATAAAACAAAAGAAATTTGGTGTTTGTGAAAATCCCACCGATTTGGAGAAAAACAACTTGGAATTTACTTATATTTAAGGGTGCTCTTGGACGATAGTCAAGTTTAAACTGCTTATTTTATTACATTTGCAGCATTTAACAAATGCCCTTAAGTGCTCTGTAGCCTGGGCTGAGTTTACTTGGTCAGGGACTACGAGTACCATCTCAAAACACTCACTCACTCTTTAATTAGGAAACATTTAGACAAATACAATGAATAATTTAACTGCGGCAAAAATGTCACTCTATACATACAGTATATTACTTAAAGATTGATAAATGAGGTCTAGTGTTATCATTTCTACTGAGGTTGGATCAATGGACTTGAAAAAATAACTTCTTGAATAAATGTTGTGCTCTGGTATTTTGAGTGATATTAAATACTAACTACATACTGAACATTTAAAAATACTTGAACACATTCACAAAGCATGACTAAAGCACAAGTTCAAGTAATGCATTCAAGGATCCTGACTCATTTGTGGAGTTGTAGTTCGTCATAGTGTGAACGAGTGACCCTAAACGTACTGTACATGCATCACATGAGCCCAGCAACACTAATCCATGCCACTGTCCCACTTATAGACTGCCTGAGGGAGTAAGTTTAAAAGTGTCTGTATGTTAGAGTTGGTGCATCAAAAGAAGAACAAACAAGTTCTGTCATATAACTCGATATACCAATATATGCCAATATATTGATATATTTAATAAACACAAACAAACGTGGGTGCATACACGCATGTACATACACAACGACAAGAACAAGGCATTCAGCTACAGTGTTTAAATCCCACCACAAGCCCACCAGTAAAGCTATGCAATGCAGCATGCTTTATGAAATGCGTGACCTACTTTCTAGCTGCCTTTGGATAGGGAGGGGGGAAATGGAGGACCCTCACAGCAGCAGGAAGAACAACGGGAAAGCATTTATTTTGACCACACACTCTGGAATGCACTACAAGGTTTGGTTTTTGTGATATGATAGCCACAATTCCCAACAAGTCACGCCCCTCACATATTTCAGGAGGTGATGACTCCTCGTCCTGCCAAAAATAAGACACTGCTCCGTGATTGTGTGCCTCACTTCCTCTCCATTGCTTCTTGGCTGTATGACACTAACCATAAGCCCTGGGTGTCTGAGATTAGAGCCGAATTGATTTTACTGTTGAACCTGATAAAGCAGGGATAGGCAAATCTGGTTCTTGAGCCCCTGAGGCCAGAATAGTATGGTTTAAACTCTTTATGCTAGTTGGTTTATGGGTTGAATAACGTGTGTCAGAGCTGGAAATTCACCTCTGTACTCTAACCCTGAGTCACACCTCAGTCTGATACAAGTGCATCTCCAGTGCATTACTACCAGCAAACGTGGCATAGGTATTACACCACTGATTTGCTTGCTTGTTATTAAACCCGCACCCAGCCGTTACTTTTGATTAGCCTGCATGTTTCAAGGCCAATGTGATGATTGCAAAAGCCAATAAATACAGTTTACTGGAAGATCCATTTAAAAGCCTAGACAAATGTAATTAACAAATTTAAACATGGATATGATAGTCAATAGTACACTCACAGTGCAGCTATACATGACCATACACACAGATCAGCTGTGTGTATAGAGTCAGATTAGCTTTTTATGTCTTTTTACACCTTGTAAAGCTTTTGGTTATCTGCGTCAAACAAACTAGGAGTGACAGACAGTGACAGAAGTCAGAGAGTGTGTTCGGATGACCTCATCCTCAAGGCTTCCACACTCAGCAGTCAGGACAGATCTATTATAAATAAATTTATAAATTATAAATAAATAAATTTACAGTAATTTAAGTGTGATAAGGTGCAATTACAGGCTTTAGGTGGTGTTTACGAGATGTGTGTTGATGCTGGTGGTGACCTTAAACAATGCCTGGAAATAGGCAAGACAAACAGAACATTTGTGCCAGACAGCTTCTGAAATAACAGTTAGAAACATCCTTGAATCAATGCCTTGATCAATGCACTTCCTGTCCTGGGCTTCCTGCACGTGTTCTCATGGAAACCATGAACGCTTTTTCAATTAAAAACAAATTAAGCTCATATTTGGGGGGGGGAAACAAACATCTCTCTCACTCTGTGTGTGTGTGTGTGTGTGTGTGTGTGTGTTACCTGGCTGCGCTCAAAGTTCTCCCTCTCCACCTCCAGGCTGTTGGCTCCTCCAGCTCTGCGGCTCAGCACTTTGGGGAGCGGGTTCGGGACCTGCTGCATGGAGCTCTTCATCCGGTCCATTTCCAAACACAAACTAGTACTAATAGATTACTGGGTATTAATACACACGGAACCGAACCAGAATAAGCGCAAACTTTCCATCCACGTTCTCACGTCTGAGCATTTCACTCCGATGAACGTGTGATTACTATATAAACCAGCTCTAGAGTCTGAGTAAACACAACACAGCGCAGGAATGAGCGGATTCAACACCAACCCAAGAGCAAATAAAGCAGCAGGAGGAGTCCTCTAAAGGTGGCCTATGATTGGAGGAAAATAGATTTGTCCCACCCACTGAGGGCCGATTCTTGTATTTGATTGGTCGGCTTGGGATCATCTGTCCCTATTTTTCAAAGAACAAGTGCTCCAGTGTGGGAATTAAAGATGGATTCGGCTTGTATTTTACGTCAAAAATCAAACAGAATAAATGAACAATAATTTTAAGGGGGGATAATTACAAGTTTATTTCGTTAAATCAATTTGTATAACTTGACAAAGTTTACTGGAATACTGGAATACTGGAAAGACTGGAAGTTTTTTATTTCATTCATTCATTCATTCATTTATCTTCTCTACCTCTATCCTGAACAGAGTCGCAGGGGCCTGAAGCCTATCCCAGGATACACACTGGACGATGCAAATCCATCACAGGACACACACAAATCACTGTATTGGGAATTTGTGATCTCTAATCAGCATGTCTTTGAATTGTGGGATGAAACCAGATAACCCCGAGGAAACCTACAAAGCATGGGGAGAACATGCAAACTCCAGACACGCAGCCCTGAGGTGGGAATTAAACCCACAACCCTGGAGGTGTGAGGCCACAGTGCTAACCACCGTTCCCCCTGGGAGAACTTGTTCTTGTATTTGATGAAGAAATGTCTGATACATGGAAAAAGAAACAATCAATCAGCAACAAACTATGCAAAAAAGAGACATAAAGCAACACCAAACTCATGGTGTTTTTAATCAAGTTCAAGTTCAAGTAGGTTTTATTGTCACTTCAACCATATACAGTTAGTACACAGTGAAACGAAACAACGTTC
>JAQQZT010000003.1:17031396-17049707 GCA_030068275.1 Clarias platycephalus
CAAAACGGAAAACAAATTAACAAATTCAAAACCAAATTAACAAATCCGAAAACAAAATAACAAAAACAAAACAACAACAAAAAATAGCTTTGGGTTTTGTTATTTTGTTTTCGGATTTGTTAATTTGGTTTTGAATTTGTTATTTTGTTTTGGGTTTTGTTACTTTGTTTTCAGTTTTGTTAATTTGTTTTGCACTTCACGGCCACCCTATATGTTCCAAGTTAGTGCAGAAAATAATGGCACTGTTTGCCTGCTTGTGAATCTAAACAGCTCCAACCTTTAGAACAAAAAACTACAAGAGAAAAATATTTATTGACTAATTTTCATGCCTAGACAAACTAAATAAGCGAAGTGTATTTTTTTTATACTTGAATTAACCGATTAACACAACCACAAGTTACTGTAATACCACAATGATTTTGAAGTTAAATTTAATTCTTGATTAATGAGAATGGAGTAAGAAGCAGTTTGAAGTAGCTCGCGATCACATGCCGTTTTTACAAATCTCGCGATCACATAGCGGTATCCTAACGTTAGTCACAAATCCCGCGAGACCGTCTGCTACATACCGAGAACGCCACATTACAGTGTAGGACAGAGACAAGGAAGATGGCGGCGCAGGAGACCGAAGCAACACAGCAATCCACCGTGAGCAACGGCGAGGTAAGGGCGACAGAAATAGCGAATATAGACGTAACACACTAGTCTCCATGTTAAAAAATAAATTGGTTGTTTTATAGGTTCAGCAGGTGAAACTCTTTGTTGGTTTTATTACAACAGTCCAAATTGATGCCGGTCGGAATGAACGATTCCCCTGATTCACTGTGCGTTTAGTCGCGTTGCAGTTTCCCACCTGTATTCCGAGTAAAGGTCCCGCCTTCTACGTTTGGATTGGTGCGCTTCTTCCGTTACGATTGAATAATAGGCGACGCGCTGAAGCGGTCAGCCTATGAAATATAGAAATGCTTTGTATGAGTCACAACAATTAACCAACCCATCAGCGGTAGGCGGTATTTGACAGAAGACGGGTAGTAAAAGGAAAAGAGAGAGATAATAAAAATTGTAGCTAGGCTAGTAAAGGTTATTTATCGTTAACGTGACAGTCTCTCTTGTCTATTGTAAATTGTTACGCTGAATTTGAGGACACGTGACTTGATGTTTTTTTAATGAAGTTGACAATGTGATGCACTGGATTAAGGATGACGTCCAGTTCGGCCCGGTGTTAGCTCGGTGGCTAATGGACTGTCAGATAGAGAGACAGATGCTAAGCAGCAGGCTCAGTGCAGATGAGCGGCTTAGGTAGCTCGCCTCATCTGTACAGTCTTATTCTGTGTTCTTATACAGCTCATCTGTACAGTCTTATTCTGTGTTCTTATACAGTCTTATCACTGCATGCTATCGTCAGGCGTGTAGGTTAGTTTTACAGGTCAGTCTGGTTGGCGTGATGTGGGGGGGTCTGTGTGTGCGTGCGTGCGTGCGTGGTAGTTTTTACTACACAGCAGGTGAGCGGGTGAGATCACAGGCCCGGGGAATTAGCAACAGCTTCATATATGTTAATCCAGTCCTAGGATCAGGGATCAGGTCTCTCAGCTGGATGTGTGTGTGTGACGATCTTATCATGTCTGCTCTTTAATGAGCTGACTTTCACTTGGACATTTTGTCCTGTCTACATTAAAACAATGTTTTGTCCTTTATATCAGTGTCGCACTGTGCTCTCCTGAAGGAACGTCATCATCCTCATCTGTTGGTGTGTTCATCATGTTAATTATAGTGCTCCTAATGTGTGTTTTGCAACAACATTTAAAGGGTCCATTAACCTTTGCACCTATAGCTGAGACTGGCACATGCTATGTTCACTCAATTTTGAGGAGATCGATGACACTGATGATGTCATGTCTAAACAATTTAATTCAATTAAATTTTATTTGAATAGCGCTTTTAACAATGGTCATTGTCGCAAAGCAGCTTTACAGAATCAAAAGAAAGGTAGGGAAATGAGTATGAAATGTGTGAGAAAATTTGTATGAATCAAAAAGATTGTCCCTAAACAGTGATTGACATCCATTCTCAGATGCGATTGCTTACATATCTGATTCGATCCATGCCCAAGTATGCTGTATCTTCCTCAAGACCATCTCTTTAAGGGTGTTTTCATGTTAGGGCCCCGCAATCACTTCTGAGACTCCAAAGTTTGATTCATTTTGATGAGATTGACATTGCAGGCCACAGTGTCGGTGCTAAACCTTTAAATGAGATATTGCTTTAGGTCAATCACCATTTCTTGTTTGATCTATAAGACTGACTAAACAAACAGTTATTTAAAAAAAAGATCATTAAAGCCTGTTCTGTCGTATTCGTTAAGGTTGAAAATGCATCGTTAGCTCTTGATTCATTTCAAGTCAAGTTTCTACTTAATTACACAACTGTGACGTATAGCTGCAGTGCAATCTGGGGGATTTAACATCAGTCTTTACTAACGAGTAAGAATAAAAGCTCCAACTTGTTTGTTTTGTCAGGAGTAATAGCTGTTCTCGCTGACAGTTTGAGATCGCTGACATTTTCATTTTACTTCATTTGACTGACTCTTATCCAAAGTGACTTGGAATTGTTAAAGGGAAATTTGCACCTTGGGACATTTGGTATGCACGGTTAGTTTAAAAAAAAAAAAAAAACATGGATGCCTTAACAAAGGTGTGTCTTTAGTTTAAGTTTGTGAAGCTCATTAAACCTAGTTTAACTGCATCTTTTACAGTTACAGTCCTGAGTGACTGCTTGTGGTGGTTGGCTTTAGTGAACGTCAAACAGTCATGCAGCATGTTGGACCGAAACTGTGAGCAAGGCGACTAACCTTAGTGTTAAATGTAGTGTGGATGATTAACATTTCAGAACAATTAGTATGGTCAGTGTTAGAGATTTAACCAGGTCCCCTTTGTAGTTTACCTGATCTAAGGGCAGTGCTGGTATAAACAATAAGTAACAAATGGGTGCTTTTAGAGTTCATAGTGTGCCTTAGAAAGAAACTTATATTTAATAAGACTACCTCAAGTTGACGAGTCTAAGGCAGCATCAGGTTTTTGCTTAAGGGTCCAACGGCTTCATCTTGATAGGTTGTGAGTCAAAATCACAGCATATTTGCACTACTAAAGCCCTTCTACTGATGTTAGAAGCTTCTGTAACTATACGAGTAATAGCGGTATCCCCCTGTGACTGCAGCACAGCATGCTATTCTCTCGAGAATTATAACACCATCCGACAAATTATCCCAATAAACACTGAAATTAAAAAAATTATTTCTGTGTGAACGTATTACATATGTTTTTTTCTTTCTTTTATTGTCTGTGGCTCTAAAGTTTTTCTCTCACACAAGGACAGAAAATGATTTTCAGTGACATAACATCAATGTTATTTCGATGATGTATGTTAATAGTTGATTTATTTTGCTGAACTATAAAATAAGAATGGCTGAAAGATAATCCTTTTGGTATTTTACGTTTATTTTTTTTTGTCATTTCAGGGATGTAAAACAAGAACTCATTATCCAACATCTTGTTACTCTGCTCTTGTCAAGGGTTAATCTAATGATAATACATAGGAAAAATGGGGACCATGTCTTTCATGGCATAAAATATTACCAGGACAGGCGTAGAGAAGTCAACATGGGGTTTTATTTCCAAATCCAAGTTTTTTTTCCCCCATCTTTGCAAAGAGACTTCAAATTAACATGGCTGCTCAGAGTTTGAAATTAAAGTAAAACTTACCCTTAAATGATTTATACTGTGTACACACATGTTTTCTGTAGATTAATCAAGATACAGATAGATTTGTTTGTTAAATCAAAAACACTGTCTATACAATTCACTGTTTGAGAGAGAATATCTACGTCACTCAGCCTAGCACCAATTTCCCCCTTTGTCTGTCGATCTCTGTTATATCTCTCAAGCGATATCGAAATAATTTGCTACAAGACAAGTCCTTGGTGACCTGCCGCATTTTCCTTTTAATGTGAATAAACCAAACAAACAGAGGAAATTGACCAGCACTAGTTAAAGCTAGGCTGTGTGCACTCGGATCCCAGCAGAACAACCGAACAATATAAATGCACATACTATATATTAAGAATGGGAATCGCCAGTGACCAGACCATACAATATCATCACAATAGCTAGGTGCCAGTTTTTTTTAGTATCATGATGATTTTCTTTTTTCTTTCTTTCAGATTTTGTTATAATTCTAAACTGACTTGGTATATAATTTGCTCCTACCACACAGGATGCTATATTGCATGCTGATGTCTGAATAGTTTAGTCTCTTTGCCACACTCTGACGAGTGAGTTTTACTACAAACAACCCGGATCTTGTTGCAGTTAATAGATCTTGAACAACTGTTAAGTTTGCTGAAATTACTGCCACAGAAAAACGAGATAGGAAGTCGGAGGAGATGGGCAGTACATTTAAATCAATGCAAAAAAATTAAAAATGGAAGCGTAGAAGAAGAATTCCAGAATTGCAACACGACTAAGTGGCCTGATCGCAGTTTTTGCGGGGTTGCAATCTGTAGTTACGGTTTCTGTGGAGGTCTTTAGGGATATTCTTGTGTTGTATTTCTGTTATTTTGTAGTCTATGTATTATCAGCCTGTATGCTGCCAGTGAAATCATTTGTTCAGTTGAAATACAGTTTTATGGTGTAATAATAACGGCATCATTGCAGCATCATTCTTGCATCATGTCCCCACAACTGTACGTTGAAGCCAGGTATAGATAGAGCTTGCTGTGCTCTTGAATTAGGACATCTTTTTGAGAAGAAAACAAATCAAGTGTACAAATCAAGACTGATGATTTATTTTGACTAACATGTTGCAGCTCGACCTCGCGCACTGTTGTGCGGATCTCGATTGTGAAACCTTCACGCCTTTGTTGCTTGCGTGGTGTGAGGTAGGACTTAATGATTAAGATTCCTGGTTTATTTTAAGATTACACCAGTCATGTGGATATGAGCCCCGAAGCAACTCATGTTGAATCATTTACACTCACATACACTTCCTCGATCTTGTTGACTAAATCACATAATAAATACAGGGACGTCGTAATGTTAGGAAAGTCAGCCTTGCTTTAAAGCTCCTGAACTTTGCCGTTTGAAACAGTATTAGAAATTTAAGGCTGATCAAGGTGTACTCTTGACGACTACAACCTCAAGTACTAGAATTTATTCCAACCATTGTGTGTTTGTGTTCAGTTGTGAGGGTGTGTAATAGCATTTATCTTATCTGTTTTTAGTTTCCCTTCTATGTGTGAATGACACACTTGTACTACTATCACTTTCACAGAATGAAGCATCTGCCTCACTTGCCATTTGTTTTAGAAAACAAAGCATTAATTAATGTTTAGGCCTTTGTTAAAAATTAAACAAAAGAAAAAACTTAAGTGAAAATATTAAATTGCTGTCCATTAATACAGTCAGTTATATTTAGACCCTTTAATGACGCATCAATTTTCATTTGTTGGTTCATGTAAACGCTCATAGCCATCACCGATGATCTCATCTGCAGCAGCTGAGGTTGGTCAGGATGTCGCAGCGCACAATAAAGCGTTTATTGTTTGTCAAAGCCTCCATTTGTATATTGTGCCTTTGTGAAATATCAGCACTGTCGGTACAGTGTATCACGTAGTGCCAATCTGTTATTTAATCATAAAACCTTTCACCCAACATTTAAGCCTAGTTACAGAAGGGTTTGTTTCTCTTAATAGTTTCTTATTAATTGTAGATAGTATGTCTGATAAATTCTTATTGGTGAGGAAACATGATAACAATCAGCTGCATAGAATTATTACAGTTGGAGTAGTTTGCGTTATTTTTTTTTTAAATTTTTTTTTTTAAACACAATTAGAATTAGCTGAACTGATTATCACTTACAATTACACTTGCAATATACTTAGAGACTCCTGCTCTTGTGACAATAGGTGCATTTACATGGACCCTAATATTGCAGTAATAATTGGAATAATACCCAAATCTGAATAATAATCAGGAGCATATAATAATAATCCTAAGCATCATGAAAACACCTCAGTCAGAACAGTCTGGCCTGATCTAGCCTGATCAGAATTAATTTTCAGTCAGAATCAGAGGGGTGATGTTAAACCTTACATAATTTGTTCAGTAGTTAAATATTAGCCAAGTAAACTCAATTCAATTGAAGCTGTTGTTTCTGTCTTGTTTAATTTTTTTTTCTGTTCATATTTTCCACACATACGGTAACATTACAGTAGGTGACGTTATGAGTTTCCATGGAGGGGATTTTACTTTCATTCCTGATCAGGAATCTTTGCCTGTATTTACTATCATCAACTGGCTAAAGCCTCTAACCAACTATACATGAGACGACTTCCAACCAGTCCTAATGCAGAAGGCGGGATTTATCGGAAAAGTTTAGAATCCTAACCTCAGACCACTTTGGAACACTTAAAGTTATATTCTGAACTGATTAGAGATCTTGAAAGCTTTGAGCATATAAACACAAATATTATCATATCAGTGCCACATAAACAGTTAAGTTGAAATCCCTAACCGGAATGATTTCAATCCGTTTGAAGAAATATTGTCCATATTAGTATAGCCAGTGTCACATTATGGGATTCTAAACCTGTTATAGTCCCAAAACTGGGTTGGATCATTTACTGAAATGTAGATGATGGATTAAAAATGGTGGATAAAGATCAGACGGCAGTTGGGATGTTTCAGATGTTGGTGTAGCAGTAAAGTAAAATCACATATCTTGACTTTATCTGATTCAGTAGGCTTTATAACACATATTAAACATTAACGTGATATGATATTCATAACTATGTTTGGGAATCACCAGGGACCAGCTGATATGATGGCTAGGTGCGATTTGTTTTGTGATTCTGTTATCATTATGATTTTATAAATATTCTGATTCAATATATATTTAATGATAGTTATTTTTCAATCAATTCTAAACACAGCTGTGCCAATGCCTGCCAATGTGCGAATAGTTTAGAGCTCACCACCTGTAGGATTCTAGAGGAATGACAACATTTTACAACCTCAAACATAAACATGTATTAATTAGAAATTAATTTAAGAAATAAATTTTTCAGACAGTGTGCTGTTATGCATTGCATTTCAATCATTTTATTCCCCATCTCTAATGATAATTATGTATTGTTTAATGTTATTGTTCAAAAAAATATATCCATATTGTTAGATGTTTCTTAAACCGTTGTAACGATGATTGGTGATTCATGAACAGACATGATGTGTTTGTGTAGGTGAGCAGTAATGGTGCAGCTGCTTCAGGCCAGGTTGCACAGACAGGTGTGACTGCACAGGACCAACAGCAGCAGCAACAACAACAGCAGCAGCCCAACGCCTGGCAAGTCATTAAGGGCGTCCTTTTCCGGTGAGTTCATATGTCGGGGAGCTGCCTGCTGCAAAGACGGAAAGCTTTGTGATGATAATCTTTGGAAGGAAAAGCTGTGCACATTACTTGTATAGTGACGGTGATGTACGGTGTAACGGTGCTCAGTTATATCACCAGTTCTTTTGGTTATGTAATCATAACCCTTCATTTTACTTTAAAAATAGTTCAGACTGCATGCTACTATCCCTGGGTTGTTCTCTCATGTAGCAGTTGGACAAGTTTGGGAATTATCTTCATTTAGGAGCAGTAATTTATAACATTGTTAATTAGAGCAGCACTTGTCCTAGTGAACTACTTTTAAGGATTCTTGTTATTCATGGTCAATATCATCAAGCTACTTTAATTTAGACCTTTTTTTTATCGATCTATCTATGTGTATACATAATTATGTCCATACGTACAAACATACATGCATACATACATATGTACGGTATCGGAGAACATCATCTTATTTGCTTATGGGGCAATTCCAAGTCACAAGGCAAATATCAGCTGATAAACCGGATCATTACTAGTATTTATGGTACATTGGTGTAATTGTGCCTTTCATAGGATCTTCATAATATGGGCCATCAGCAGCTGGTTTCGCAGAGGACCATCAACCCCTGACCCCAGCACCCCTGCAGGCGCACCCCGAGTGCCCAGCCGCAACCTCTTCCCCAAGGACACCCTTATGGTACTGTGCTAGAAACATAAACATAAGTATTACAGTGCAGTCCTTTCTGTTCTGTTAAGGTCTGTTCTGGCTGTGAACCAGATGGCTTTGGTTCTGCAATGCTTAATTTATCTGGAATTGATGTGCCTGAAGCTAGACGTGAATAGAAATGCCGATTTTCTGATTTCTGATTTCAGGACTGCTTTTGCTTTGGGTTTTCCCCCCATAGAGACTTGCTTTTAATTCACTGTTATGTACCAGGCTGTGCTATGGTTATGACACACAGACGTGTGTTTAATAATGACACAAGCAACAATGAGTGTTCTCTCTCTCTTTTTTTTTTTTTTTTTCTTCTTTTCTTTCTAGGATCTTTATGTGTATTTATCTGAAAAGGAGGTATTTTCAGACTTCAACAGCACGGAAGATTTGTTTTGGTTCCAGCGGGATCTGGTCTATGGAGACTGGACCACGGGAGAAGCAGGGGATGGCTGCTATGAGCATCACCTGGAACTGGACACACCTGAGGTAAAGAGTATTTCAGGGCAGTAATTGTCATGTAAACTAGAGATTCAAGGATACCATAGTTATGGTAACAAATACCTTTGTTTCAGACAATGGATTTGTGATAAAAGAGACAAGTAATGAGATTATTTCCTGTCTTACCAGTGTTTGGACTGATGACAATCTTATATAAACCTAACCACAGACACTTTAGCTGTTCATGAATTGTGCTTAATGGATTCTTAAGTTGTCCACTGTGATATTTTGTGTGAATTAAAGCTAATTCTGGAAAGCAGGGCTAACGTCATCCTATGAATATTGATATATTTATTGCCAGTCTAGATGCAATTAATCCGAGTTTCTTATACAGATTATGCAGAAGAACGGCTCTATATACATCCATGTGTACTTCACCAAGAGTGGCTTCCATCCAGATCCGAAACGCAAAGGCCAGTATCGCAGGCTGGCCACCGTCCATGCTACACGAAGTGAGTCAGCCAAACTGGAGTTCACAATAATAAAAAGTGCCACAATTTCAGTGCTGAGACTCGGGTAATAACTGCATACTTGCTTAATTCTCTACCAGTGCTAAACAAGTTCAAGCGGAGGAAGTTTCTGAAGACGAAGAACTTGCTGACAGGAGAGACAGAAGCTGATCCTGAGATGATTAAGGTCTGTGTTAATATAAGCTCTATCAGTTGGTTCAGTGCAACCCTAAAACGGTTTACCTGTTAATGAGAGCATGTGGAATAAAAAATTTTTTGTGTGTTTATAGCGTGCAGAAAGTCATGGTCCAGTGGAGATCATATCTCACTGGCATCCCAATCTGACCATCAACATGGTGGATGATCACACAGCCTGGGTCAAAGGCTCGGTGCCCCCACCCCTCGATCAACGTAAGTATTCACATCCTCAGCAGCCTGTCTATCTTTTTAAAGCTGAGTTCCAAAAATTCTCTTTATTTCTCTCAGATGTCCAGTTTGATGCAGTGAGTGGTGACTACTACCCCATCGTTTACTTCAACGATTACTGGAACCTGCAGAAAGACTACTACCCCATAAATGACACTCTAAAGAAGCTGCCCCTGCGCCTGACCTACTGCCCACTCTCTCTGTGGCGCTGGCAGCTCTATGCTGCTCAGAATGCCCGCTCGCCTTGGAACTTCCTGACCGAGGACACGTACGAGCAGTCCGATGAGGACCAGGACTCTGTCAAGGTCTGACCTTATAAAGATTATGATTCTTTTCATAATCCCTGCTGACTGGAGATTTTTTTTTTTTTAATGAAATTTTGCTCAACAGGTTGCACTGCTTGAGACTAATCCCTACCTACTAGGCCTGACTATCGTCGTCTCAATTGTGCACAGCATCTTTGAGTTCTTGGCGTTCAAGAATGGTGAGTTTCATGGGCCGATTTCCAAACTTTTTATGCAGTAGAAATCAGGTTAGGATCAGGAGGATGGTTACTTCTTAATGATTTTCTTTGTGCAATGGATTAGCAACAAAAAGTGAGACAAATATAATTTTGCAATTCCATTAATTACTTTTAGACATTAAAGCAAAGAACTGTTGTCGATTGTGTTAATACATTTGATCAGATTAAAGTGCAATATGAGGCAGGAATATAAATTTTATTTAATGATGTACATCACTATTATTGAGAGGTCAATACTAATATATATATATATATATATATATACACATACACACACACATCTAT
Source organism: Clarias platycephalus (assembly GCA_030068275.1). Taxonomy (NCBI): domain Eukaryota; kingdom Metazoa; phylum Chordata; class Actinopteri; order Siluriformes; family Clariidae; genus Clarias; species Clarias platycephalus. The sequence goes on from JAQQZT010000003.1 coordinate 17,041,715, forward strand.
CTATCCATCTATCTATCTATCTATCTATCTATCTATCTATATATAAATAAAATATAATTTTTTTTCCCCCTCTGAACAACTATGAATGAAAAAAATAATGGTAATACTTTATTATTATCTTGGTAATAATATTTCAGGCTAATTTTAGTGAAAATGAGTGTGTATATAGAAATGGGATACACTCAATAGTATAGAGTTCTAATACAAGTATTTTTATCATAACCTGGTTTTATTGGATGTATTCTGAAAAAGATCTGGCAACCCCTGACCTGGTCAAAGTATTTGGCACCAGGGTGAGTTTGAAGGTGTGAAAATACAATTGGCGCATGTGCAAGAGAGAACTTCTTTTTTTTTTTTTTTTTTTGTTAAACTTGTTCCAGTGTGTTTCTAATGTATCTTTCTAAAATCTCTCTACATCAGGGGTGTCAAACTGGATCCAGGCCAATGATGTAGGTGCAGACTTTTGTTCCATCAACCAGAACCTATGCCTGATAGTTTATTGAAAGGCAAAAACGACTAATTGAACGGACATGTCTTCTGCTTGGTTGGTGTGAAAGCCCGCACCCACATTGTCCTTTCTGGATCCAGTTTGTCCCCTGCTTTTACATCTTCCATTTCAATCTGGTCCCATCAGATTATAGACATGCCTTTAACCAGATTTTTTACTTTGTATTTCCTGTCGTATGAGTTTTGTGACGCCACAGAACACCCATTAATTGGCCTGCATAATGCTGCAAAATATATATATTTTTTGTATGTCATAGTTTTAAGGCAGAATTGTACATAATCAGTGACTGTGCTTATTACCATATGGTTATATTAACTTTAAGAATTTATAACTTAAAAGAATGCAGTAGTTAGAAAATTATCCGTTTTTTTAATTTTTTTATTCTGTGACCATTATTTTGTGTTTCTCTCATCATCCCCTTTCTGTTACTCAGATATCCAGTTCTGGAACAGTCGTCAGTCTTTAGAGGGGTTGTCTGTGCGCTCCATCATATTTGGCGTGTTCCAGTCCCTTGTGGTGCTCCTCTACATTCTGGATAACGAGACCAACTTTGTGGTGCAGGTCAGCGTCTTTATTGGGCTGCTTATTGACTTCTGGAAGATCACCAAAGTCATGGACGTCAAGGTGAGTGGCAACAACTTTTTTTGTTTTTTTTTGTTTCAGGTTGCTCTCTCTGCTGTTAAATAAAAACTATTTCTAGTGTAATCTCGTCTCTGGTCTTTTCAGCTGGACAGAGAGAACAAGATTGCCGGAGTACTTCCACGATTGATATTCAAAGACAAGTCCACATACGTCGAATCTTCAACTAAAATCTATGATGACGTAAGTGAGCTGTTCAGTGGAGACATTTGAAATGATTTTTAAAGACGTACAAGAAGTTTGATTTCTGTTTGCTCTTTTATCTAGATGGCCTTTAAGTACCTGTCCTGGTTCCTGTACCCGCTCTTCGGGTGCTATGCTGTTTACAGCCTAATCTATGTAGAGCACAAAGGCTGGTACTCATGGGTGCTCAGCATGCTCTATGGATTCTTGCTAACATTCGGTGAGTGCAGATTGCATAAGTTCCGTATTGATCACTTCATAAATGTTAGTTACATATCCAAGACAGATTAGAAGTAGATGAGCAGACCTTTTGGAGCCGCAAGCCTGAATGTCAAAAGACTAGCTTAAAAATCTTACCATCACACAAGGTTGCTTAACTATTTAATCAGGGTATTAAAATGGGGTTGTTATTACATATATTGTAATAAATAAAATATAGCTTTGAGAAGAAGTCAGTTTCACTAGTCAGTCATGCATTAACGCGCATGACGGATGGAAACAAGAAGCACGTGTGTAAAATAAAACAACTTTACATGGCTGCTGGAGCATGCAGAGATGTTTAAAGGTGTATTTTCCATGTGTTATAAGTTTCCATGACTTAATGTGCATGTGTTCATGTAACACATACAACATTATATTAAAACCTGGAAGGATAATGCAGAACAATCAACTTTGTGGAAGAAATGTTACAAAACAATTGTGAACAGAGATCACTTGAGCACTTGGTAACATTACATATGACAGTAGAAATCCAAATAAGGTAGAAGCAATGTGTTTTCCCACATATAGAGTAGACCTGGGCCCAAGTATGTTTGCACATCCTTTTTAAAAAAAAAAAATCTGTCCATCTGCCATTCGTGATCAACGAACTGCTGCTGGAATATGTTAATGACATCACAACAATGCAGAACTATATACAAAAATAAAAATATACCTCCGCCCCAATAACTGGATCGCTTCTACATGCCAGACTGCACTTCTTCATTCAAAAATGAAGTTCATAAAATCTTATTTTAGGGTAAGAAGCAACATTCATTATTAATCACATCATATTAATATCACATCACTTGCACCCCATACCCTACGTCATGGACGTTTAGCCAACAAGTGTAAAATGTATTCATTTAAATCGGAGATTACATAAGTACTGTTTAAAATTTTTTAAGTCAGGTGTTGCTGGACATATAAAAACCGAGCTGCCGAATTAGATACAGGCCTCAGTTTTTCATGACCAATTCCTTACCTTTGTTCTTGATTGTGTGTTTTCTGGTATTCAGCCTAGCAGTACGGATTTTGTAGCAGTGTTTTGGCTGTACATATGAGCATGTTTTTGGTCTGTGTACACATAAACACTTAAGGTATTAAACCAAACTGCTTTGCTCCTGTTTGTGGATAAAAAAGTTTTTACTGAGGGTATTATTCCCAACTTAAGCTCTTCGTGATGGCCCTCATCATGATAATGACAAAAATATGTACACTCTTCCAGTCCTAGTTCCACTGAACATGGTTACCAGACTACCCTGGTTAGATATACATGCGATTAAGCCTTCTGATAGCTTTATCCAAAACAGAACAAACAGATTTGACCTGAACTAAAATGGCAGGAATGGTATGTATTGAAAAGGAAGACTTAGTGCTTTTGTTTATGTATTTCTTTTAACTCAGGCTTCATTACAATGACGCCGCAGCTCTTCATCAACTACAAGATGAAGTCAGTGGCGCACCTTCCGTGGAGGATGCTCACTTATAAAGCATTAAACACATTCATAGATGACCTGTTTGCCTTCGTGATCAGAATGCCCATGATGTACAGGATAGGCTGTCTTCGAGATGGTATGTATAAACTCTTGATTTCTTCAGGTTGTTGAGGTTTTCCTTGCTCTTGTATTAAGACCTGGTTTCCTTCTTCAATAGATGTAGTTTTCTTCATCTACCTGTACCAGAGATGGATCTACAGAGTGGATCCCAACCGTGTCAATGAGTACGGCACGAGTGGATTGGACCTCAACAGTGAAAACTCAGCTCAGGCGTCAGTCGGAGAGACAGCCAGCGCCGCCATCACAGATAAACCAGAAGAGGAGAAGAAAAACGATTAACGTGTTTTACACTCCCCTGTCTACCGAAGGTGTATCAAACATCTTCAAAGCTGAATTTATGTCTAATCGTCAGGAAAGCGAACTGGAATATCGGTATTCTATAAAGGACACTGCGTGAAATTTCAGTTCATCTTTCCTCTTTTTTTTTGTTTTTTTTTTTGTATGAGATCTGCAACAGAAAAAGAAAAATCTCATTTAATGTAGAATTCCTAATATTTTTCAATCTCCCACATTTTGCAGTCGAGGTGAAGTAAAAACGTGATGTACTGTATTGTATATTTTTGGGTTGGTTAGCACTACCATTATGAAGAATAATGAGTAAGCAAGTCCTGTTAGCGCACATGGGCTTTTGCAGTACATATTGTAATGTATAAGAATGGAGAAGACAAAAAAGAAGCCAAGTGCAAGCTTTTTTTCCTCCCCTTTGTGGATTCTTTGTCATTTTCTTTTCTCATTCCATGCCTGAGCGCTGTGTATCAGGACAGGGGTGAGTAGTGTGTAAGGAAAGCAGCACAACTTCTGGAGAATATGAGCTGATGAACCTGTATACTACTCACTGGAGACTGTGAATTTTTTAAGGGTTGGTGTTCTAAGCTTGAACAACAAAAACATAATGCAGCCTTGTAGGTATTAAAGTAATTATATTAACATTATTAATATGTTAATAATGGTGATTCATAACATTTGTTCTTTTTTTTTCAGCCTCAACTAGTTTCATTTGTATATTCAAAGCCTGTACAGTCAGCTTGTGAAATCTAATTGTGCTGATATCAAACTGACAAACGAGAGCAGGAACTTTGGTCTACTGCCTGAGCACATCAGAATTTTTCCCTTCAGAAACATTCACACACTCCAACGCAGGACCCACTGTGGCGTGTTAAATACAGCTGCAAGCTCTGATGTGTACAAGACAGGGGTAGTGTGAATATTTTTGGGACAAAATGTCTTCTTTGTCTTGCTTTTTTCCCCCTTTAAAATTTGAATTGTTGGCCTTTTATTTTGGTACATTAAAGATTGATCACTCGTTTTTAGTAAAGCGTAAGTGCAGTTTAAAGGTGTGATGCAGAATTCTTTATTTCAGTTTTAGTTTTGTCTCCATACACATTTTAACTGTACCTTACAGTGGATTTGGTCATAAATGTGTGAATGGTACAGATATAACTGGCATTGAAAAGTAATTCTATGCCAGGATACACAGATCAGCCACAAGGTTAAAACCCCAATGTTAAAACCACTGACCGGGGAAGTGAGTAATCTTAGTGTCACCAGTCAAGGGGTGGGATATATTAGTTAAACACTTCCCTGCAATGTACAGATTTTGAGGGGGTAGACTACTGGGTCTGATCAGACATCACAGAAGAGCTATTTGTAGCACAAATTCCTGGGAAACAAGTTAATGCTAGATCTGATTATAAAGGTGTCGGAACACACAATAGAACGCCGCTTGCTACATATCGGGGGCTGTGTTGCTCCAGACCACTCTGAGTAGATGGAGAAGCGATGGCACCAGGGTGCACTATAGCAGAAGACAAGCTGGCAGTGTAATGCTCTAGGAAACATTTACGTGGCTGTTACTTTGACACGTACCACCATGCCTAAGTATTGTTGCAGACCAAGCACACCCGTTTATGGCAATGGTGTTTCCTGACAGCACTGGCCTTGTTTAGCAGGACAATGCATCCTGCCACACTGCAAAAATAATTATGAGGATTATGAGGATTAACATTATGAGGAACATGACCATGTTCAAGGTTGACTCAATCCAATCCAGCATCTGTGGGATGTGATGGACCAGTTAAAACCAAGACGACCACATCACTGGTCTCTTAAATTGAAAGTCTCTTAAATTATCTGGTACTGTCTAGGTGTTGGATACACCAGCAGAGGCGGTGTGGAGGCCATAATTCAAAGGTGTATTGGTGACAGAAAGGGGAACTACATAATAGACAAAACAAACTTATGGCTGATTTAGAGTAAGATTCTTTAACCAGTCTTACTTAATATGTTGATATAGAGGCTGGTAAGACCTGGAAACTGTACAGAGTTTCAAAATTACAAAGAAATGATGCAGAGGCTCTGGGTTCAGGCGCTGTGGGGACCAGCACATCAGCTGACAAGTTGGATCAGGTGTGTGTCAGTAACAAGATGAACTCCACTATGCCAATTAGCACACAACCACTAGTTTTAAATGTAACAGGAAAGATCTAGCTGCACCGAGTTATATACTCTAAAAAGACCACTGTGTACATGAAACGTTTTAATCAAATCCATTTGAAATACAAAAATAAAACAAAGGCACATTTACAAACAAGTTATTTATAAGTGTCAGTAACACTTATTTACATTAATTAGACAAAGTAATTGCAAATAATATTTTAAGATCATATTAAAACATGACAAAAAAGGTCCACTGTGTCTTAAGATAGGGACTGCTAACAATAGTGCATCAGGTCGAACAAGTCGGGTTTATATTAGACCTACTCTTTTAAACACGAGTAGGGTTTTGTCGTGATCATGGTGGAAACTCGGAGAGCTCTGCAAGCAGCTGCTCTGCGCTCGGCCTTTGACTCGGTTCGGCAGTCCAGCACCGACTGAGGAGCTCCTTAAATGAGCGGCCCGGTTCTGACTGACTGAACACGTGCTTGTTTAGATCAGGCCGCAGTTTGAAGGCGACTACGGCATACAGAATGTGCTGTCGCTCTCCTTCATACGGCGGCTCACGTGTGAGTAGCTGCCAAAAAGTGACACCGAAGGAGTAGACGTCCGCTCCGGGTGTTGCGTCTTCTCCCCTCAGGAGCTCGGGCGCGCGGTGCGTGTACGTGCCGCCGATCTCAATCCGGCGAGCCGAGGCAACGCGATCGCACACGACTTCCAATTTTAACGAGCATCCGAAATCCGCCAGCTTGCACACGCCCGCCCGGGACACGATGACGTTTGCGGGTTTCAGGTCCAGGTGCACGACGCCGTGGGCGTGCAGGTGAGAAAGGCCGCGCGCCATGTCCGTTGCGTAACGCACGCAGGATTCGGGGCGCAGCGGCTCGGCGGCGCTGTAGATCGCCTGCTGCAGGTTCACATCTCCAGCGTACTCCATAATGATGGTGCCGATGACGCCGTCTCCGCTCGCGCCCAAGGAGTCTTCGCCATTGTCCTGCGTGCTGGCGGCGATCACGCGGACCAGGTTTTCGTGCCGTAGATGCGCCGCGTTCAGCTCGGCCCAGAAACTCTGCCGCGAAGCCAGCTTGTTCTTGGCGCACTTGACACGCTTCACCGCCACCGTCTCCCCGAAGTACGTAGCTCTGAACACCAAACCAAACCCGCCGGAGCCGATGGGCTCCAGGTCACCGAGCTCACTCCAGTGGATCACAGAAGACCAGAGTCTACACGCGAGCTTCCCGTGAAAAGCGTTAACCGGCACACGGAGAGTCGCGTGCCCTAGCTGTTTGGTGAGAGGGCTGCTGCAGACGCCCAGGTTGAGACCGAAGTCTCTTGGGAGAAGGCGTGTCACGGGGATCGGGGATGGCATGGTGCTGAGAAGGAGAATCTGCACAGCGCACTTACAAGCGATTCAGATTTGCCTCGCTCATTGTGTTGCCAGTTTGGTTGCGGATCCTACTCTAATAGCCTTGTTTTAAATCCTGAAATTTGCTGATTAATGACAGCAATGTCATTTTAATGTTTAATGACATTTAATGTCATTTTGTACTATAACGTATGTGACTAAGATTTTAAATCTGTTCATCGTCAAAATAGCGAACCTATGCAGCCGGATTCGTGCTGCGTGGAACGACTGCAATCTGGCAACCCTATGATCATGGTTGATCAGGTCACGTGACTCAGTGCGGCGCGGCCATTGGTTGAGTCCTGAAACCACCGTCCTCCTTACGCAACTGTCTGCACCATGAAGGAACTGACGCAATAGCATTGTTTACTCTAAACATTACATCATAAAATTAACTACCATGATTAACAGAATAGTTCTTATTTTAATATTAATATTTACAATATTAAGAAATCTTAATGAAACTATTTAGGGGTTGTCTATACTGATCAATGAATGTTGTTATTATTATTATTATTATTATTATTATTATTATTTATTATATATAATTTAATGTTAATTACTAACGATAGTTATATTTGGAATGCTAGAACTTACACACTCACTCATGAGTGACTTAGAGCAGGGGGTGGGGTACGTCCTGGACGTTGTGCCAATTCATCACATACACACCCACTTGCTCATTTACATGGCAATTTGGGAACTCCAATTAGCCAAATCTGCATGTCTTTGGACTGTGGGAGGAAACCCACCAGAGGAAACCCACCAAGCACAGGGAAAAAATGCAAACTCCATGTACACAGACCTGAGGAGAGAATCGAGCCCTTGACCCTGGTGGTGCGAGGCGACAGTGTTGAATCTGAATAAGTTAGCTATTACCTAATTATTATTCATTCATTCATCTTCTATACCGCTTTATCCTGTATTAGGGTCGCGGGAACCTGGAGCCTATCCCAGGAGACTTCGGGCACAAGGCAGGGTACACCCTGGACAGCGTGCCAATCCATC
>JAQQZT010000003.1:17062468-17101615 GCA_030068275.1 Clarias platycephalus
GTATACAGGGGTGTAGAACAGAATTCTGGGCCCTGTACATAAGCTGTCTCTTTGGGCCCCCTTACTTTCTTGATCCATATCTCTCACGCTTAATTCCAGGCTTACAAGCGCCCTAGGTAGTCAGTCTCACCCATTCCTCCCCTCCCACTATAACACCCTTGTAGAGCTTGTGCACAGCAAACAATGGGCCTGTTTTTGGAACTTTCACTTAGAATGTCAACTAATAGCATTAAATGCAATGATATGAGAGGAGTTGACGTTTTGTAACATAAAAAACAATTTGTATATATTGTAAAAAAAAATGAAAAAAACACAAAGACGTAGCAGATTGGAAACAGTAAAGGACTGACTGGTATGCATCTACATAAATAATTGTTTGTAAACTATGTTGTAGTAAAGCATGACCAAAATGCACTATCATGTCTTTTTGGAAATATTGTACGCATCTGTGTGTCTACTATTAAAGGCTTGATTTAGATCCTTTGGTTTTTGGATAAGTGATGATATTGCTAAATTTGGACTAGACCAACAGTTATGAAATTTCCTTATATCCTCATTCTTGAGAAATATAGCCCAGGCCAAAATCTTGCTTAAATTGTCATGTGTAATTATTTCAATAGAAGCATGCTTCAATCACATGTTATTTGTTCATTAATCGCCCACACACACTTGGACAGGAAACAGACCGGATTAAAAGGTTCATTGACCTTCCCCTTCTTATCATATTCAAATGAACGGACAGAAGAAATGCTGCGAAGTCAGATTCCATCACGTCATTGTCGTGCTCTTAAAGGAAACTTGGGCCAAGTTCCCAAGTAGGAAACTCCAGTATTGTGCAACGTTTCAAGCTATGATATTTATTTATACCACATATTTGTGTGGTAATTGGACATCATAACCTCGCTGCTTATTACAATGTAATTTTAGCTCTAATGTATTAGTGTATTACAGAGTATTATGTATTATGTATTATCAGTACTGACATGAGAGTTGATTACAGTTCTAGGTCAGAAATTACACTGTTATTTAAATAACGTGATACACTTGAGTCGGCCGTGGAACCAATGCGTGTTGGAACATTGGTTAAGATTATAGTGCTTGATTTGAATTTGAGACTGTATATAGTTTATTTTTTCCAATCATGATTCCGGTTACTAAAATGATGCATAGCAGACAGCTAGTGCATTGACCTGCAAAGTAGCTATCATTTAAATCAGTCACAACACATTATTATGCATAGATTTTTTTTTTAATGCACCAATATAAAAAAAGAAAAAAGACAAAAAGCAGGAATGTTCAACACGAGAATTTTGTCCACATTAAAGTTGTTTTCTAATTTATTGTCTTTCAAGGTACGATCTTAAGAGATGTCGTTTAAAATAAAACTTGTTCATGTCATATTGTACCAACTACTAACCTTTTAGCGTGATATACATATAAACACTGGTTGAGCTACAGGCTTCTCTTTAATACACTTAGATACACGTGTGTGTTGTGTATGCATTGTGGTTTGAAAATGGTATGAAGGATTTCTTCTGAGACCAGGACTATAGTTGAGTCCGTGCCACCTGCTGGCAAAATTAAGTGATTGATCTAACGCAGAAAAAAAGGCACACATCATAAATCTCTCCTGATAAATGTTCATTTATTGTTTGACTTAGAAGTTAGATATTTACAGGATGTTGGCATATCGTAAATGCCATCGGTACAAAAGTAAGCAATTACAGCAGAAAACAAAACCCCAATAAATACTTTTTCATTTATCTTCACATCAGTCTTTCTTTTCCACAAGCTGGGGCTCAGTGAGCTTCTGCATTGCCAGTTCCTTCACCAGGCTCTCAACACGGCTCTTGTAAAGTGGCTCTGGATTCTGCGTGACAAAGAAGATAGGCAGGTTAGGCAAAGATTATGGTATGCTCCTGGATGCCTCAGATTTGACTAACTGACTAACTGGTCATGATCTGAACAAATTGCATAATGTTATTCTCAGACCAAACAACTGCATAAAGCTGTCCAATTCAAAGGTCATGAATGCCATGAACCTCTATGCTTAAGTGAGCTCAATGTCCATGATGATATAAAGCAAGATTTTATTTTACATAACAGTCAGTATAACACAGTTTGCCAGCTCGGTTACTTGGTATCTGGTTTCCTGTTTTTCTTGTGCGTGGTTAGTATCAGGGTTGAGCTGCGAGAAAATAGTAATAGCTGTAGACTACATGTTAAGAATGCAAACATATGGTATCAGTGTGCAGTCCACAAAACATCTCAAACAGCTAGTATACAGACATTTTAAGGAAACCCTCTTAAACTTTAGTCAGACTACTTAAAAAGAATTCAAATAAAACACAAAGCATGTTTGTTTATGAACTTCATGATCTTTATGATCTTCCCCAAGCTTGTGCATATCTTCCCCTTTTTTGCTCTGCAGGCCAGCAGCAACTGGCACATGATTAACACACTACATCATGACAGATTTCGGGGCTTTTGGGTTGTAAATGTACAGATATTCATTCATTCATTCGCTTATATTCTATACCGCTTTATCTTTGTTGTGTGTGTGTCTTTGGACAGTGGGAGGAAACCGGAGTTCCTGAAGGAAACCCACCAAGCACGGGGAAAAGATGTACTCCAGTACAGACAGTATTTCTCCCAAATTTAATTCATGAATTAAAGACTAATAATAAAACAACTAGTAATAAAATGATTTTTAAAAAAAATTCTATTAACAACAAAGGTATTAATATACAGTGAAACCTCGGATTGTGAGTAACGCAGTTTACGAGTGTTCCGCAAGACGAGCAAAGATTTTACATAAATTTCGATTTTTAGATTTTACATAAAAACGAGCAAGTTTTGGTTTATGAGTACGGAGTATCATGTAGTACGCATGCACCTCTTGTTTTGACGCCGAGTGTCACGTGATCACAACTGAGCCAACGTTTTTTCTCTCTCTTGTGCTGGATAAACGTCTCCCCTGCTGGGTCTTAGTGCGCGTCTCTTACTGGTATAATCAACATCCGTGTACTGTTTACTATAACACTGTGACCACGTGTGTGCGCGTAAAACACATTTTATTTTGTGTTTGTAAGCGCGTGTGTACTGTTTCTTATAACACACATGTGCGCGCGTGTAAAGCAAAAGAAAGTCTCATTAGAGAAGTTATCCATTTTCTCCCTCTGTTTCAGACTGTCGTTATGTGTGCACGTGCATAATTAGACACCGTGCCCCTTCACACACACGCTCTCACCTTTACACCCTCCCCCACCCCTTCTTGGCTTCTCACGCACACATACACACTCTGCTTTACACATAAACACTGCTCTGTCGCGATTCTTTTCAAAGGTAAAGTGCAGGTTAATGTGTTTGTTTTACTTTACAACAGTGATTCTGTTAGTACAGTATGTGCTCACGTGAATATCATTAGCGATGTTCCTTGCTAATTTATCCGACAAAACAGTCTTTCCGTTAATGTGTGTGTGTGCGTGTTTGTGTGAAATTCAAATAAGAGAGGAGAAAGGTTTACTGTGTAAGATGAGAAGGAGGAGACGGGAAGGGCTAAAAGTAAGAGTCTCCTCTTATTATAGCTTCACACACATATACAAACACACACACACACACACACACACACACACACACACACATAGCGCCTGTGCGCATAAACGTAATTTGTCTGAATTTATTTTTACTTTTTTTTAAAATGTAAAGTGCAGGTTCATTTGTTTGATTTTTACTTTATATTTTGTATAAATTATTTTTATGTATTTATTTTTTGGGCTGTGGAACAAATAATTTGAGTTTCCATTATTTTTTTATGGGAAAATTTGTTTTGATTTACGAGTGTTTTGGAATATGAGCCTGCTTCCAGAATGAATTATGCTCGTAATCCGAGGTTCCACTGTACATTTATTGTTTAGAGGAAGTAAACATAAATCACAGAGCCACAGGTTTTTAGGAATTAGTATGTCCTAATGTGGGCTGAGGCTTGTTGCTGAGTCTGGACCTGACCAACTGAAGTAATCCGAGATCATAACCCTGCCTCCAGAGGCTTGTACAGTGTGTGCAATCTGCATGATGGGTGCTCGCTTCATGTACTTCTCCTTACCCAGACACAGCCATCGCTCTGGAATAGGGTTAGTCTGTCATTTTTTTTATTGTTACAAACGTCCATTTTTATTCTCCCTAGCAAACTGGAGCCCTTTTTTCTGCTTAGATACACCAAGTGGTTTTCTTATGGACACACAGCTGTTTAATCTCAATCCTGTTGTTCTCACAGTTCTCTTTATATTGTACATGTAAACATTTTAACTTTCACTATGAAGCATAGCTAACATTTCCACTGTCTATTTTTACAATGCAACTTTACCAAGTGTTTAAGTAAACTCCATTCACAGTCATCATGATTTTGTGGATCGGAAAGACACTTAAAAATATTTTACAGAGGTGTACATGCTGTAGACTATGGCTTGGATTGGAAAAATACTGTTCTTATCAACAATCTCATCACCTTGTGCTCAAGAAGTCTCTGTTTCTCGACTGCCTCTTCCAGACTCAGGCCGACCCACTCCGCCTCCTCAGCAGGAACCTCAAACTGCTGTTTCGCCACCACGACCCAAGCCAACAGACACAGTGACACACAAAAAAATATCAGCGATGCACATCCAACAGAAGTGATATACTTACTTACAACTCCTTTTTTTCTGTGCACCTTGTATTTGTTGTAGACCTTCTCCCTGCGGGCCAGATCATCTGGGTAGAGCTCAGTGTCTTTGAGGGCTAAGCGCAAGAGCATGGCGCGTTTCAGGTCCATGCCAAACTTGGAGCACAGGTCCTGCTTTGGTGTCTGATAGAAAAATTAATTCTGAAGTTAAGTGTGACATGACATCTTTTTTTCTGATCTGTCTTGAGCGACTATATTGTTACACGTTTTAAAGTATTAAAAACTACTAGAATCATCTAACATGCACTGAAATGATGTGCAGCCTATCTTGATTTTTTTAAATATCATATACAAAGCGATAATATTTTTTTCCTCCTGAGCTTTGGCGCCAGTCCAGTAGGTGGCGGTATAGTACCAACTGCTCATGCGGTTTGCATTTTCTGGTGGTATATTTGTAAGAAATTCTTTATTTTAGGAATTTTAATCTAAGTTTCTTTAGATAAAATTTTAACTATTTCATCTAAAAAGTTAAAAGTGCGAACTGGACTCAAAAATTGACCCATAAAAGATCTACAGAATTGTATGAGAGGGTATCAAAAAGTTTTGAGATTCGCATGCCACAAACCCGGTCGCTTTTGGCGTACGTCTGTAACGCTCAGATTTTATATTTGAGCTAATTACACTAAAACTGGGTCTTAAATCTAAATAAGGGTTAATGATATTTACTTCCGGTATTGCGCAACCTTCGCGGAGCAAAGAAAGACGTGACACAACAACAACAACTAAACCAAACCACAGCGTATTATATACAAAAGAAAATATATACAAACAAACCAATAAAGTGCAACTACAAAATAATATATACAAAATAAATACAACTATAAACAACTATGTATGAATGTCCAAGTCCGTGTTATTGTAGGTGTGTAATGGTGTACGGGAGAGATGGCTCGATCTCACCAGGAAAAGATGGTAAATCCGGGAGAACGAGAAAACGGAATGAGAAGGGTACTGAATGAAGATCAGGACAAATAATCCACGAAACATCCAAACAGGCTCTCTAACTCTGATCAAAAATGCAGCGCGCTGTCTCATCTCTCCGTCCCGAGTATTGTGCCGGTTCCGGCTTTATACCGGGACACGTGACTCGATAGGTCATCGGGGTTCCCTCGCGGCACAACTGCGCATGCGCGCGAGAGCATAACTCCGGAAGCAAACCACTGTCGTCATGGGGACAAAATAGCCGTCTAGGGGTCGTAAAAAAAAGGCCTGGTGGTAAAAAAGGTTCTACTTTTTATTTCCCACTTCATATTTAGCCAATAAAACACACCTCTTATGTGGCTGCGCTACACGTCCTCCCTCAGACGCCTTAAATGCTGGTAGTAAAATTCACTATTGGCCCCTAGGGATGAATTCTCGAGCACAATGGCGCAAATGTCAAAAAGGATGTTTAGCATGCACCTGCCTCGCCTTTTTCGGTTGTGGAGATGATTGGCTCTTTCACTGTAAAGACAGTTGCTTCATCTCAGGGTCGTACCCATAAACCCAAGATCGTCAACGTTAATGATCCTCAACATGAAGGACAAGTCATCCACAGCACGGTGTCGGAGTTCTTAGCAGACTTCGATGCGATGTTCCTTCTGCTCCTAGGTCAGCAGCTGTTCAAATCACATGTGAGGACTGCCTGGACTGTTCCGTATGACACACCGACAATGACAGCAGTGTTGGGGATTGTTCTTCGATGATCATTAGCACAAGATGCCAAATGGTTTTGACATTATCGGTGGTTAAGCTCGTTGAAAATCTTCTAATCTCTCGTCATTTTCCAGAGATGTTATTCTGCTCTTGAAGTGCACCGAAAACCACCTCAAACGACGCACCGCAGCATCACCGTAAAACGTCCTGAATCATGTCAAACGTATCTGTGGTAGATTTGCCCAGTTTCATGCAGAATTTAATGTTCGCTCTTTGGTTCTAACTTGCTGCTAACTTGAGTGGTAACGCCCATGGTCAGAATAGCACCAGTTGCACAACTCCCGATGTATACAGGGTGATGTCTTTTGGCACACTGACTAATGAAGGTGGGTGCTCCCTGTGACTGTGCATACAGCGTACGATCTGTTGGCGTCTTAAAATTAGTCTTGAATCTTTTTGATACCCCCTGGTATAATCGATTAATCTGCACAGCTCTATTGGACAGTATGCCTGGTAGAGCTGTAAATGGACATCACAGAGCTTTAGAGGTTCTTCAGATCTTTTAACCCAGTCCAAACCTTTTGACTTTAATATAGTTACCTTTAGAATGTAGAAATCAAAGCCGTAGGCGGTGTCGATGAAATCCAGTGTCCGAGCTGTGACCGTAATGTTAAACTTTTGGTCGAGGATTTCACTGTACAGCTCCTTCTTGAAGAGCTGAGGCTTCCATGTCTTCTGCACTCGTGCAGAAAGCTGCAGAAACATTTTAGACACAGGAACTGAACAATTTAGAATGTAGCTAAACACTTAACAAAACTCTACTGCTGTTTTACTCTACATTAGTCTCACAAAACTGTGGTGGATTACGGACATAATTCCTATAGTTGAGTGAAAGTAGAGATATCTCCAGTAACATATTACAGTAAATTTCCTCCATTTACACTTCTACTTGAGTAAAATTACAAAAGTACTTACCCTTAAAATTTACTTAGGTATCAAAAGTACATGGCTTGCATTAGCTCACTGTAGCATTTAAGTCATAGCAAAAGAGTCTCTCTCTCTCTCTCTCTCTCTCAACCCTGAGTGTGCCGGTTGTGCCACTGTCTGTAAACAGCTCTGCTTTAAAACACCTGCTACATGACCGAGCATTTTACAGAGGGAAGGCAAATCACGCAATTACGTATAATAGTCAACAGGCTTCAAATACCACTTTAATTATTACATACCACTGTGGTTATGGAACACAACGCCATGCAGAAATATAGCAAAGCAGAAAATAACGATATTCATACGTAGTATTAAAAAACTCCTTAATAAATTGGTGACCAGAGAATATCCTCACGCAACTGTAAAAAGGATATCAGATGCTCAACATGCTCTTAAAATCATCAAAAGTACATGTTCATCATACCACAATTTCATCCAGAAACTCACCTTGTCATTATTGGCGTATCTGAAGCCAGATATCCAGCCCTCTCCACCCCACAGGCCATCCTGTGACTCTGGTGGGTAATAAACAGGAATGGGTACGTCCTGAACCCGCTCTTTGTGGCCTGTTTTTGGGTTCGCTCTGTATTTCACCCCCAGAGGTCTCCAATGCACCGGAGTCGGGGGCGATGTGTCCTGGAGGGTTATGAGGTAATGCTGAGGCAGACGGGCGTAGATCCCTTTCTTTAACTTTAAGGCTTCCCACAGGCGAGGTGGGTATTTGTGTAACGGCATCTCGCTTTGAGAAGAGAAATATAACAGGTTTAGGAACAGTGGACACTTTTACAATGCATACCGCAAAGAGTTTTATATCTTTTTATATATGTTTTATACATGATATTTTAACCAATAGACATTGTCCCAAGGCAGCTCTACAGAAATATGGATTCCTAAGTCACACACCAGGGAAAACAAGGAAATGCTCCGTCACAATGAACATGACATTTAAAGAGCTTAGCAACTTATTTGGGTAAATAAGTTATAAATTGGGTAACTATCCTGCATACAGATCTCTGACTTAAGACATCCGTATAATAGTCACAACCCTGTAATATTGGACACTTGCTTCTACTTTCTTTCTTTGGGTAAGCTTTTCATCATCATCAGTAAATAAAATGCTGCTCTTCTACTTTGTCTTTTTCTTCTTAAAAGATCACTCAGGTCTGTTTACGGTGGAGTGACTGATTGCTTTACTTCTCAGGGAGCCCTCAGGTCTGTGTTTCCTTCTGGCTCTTCCTTTTAGTTATGTTGTCAGTTCAACAGACAGAGTCCCTGCTTGCACTCTGCACAGAATATACGTACATTCACCTTATACACTATGGGACTGTGACCATACCTGACTGCTATCTCACTTTGTCGAGCTACTCATGCCGCTCCTGAGCTGCCAGTGATTGAGTATTCTGTAAAGCTGCTTTACCTCAATGATCATTGTTAAAAGCGCTCTATACATAAAACTGAATTGAACACATTCATATAAAACCCTATTTAAATCTCAGAGATGAACCAAAGCCATCTAGAGTCACTCTGTGTCCTGCATAAGACAGACACTGGGTGTAAACATTTGGTGCTGATGTCTGAGCTGCTATCAAGCTAAGAAGCAAAAGATTTGCAGTAATAAATAATTTCTTTGGTCACATTTTAAACAACAGCAATTACGCGTTGTAGAAGCATACCTGAGGAAAAGCAGTTGCAGGTGAATAATCTGACAGGTTTTGTATCAGCTTTTCAGATCAATTCTCTAAACATCCCCGGTTGGTTACAGCACGCACGCATGTCTGTCAAGGGCAACCGCGATTACTTCCGGTGACGTAGAACAAAACATGCATTTTGATTGGTTGTGCGAAAGGTACACATCCGGGTGAAGTGGATTCACAAAAAGAAGATACTTTAATATTTTTGATACACTTATAACTCAATCGTTCAGACTAACTAGAAAGTAAGCTTACATTCTCTCATGAGTATCCGTCTGAACCCTCCTAAAACGAAAAACCAAACCGCATTACACTCACAGACGCAACCCATGATCTCTAACGCTGTATTTATTAACTTCTTATTAAAAACGGTTCGTTCAACTTTCTCGCCCGAAAGGTGGAATTGAACCACTCTGCCGCTAAGCAGCTACAGGTTTGAAGCCTGCACCCCGGACCACCGAGGTTCATCCGGGCATTTAAGAGTGTCTATAACACAAGAATATATACCACAAAAACCTAATGAACGTTGCGCTAAGGGTAGATAACTAAAATGTATACCGTGTATGCACTCTAGACATATTAATATGAAAAACTATAACATGTGGAAAAATCAGACACAGTGAATTTGATATAAAATTATAAATAAATATTTAAAAAAAACAAAAAAAAAACATCGCAGTGCATGATGGTTCAGGAATGCAAATTAGTCAACAATCATTGGCTCACTATCTTGGGGCAGAGTACAAGGGGACTTTTTTATTCACTTCAACATTATTTACTACCAAGTCCATTTTCAAAATGCCTTAAACTTTAAAGGCATAATTAATGTCTAATTATTAATCGAAGCTGACTAAGGGTTGTTCTGTCAGGAACATGCTTGTTAGTCAGTGGCTCTCCATCCTTGGCAATGGAGGACCCCATGTCCTGCACATTTAAGGTTTTTCTGCTTTATCACTTACAGTTTATTTAAATAATTTACAAGAGATGTGCAAGGAGCTAAGAAACCACTGAAAGGTGCAGTGTTTTGTGTTTGTTTGGTCATTGTAGGTTTTCTTCACAGCATGTAACAGTAGGCAGCATCATCAACGTTTATGTCAAACTGTGAGACTTTTTGGGCATAAAAACTACTCAGGTGAAGTTAGGCTCAGAGGTATCAAGCAAGTGTAAGATAGAAAATGGGACTTGACAAATGATATGTGATCTGTGAGATGAAAGTAAAATGGGAGAAGCTGTTCTTCTCACAGGAGACATTTGTTAAACTCTACCTGTTATTCCATGAGGAACACTAGCAGATGATCTCAAGCTTGTCTTAAAATGTCCAGCTTTTAAAAATATGTCAAGACAAAAATCATTTCGACCTACATGAGAGTGTGCGTTCTCCGTGGTACTACCTCAGAATCAAAATACACATGATGGGAACCTATTTAATTGGGTTAAAGACTGTTTTGGATGGAAGAACATCACAGGCGTTCCTCAAAGAATATTGAACAGTAGGCAACATCATCACAGCCCGTGTGCAGATCCTGACGCCTGCGCGCTCCCATTACCTGCAAATGGAGTGTGCGGTGTCACTGTAGATGATCTGCAGTTTGATCAAGGGTTTCATTCCGTAGCTATGAGCTCGGCCATAGACAAAGCTTGCATAATGTTACATTCTGTAAGGAATGACTTTGACATGCTCATAGGATGACAAAAAAGTTGAT
Organism: Clarias platycephalus; assembly: GCA_030068275.1. Classification (NCBI taxonomy): domain Eukaryota; kingdom Metazoa; phylum Chordata; class Actinopteri; order Siluriformes; family Clariidae; genus Clarias; species Clarias platycephalus. The sequence continues at coordinate 17,073,205 of JAQQZT010000003.1, forward strand.
GAGGACGCTGAATACTGTTACCTTCAGTGAGGGTTGCCTGTGACATGCCTGTGATGGAACTTACTTACAAACACCAGGCACCAGCCAAAGATAGACAGTTGTTTTACTCATATACAAGTTACTATAACAGTGAATCAAACTGTAAACGGTGTAATCAGTGTAATCACAAATTCTTTCAGACTTTTTTTTTCATGGATCTGGCTTTTTTCCATGCTTTGTTTAAATGTTCAAAAATAAATTAATAGTTTAGATGTCATACTGATGATAGTTAGCCGAGCTGAACAAATACAGTGCAGTCATTTTTTCTTATTCTGTACAGAGTCACGGGAAGCCTGAAGCCTTTCCCAGGAGACATTGGGCACGAGGTACAGTACATCCTGGACAAGGTGTCAACTCATCGCACAGACACACTCCCAAAATGCAGGCAATGTGCCTAATCTGCATGTCTTTTGACAGTAGGAGGAAACTGGAGTACCCAGAGGAAACTTGCCAAGCCATGTTCTTCCATCCTTAGACGTGCAATAGGCTAATTGGTGTTTCCAAATTCCCCACTGTAATGTACTGGTGCCCCTTTCAGGTATGTACCCTGCCTTGTTCCAAGTCCCCTGGGAAAGGCTCCAGGCTTCCTGTGACCTTGTAAATAAATTATGTAATATGTGAGTTGTTATTGGCTGGGTTAATTAGTCACTTGTATTGAATGAACGTGGCACGGTGGTGTAGTGGTTAGCACCGTCACCTTGCACGTCCAGTGTCTGGGTTTGATTCCTGGCTCAGAGTTTGCATGTTCTTCCCGTGCTTGGTGGGTTTCTTCCGGGTACTCCAGTTTCCTCCAACAGCCCAAAGACATGCAGTTTAGGCTAACTGGCATGTAGTGTGTGCTTGTGTGTGTGTGTGCCCTGCGACAGATTGCCACCCTGTCTAGGGTGTATTCTGCCTTGTGCCCAAAGTTTCCTAGGATAGGCTCCAGGCCCCCCCCGTGACCCTGAATACCGGATTAAGACAGTGAGTGAGTGTATTGAATGAGTTCAATCTAAATACAAGACTGCCTATAAAATGTCAGTCTACAAAATAAGCTTATGAACTGTTAGTGTTTTAAAATAATCTGTTGGATCTGTGGAATTTATTTTACATTTAAAAGGGTTTCTGTATGTAAAATGTTTGAGAACACCTGGTCTAGATACTAAAGTATATCACAAACTTTTTTTCCATAAACAAAATGCTTGCTCAGCAATTGCTGTGTTTCAAGTCATTTATTGTGTTAATCAGAAACTTAAGTTAAAGCAAATAAAATTGGACAATTTGATGATATCAATATTGTAAAATGTCAAAGCACACTTGTCTGAGGCATTCTCTCAGACATCATGACATCTTTAGCAGAGATTATTTTACAAAATATAATTACAAACTGATTAGAAGCATTAGATTTATATATAAATATATAAACATATATATATATATATATATATATTTCCCAATATTAAATAGAATGATATATCCTGCTTTGTAATCTGACATTATCAGTGATGTAGTGAAACTTGTGAACTTGTGAGTCTATACAACTATCATACCATCAACTTTTATCTCTTCACCTTCACCTCTAAATGTGATTCTCTGCTGATCTGAACAGCAGAAAATATGTTTCTTATCATCTTCATGATTCTTATGCATTCTTACATGAATTTATGCTGAAATAATAATGCAAAAAAAGTTTTTCTTTTGTGGTGAAAAGATGTAGTGCAACAAACTGTCAGCAAGAGTCAAAGCCTCCTTTAAAAGACATCTTTATTATGCAAGGAAATAAATTATACAACATAAAAAAGAACTTATTTGAAGAGAAATAAACATACGGTGTACACCAAACTGGTTCACCCTGACTGCACGATGAACATCCACTCGAGCTCTACTCGCTCACTGCACATAGTGGCACACATTCACCTGAATTCAGCGGGGGATTACAAACCCAAGTCTTAATGCTTACAGCTGTCAGGTCTGTACAACTTAAAGGTTGTAGGTGAGCCTAAGCAGTAATGCATGTTTAATAAGTAAATGAATATATTTTGTCACTCGCATTGGTGCTGCTTCCAACTAAGCATTCCTAATTCCTTGCCCTCATTTTCCTAAAGACCAACCAGTCATGTGCAGAAAAATTACTCACTCGCACAGAAATTAACACTGAAAATTGTTCATTCAACTCTATTCGAATCTTAGGACGCAAAAGAAAATGAATACTGATTATATGCTTCACTGCAGCCTTTTCACATGTGGATGAAGTGGGAGGAGAGGGAAAAGCGAACGGCACACAAAAACACAAACAGCTTCTAAAACCCTTTATGCTATAAAATGGACTAAAATCCAGTGCCAGGTTTGGATAAAAAAAAAAAAAAACGCTTTTGCAGATTTTTGTGGAAACCTACTTCAAGGTCTATTGTTTTATAACTTATAGGACCCATTACACAGGTAACTCCAGTGGTGGAACCTCACAACATACATCACTCAGCTGCTTCAAATCTGACACAAATCTCAGTGTTCTACAGTAAAACACAACAGCCTCGGGTTAACACTGCAGCACTCACCACGTGCCACGTCCACTATAGATTGTTACAACTATTATGAAGTTCTTAAAATAAGCTGAAAAATATTAACAATGTGTTCGGAACTACTTTTGTCTTGCATTGTGCTGTAAAAAATTATTTGGGTAAATATTTGCGCAGTTATTTCTGAATTTAAATGCATTTCCATCAAATTTTATTGTCATTGAAATACGCTTGCAAAAAATAGCAGATTTAATAAACAATTCATTCTTTAGGTAGTTTTGAGAAATTTTAATATTGTCTTGTAGTGTCACTCTACTTAATGGAAACCTTGCATTCAAACCATAGATGCCAAATTCAATCATTTCATGCTGTAGAAACCTAAATTTAAAAAATCAAAAACTATTTACTCTTTCACTCACATTATGAAATTATAAATAATTGGACAATAGATTTTTCGCAGTCCTGACTTCAGATTCTTCCCCTGGGTTGTGTGGATTTCTTTTAGGTTCCTACACCCTCTCAAAATTACAGGTCATTGGCTATGCTAGCTGTGAACGAGTGTATGATACCATGTGACAGACAGGTGTCCAAGTCCAATGTATTCACACCTTGTACCCATTCGTTCCTGGGATAAATTCCAGATCCATGATGACTCTATCCTGGATAAAGTGCTTACTGAAGGTGAATGAATGAATGAATGAATGAACAAATCACACATCAGTCTATTGTGTTTTCAGATGAAGCAATCATCAATATGTTTGTGTTTCAGCTTTTCCTGTCTGGTCTGTGAATGGGAGCTCGTTTTTCACATTGTAACGACACCTGGTTGATTCATGCGGCTCAGGATTGTATAACGATTAGCAAATGAAATAAATTTATAAATAAACCCTGTATGTAACCTATTTATCCATACACATAGTATATCTACACTGATTGAAAGTAGACTGAAAAAGAAAAATGGGTGATTTTCAGAAGACTATTTAAACAGTGTATGGGAATAAATACTGAAACATGATTTGAAATGTCACATGTACTTAGTTTTGTTGCTTTATGTAAAATGTAATGATTTTTCCCATCCATCATCATAGATCTCAGTGATCAAGATGATACTTTAAAGCACTTGCTAATGGAGGTCATTGTACACACCCTAACTAATAACTGGTGTGACATTTGAAAACAATAGGGTGTCAGTAACACAAATTGTAAATTATAGCAATATCACTTAGCGCGTAAAACTGATAACGGAAAAACAGTATCACTATTACATTGCTCAAAATTGTATGGGAGGCTGCGTTATAAAAAGAAAAATGACATCATTTAGAAACAGAGTAACGATACCTGTCAGAAAAAAACTGATATTAAATGAGTGAAATACACTAGAAAATATTCCTTATATAATTTCTATATCATGATAACATTGATCCTTGCATGTTGACATGTTGATGAGGGTGGGAAGCGCTCTACTGTCGAGAGCCGCTTCATGAAACCAAACCGTTCCAACAGAACAGTTTAAAAAAAAACAACACAGCTGCCCATCACTAAGAAGCCAATGTGTCTTTAAGTGGCTTGAAGGTCAACGGAAAAGGAGTAATGTTTTCTCTGGGGCAAGTCGAAACAAAACCAGTGATGAGAGAACAGACGCTTACTAAACCCCAAACTGTGCAGCAGAACTGCAGTCTGTGCGTGTGTGTGTTATATCACGCTGTAACTGTATCTGACATTGTGCAGGCCCTAAAGAGAAGTCAGTAATAATGAATAAGGGGAAAGTTAAGTGAACTCCATGGAGAAATCAAAATGGCCGCCTTACAGGATAATACACCATCATTAACTATCCAAGTTTAATATATTCTCAAAATAAAGAATCCAAAGCAACACATAACAGATGACAGGAACATGGCCATGCTGAATGTGTGGCAGAATGCGTAAAGTGCTAATGCTCCAGTCCACCACCCTGGTGACGGAGCTCCCATGTGGCTGCAGTGTGAGCTTTTGGACCAGGCTGAGAGCTGAGCTGGAGAGGAGAAGAGTGGACAGCCTGGACCAGACAAGGACACACACTCACTCTCACACACACACACACACACAAACACAGCACACACAAACAAGTCCTCTGATGACAGACATTCCCACCGACAGCATGCTGTTGATGTCGACACTCACAAAAAAAAAAATTGAAGGAAACCACGCACCATGCATACTGACTACCTGTTGGCAAAAATATAGTTCATTTTTTGTTTTTCCATTGAAATCTCCCATCCTCATCTCAGGTTTCTTTACTGTAAGGTAAGGCAGGGATTTTTCTTGAAAACAAGCTATTCTGGTGTGTGACTGTCATGTAAAACAAGCCCATCACTCCACGAGAAGATCAGCAGCCAGCTTGGTTTGCTCCGTTGTGTCAGCACTCCTCTCCGACTGCTGAGCCGCTGCATGTTCACTCTCTTCGTCTTGATTGGAACGATAAGCATTTCCAGCATGAACCTCAGTGCTATGCCATGTAGATAAATGTGTTAATGTCTGACTCATCACGCTTGATGTACTTGTGCTCGATCAGCCATTCAATCTGCTCCTTGATCATCTTCTTTTGGGGAAGGAACATGTTTTTCAGGATCTCCACCAGCTCGGTCTGCAGCTGGGCATTAGTGATCTTCTTTCGCATCTTCATTATTTGAATAATGGCCTCCTACAACGGCAAAAGCGAGAAACGAGAAAAAAAAAACGTGTCAAAACAAATTTCCCTGGTGAAAAAAAAACCCAGCAAACCAAAGCATTCATCTAAAATCTCTAAAAGTCCAGGTACATAAGAATTCTTTATTATTATTAAGCACCAAAGCAACTTTTAATGATTAATCTATAAGAGTATCTAAAGCTATAAGAATTCTTAGGTTTATTTTACATCAAAGTATGTACAGTAAATGGATGAACTACAACAGGGTGTTTGTTACAGATATTTGTTGGTATTAATAAAACTGGTGTGAATGAGCGATGGAAATCTTTCCATATATTTGCTGAGCACACTGTTCTTTTTGATCTGTCAAAATACATTACTGGATCCTGGACCACACACTGCCAGCTGATTACCTCTGCCATAATATATGAATCAGCATCATGATTATTCATGATTCAACTTTCAGCAGTTATGAGAGTTATAAAACACGTTCCTCCCCCCAAAAAAATTACATACCTGTGTTCTTAATATTCTTAATTGAACTATGCCTTCATTCTCCTCTTCCCTCATTCGCTCTGTAGTCAGCTGAAGACGGCCAATCAGGTTAATCTTCCCCCTCTTCTGCACTTTGGAGTTTTTTCTGATTAGCAAAACAGTAAACACAACAACATCAGGAATCTATTTAAACCATTTTCCCTGATACATTAATCAATACGGGACATAAACAATAAAAATGAATTTAAATAATCAAAAAGGAGGTACACACATCAAGGAGAATTCCTGGTTAACGAAGAACAAGGTACTATCTGTGAAGTCTTTGGGAGAGCTCACTTGAGGTTCATATGAAAGCACCTGCCGTTTGAGTTTTGGGAAGGCAACAAGAGACTAAAGGGAGAGAAACACAGAACAAACAAACATCAACATGGCACTAAAACACATACAACTATGACAAACATGACAACTGCATGAATTACCTCAACTAATCACCGTGCATTCAGGAATTATTCAAAAAATTTTTGTATTTTCCTCATTTTGTTAACTTTTTCTGCATTAGTATAAAATGAATTGCTCTCTCACGCCATTAAAATGGCATGACATTTACACAAGGCTTCAGACTCTTTAGTCAATATTTTGCAGCAGCAATTCTCTGCAGAACCTTTCAGGCTGTCAGACTGGAAGGGGAAAGTCACTACACCACTACTTTAAATCAGCTTCATTGTTTGGGCACTAGGCTGCTCAAGAACATTTATGGAAGCCATTCCTGTGGTTGCGTATTTTGAGTTACTGTCATGTTAGAACTGGAAGTCTTGTGCTCTCTTCAGCAGATCATACCCCCCGAATTGTGACAAGTTTTACAGTCTCCATTGGAAACTCTCAGTTCTGTCATATCAACAGTAAAGAATCCTGAGAACACAGCCATGTATAAAGAATGGTACAAAAACATTCTCACAGAGCAACTTCTCCAAAACATCCAAGTACAGTTTGATGACGAACAATGCCATTTCCAGAATGATGGGGCACCTCGCCATAAGGCAAAAGTAATAACCAAGTGGCTCAGGGAACAACACATTTTGGGGCAGATGCCAGGAAACACCCCTACCTTAATCCCATTGAGAACTTGTGGTCAACCCTCAAGAGGTGAGTGGACAAACAAAGACCCACAAATTCTGACAAACTCCAAGCATTGATCATGCGAGAATCAGGTGCCATCAGTCAGGATGTGGCCCATAAGTTGATTGACAACGTGTCAGGGTGAATTGCATAGGTGTTGAAAAACAGGTCTTTGAATAAATTTAATGTAGTTGTCAATAAAAGCATTTGACACTTATGAAATGCTTGTAATTATATTACAGTATACCATAGTAACATCTGACATAAAGATGTAAGACCACCGAAGCAGCAGACTTTGTGAAAATTAAGTAGTTGTAAAATTAATACAGTAGTTGTGCTATTCTCAAAACATTTGGAAACACTGGAACCGAGAGCCTTAAACTTGTTCGAGCATGACAATACGCCTGTGCACAAAGAGAGGTTAATAAAAACATGATTTGCCAGGGTTAGAGTGGAAGAACTCAACTGACCCTAACAAAGTTCTTATCTTAACTTCACTCAACACTGTTAATAAGAACTAAAACAAAATGAACAATGAAACTGAGAAATCCCCATAACCACACTCCAAAACTGTGTGAAAGGCTTTCCCAGAAGAGTGGTGATTATTGTAACAGCTAAGATGAAATGAATGCAACTGGGATAATTAACAAGCACACACATGTCAGGTAAGCACATAGTTTTGTCTACTTACAGTGTTAGAATAACATAAAACAACATAACCTAAAAAAAAATTCCACAGGCCAACATTTGCATGTTCACCCCTCACCCAGAGTGTGCGTCTCAGCTCTGCATCAGGCAGCTCAGTGGCAAGCTTCAAGTTCTCAAAGCTGATCTTCTCTCTGGGTCTTTGGTTCCACGCGAAAAGAACAGCCAGCTGGAAGGTTGTGACCTCCAAGTCATACTGACCCACTTCATTTTTAAATGTAATCTGTAGCAAACAAACACACAAACTTATAATCATGTGCTGCTTCAAGTCAAATTCACAGAGAAAAATTAAATCCAGCTCACAATGCCGTTGGACATAAGGTGGTGCCAGTGCAGCTTTCTGCCACTGTGATTCTTCTTGTAAAAGTCTTCAACTTCAGGAATGAGGTCCTCCAGCTCAGTGGGAAGCGAAACAAAGACCTTCTCTGAGCTGCGTGACCATGCTCCAGCATTCAGGATCTTTATATTTACGGAGTCAGCTGCACCACGGAACACACAACAGCATAAGAACTCGGCTTTTTTTTGGTTTAGATATAATGACATATAATGACAAAACACTTGTACTGTAAAGTCACCTGGTAAAGCAAGCTTGTTGTGTTTATGCATCTCCTTGAAGACCTGGTTTAGATCCTCTGAGACTTTTATGTCTTGGAACATTCTAGCTAGCTTATTGACATAATCGGCTGGCATACCAACTTCCTAAAGAATGAGAATAACAATATTTAAAAATAATTTTTATGTTATAATGAGATCTTTGCAGATCCCTTTACAATTAGGTCAAAACAAATAGCAGCATTTTCCATCCCTGTCCTTACCCTGAGCCATTCAACCATGTTCTCCTCTATTTCACTGTCAGCTGAGATGTCCAGGATCAGCCTCCTGGTTAGGTGGGCTTTATGGTACCTCATAAACACATCCTTATTCTGGACATATTTTAGCACCAGTAACTGCAAAAGAAAACACAGTTTTAAGTCTGACTTCATATGAAAGATGTCTTTACTCTGTAGGAGCTCAACATGCTATTCAATGCCCTTACCACTTCCTTTAACTTCAGCTCGATCTCCTCTGAGGTGAGCTTCTTGCTGAGTGGCGTCTTCCTCAGCAGCATGTCACAGTAGTTGGCTAGCAGCTCTGGACACTTGGACTCGGGTTGTGTTTTGAGGCCCACTCTTTAGACACATACAAGTACAAAGCTGGATCACTAAACAGTCATCTTAGCTTATGAAAGAGGCCAGAAATGACCAGAACAGGAAATGCAAAGTTTATTTATTGCGCTTGGTGACTCACCCCTTCTGTTTCATAGGTAGCTCCAACTTAAATATTGTAGCATCATTCACAACTGCTTTATATGCCTAGCAAAAATGAACAGAACATTACAAATGTTTCCCAGTATTTAACACATTTTATTAATCATTATTAAATGGTCACCATTACATGGATTAGAACATAACAGTGTAACAAGACTGAAGACATCCACAGACCTGTCAAAAGGCATCTGCTATCATCAATAAGAAATGTATAATCTACACTAACCATTGGTTTTATAATGTAGAATATGTTTTACAACTAAATTGAAGTAAAAATTTAAATATTTCTTTACTATCCGTCTCTTAAAAACTGTTCCCAGATTTATGACATTGTTAATCAGTATTGATCATGTGATAGACAACCAACATCATCCTATGACAAAGCCATAGTGTGCAGTACTGAGTCATTCTGCAGTTATTTTCATTAAACAGTAGTAAACATTTAAGAGAGCCAGCGCACTCACTTTATCTCTGGCCGTGAGAAATCGAGGATCATCTTGGAATGCTTCCTTCACAAGTTTACTAAAACGGTTGAACAAAGTGAGAAGTTGTTCCACATACTTCTCAGAGTCCTGAACACAGAAACATTAGGCATTTATACATTTTCTTTTATATTCACGCATAATTTATTTCAGACCTTAATAATAGTAATAACAATAGCCTGCAATATGTCAATGTAAGCTACATGGCCAACAGCATGTGGATTCACACCCATTAATGCTCCTTCCTCAAACGGCTGTCACAAAGATGGAAGCACTCAATTGTATACGTCTTTATATGCTCAAACATTACAATTTAACTTCACTGGAACTAAGAGAACCAGACCTGTTCCAAAATGACAATGCCCCATGCACAAGGCAAGCTCCATGACTACCTGGTTGGCCAAAACATCTTTGGGATGACCTGGAACATTGATGGAGTACCAGACCTGCTTGCCTTACACCCAGTGCCTGACCTCTAAAAACTCTTGAATTTGAAGGAACACAAATCCTCCTAGTCATACTATAACATCTAGTGGATAGACATCCCAAAAAAAGTGGAGGTTATTAGATCAACAAAGGGGGGAATAAATCTGGAATGCGATGTTCGAAAAGTGTACAAGTTTAAAAGTCTGGTGTCCATAAATATTTGGCCATATTGAGTATATTGTACCCAATATTTAGCGAGAAAGAAATGTGTTTTATTTATAAACCTACGCTGTTGGTGTGATCTGTATATTGACAGTGTACAGATGGTCACAGATCATGAAATAAATGCATCGAAAACAATAACACTGTACCAGCATAACCCATATAGAGTGTAAATCTAATAAACAAGAAATATTATTTTTTTGAGGGGAAAAAAAAAAAAAAAAAAAAAATACTTCAGCACTTATTTTGTTGACAAAACTCCAATGAGCATTTCTTTCAGTAGTTTTACACACACTGGAAAAGAAACTCCATGAAATAAATAGTGACCCCACATGCATTAATAATTATTCTCCTTTTTTTTTTTTTTCCCCAGAGAGGCATATATCTGCATAAAAAGTAAAACTCTGAATGAAAATATAAATATATATTTTCTCTCCACTGACCGTTGTGATAGTCTCGGCAGCAGCAACCATGTCGGCCAGGCCAGCACTGATGATGTGTTCTTCCAAATCTTTAAGCATGGGTTCAATTCCACTTGGTACTTTATCCATCAGTGAGAACATCAGATGAAGCTCTGGAATTGAATGACATGTTAAAAATAATTGCAATAAGAAGACTAATTCTCAAAAGTTAATACAAAAAGGTAATCAGCTGTTCTGATACTCACTGTCTGTCTCATTGCGTTTAATCATGCCTGGACATTCTGCCAAGATTGTTTCTTTGAATGATGTCACCAGTGCATTTACACAACATTCCATAAGCTAAAAGAGAAGTAATTTCTCTATTGGTAACTCAAAATTTTAATGGTTATGACTCACATATCGTCTCAAAAATAGTGAAAAAAGGTACAAAAGAGGACAAAGGTGTATAAATAAATACTCACTGCTTGAACAGAGTTACATTCACGTCGTGTCTCTAAATAACGTAGTGCACGTTTTTCCTCCTCCCTTAATTTAGCGTCTGCCTACATGTGACAAAGATGACACAAAAAAAGAACATGCATTACAAATAAAATGGATAGGCACTACAGTATATGCTAAATTATCGAATGAGAAGCACTCTTACATCTACAGTATATTCTAACCTGAAGACATACTGTATGTCTGACCTGACATTCCACTGCATGTGTAATTGTTTAACATGGCAATCCAATTTTTTTCTCTTTGATGTTTTAACAAGCCTCACTTTCCACTAGATATTGGGAAAGAGGGAATTTGTACTCATTCAGTCATTGAGTTTAAAGAGGGGTTTCAGTTAGAGCTGCATGATTAATCTAAAAAAAAATTTTTTTCTCGATTCATACATACATGCAATGTCATTTCTAAATGATGGCGATTATTCACTTGCGTGTTTTTCCCTGAATTCAGATCATGCAGCATTCACAAGTTCATTTAAACAGTGTAACACAAAACACTAGTAAATTACCAATCAAGGTAATTTAGAGATTAGCAACTGATTTAGTTACTCTTGGATGTTGGGGTAGTATGCTGTTTTCATGCCAAAATATATATTTTTTCAGTTTTATTTTTGTTCGCTTAAACGCTCACTTGCGTTGTGCTGAAACTGTATTATCACAACACTCAGCCTGCTGAATTCCAGCAAATCATCAGCTTTTATTTAATTTTTTTGTACATTCTGACAACCTATTCCCGATTGACTCCCTTTGATGCTTTATGTGTCTGCTCAATGCGCATGTGTCAAACAGTTACACCCCTATCTCATCTTTGCGGTTTGACTCGCGGTGAGATGCGGCAAGGTTCCACAGGGACCACGAGCTTCTGCGAGGGCCGCCCAAAATTAAACGTTTAATCAATAGCAGTCCAAGGACACTTTCAGAGGAAAGCACTATCAACATGCATGAGCTCACAGACTTAGCTAGTGTTTCTACTGAATGTTGAATGTCAGGCGAGAAAGTGTATGGCCCTCCCATCCAGAGGGCAAGGTCAATTTTGCCCTCTTGGCATATGATCATAGACAGCTATAGCATTGCTGAAGTATACTGTAGGTTCATGATGTCCAGGTATATAAAGCAAGTTATTTTCTGCTTTGCCAACTTGGGTGCTGGTAAAACTCTTACATGTAATAACTAAAAGAAATTGCTTATTTCAATGCACCAGCTACCAGATATCTTGGCTTGGAGTTGCTATTTACAATAAAATGCCCATATTAATTTGACATAAATTTTCTTACATATTTCATGTAGTTTTGGACTCCATTTTGCTGCAGGTAAGAAGGAGCCTGTGTCCTGTAGAACCTCTCTGTGGAGTCCAGGTAGGCCTTCTCAAAGTTATCCCTGTAGATCTGTAGCTTATCGTCAGGGTTGGAACACAAGTTCACTGCAAAATGGTTACATTAGGGACTTTCATGTAGCGTCCACACGTTCTGTCTTCATTGTATACTTGAATATTAAAGTATGCTTTCAAATGTTATTGTTTCTATAGCAACAGCTCATAAACAATGACTTGTATGGCATATTTCTGCTGCACTATTTTTGTACAACAGCGCAATCGCTATTATTCCTTACATAAAAATAATCCTTTAATCCTATGAATCTGATATAATACCCCCAGGTTGAGCTATCATGAAACAGAACTAATCAAACTATCCATAACCAAAAAGATTCAAATTCTTCAATGCTTACCATACGACTCGCGTACCCCAATGACCAGCTGAGAGTCAAAAGCCTCTCCAAGTCGTTCAGCATGGACAAGCTTCATTGCACTATCCTGCAGCCTGTTCTTAATGTTGGAAAAGATGGATTCATTCCAAGTGTCCAACATCAGCTGGGAATCGACAGAGGAGTAAAAACACACGTCAGATACCATGTTTGATGTTTATATACTGAGCTGACTGCTTCCAGTGTCTCACGCTTACCTTCCGCACTATGCTGTCCTCCACGTTGGACTTCTTGTTGCTGCCTTGCTTCCCCATCAGAGTGATCTCAAGCTGGCAAAATGGCTTAGGTAGTATATCACACTGAGTGAAGAACTTCCTCCACTCCACAATGTAGGCCTTGAGGAGGGCTGTGTCATCTTGGTGACTGAGCACCCTCTGAAAAGCATGAAGTTGAAGGAAAAAAAAAAAAATGATATAAGCAGATCAGTCATTCCCGTAGAGAAAATTTACTTTGAAGATATAAATAAAGCTTTAGCCCTATTCAGATACAGTTTCTGTGCAATATTTGTATTAATATGTTTTATCTTTTCAGTGGTCTGTTAAAAAAAACAAAAAAAACAGTGTTCTGTTTTACATGCATTAGTAATTAGTAATGACAGCACTGTACATCCGCACTAAACAAATATCAGAAACAAAAAAAACAGGTATTTGTGCTGTTTTTCCAGATGAGAAGGGGAAAAAAAACAAACATGGCTAAATAAACTCACAGAATAGCACCTGAAATGATGGAATTACTGCAGGTCCCCATGGTAATCTAATCTCTTGTACATAGAGCTTTTGTTTATAGGATACTTACACTGCTATGAACATGTTTCCTATTAATTAATTGTTAAATCAATTTCCATTTAAACAGCAAGAACATAAATGATGAAAGGGGCATGCAACCAGTTTGCTCCTCCTGACACTGCAGATTTTACAGTTAAGCTGTAATTATTTGTTCATATATTTTCCAAATAACACATTACTTGGCAAACAATCAATTATGACTGATGTACTAATTTGTAGCACAGCAGTTGGTTCAGGAGATGATAATTTCTGGAAGAGCAGTGACAAATGACAAAAGACAGTACAAGTCACTGCTCAGACTGCGTACACTCAAATCTTTACCGCGCAACTGCAAATTTCTTTATTCATGTTTTTTCCAGAATAGATCTCTGTAGCGTAAATTAGATTTATAACTGTGACGTAAATCAAAATTCTCATTCTCTTATCTGAAATCCCTAAACATCACAGCTCCATAATTTACATGCATCACATCTTATTTGCAACAAATCTATGATAGAAGAAAAAACAAATGCTCTCATAGCCCAAGCCTGCAACACTATTTTCTCAGTTTGCTTATCAGCTGTATGTGATCAGGTTGAGGTGGTGATGAAAAAGGCCAGATGGCTAGCTTTTGCAGCTAGTGCTGCACTTGGCTACAGTGCAGATGAGTGGCTACAGGACAGAATTCAGGAGCAGAGGAATTGTGGTGTTGAGTAATCAAGTATTTAATCAGGAATATATTTCATTTTTGAAGTCACATTTGTTTTTGACCACACACTGGAAATGGCAGTTTCAATGACCATTTCAAACACAACTCAGTTCTTTTAACATCAAGCAATTAATCAATTTCCTCAGCCATGCACTGAATACAGTCAATGCAGTACATATTCTCCATGCTTGGCTTGATAATCTTGATAATGACAGGAGTATGTGCAGTGATACTGAGAAAAAGCTACATATATTCTGTGATAATTGTTCTCATTTGTCACACCGCACCTAACTAGATCTATATGCAGTATAGGATCCCATATGAAAGTAGTGCAGTTCTTAAATCACTTTAAATTGAATCACTTTAAACGTGATCTTGTTGGTCACGTAACCATGTTACGTGTAGTTTGAAATCTGAGTTACAACCACATACAAGGGGTAGATTTGGGGGGGGGGACATAGACCTTCCTTACCGCCTGGGCTTGCTTTATGAAATCTAAAATGTCCTCCTTAAGAGCCTGGTGAATCTTTGCTGGGCCTTTGTCATCCCATAGACAAACCGCATGAACATCTCTGTGGCAGAAAAAAAAGGATAAAAGAGACTCAGGCTTCAGGCAAAATTAGATAGACTTATGTCTGATTATCAGCATCAAATTCAATTAATCAATCTTACGAGAAAAGATCAAACCACTGCTGCTTCGTTACAGACTCCTGGCGAAGTAACTTCAGGACAATTGGGCGCATCAGATCCCACTTATCCTCGAACTGGAGGGACCCTTTGTTCTGAGAAAGATTAAAATGTCTTCGTTAACACACTACAGTTTTGTTTAAATGTACTCTTTTGGAGAGCAGACACACTATTGCTGACATTCTCACACGGACATTCTTACAGTAAACAAGATGACACTTGAACTTGTTACAAAACAAATAAGAGGAGCAATAGGAGAGTGCTTTGAGATATTATGTGTGCATTATTTTCAAGTGGAAATCACAAACGTTGAGATCGGATCTGAATCAGATCAGATTCATTATTTTTCTGATGCACAGCTCTGGAAAAATTCCCAGAACTGGCAGAGAGCCGCTAGCAGGGAGGGAAAAAATATCAACCCTGACGGACTTGCATATTAAATCTTTATAATTACCACTCCATCATTCATGACAAAGATTTCTTTTTATAATTAAATTCCTAACTGACTTTTTTTCCTTTCCGTTTAAACATGCAGGATTTGACTGGTGCATTATCTCTCTCTGAAGAGAGCGATCTTTTAACTTCTATTTTAATGTTAAAGCTACCATCATGTTTGTGCATATGATAAACACTATTAGTCAGTCAAAGCATTCACCAAAATCTCTGCACAAAACAGTGCTCTACAGCTGCATTGCATTCTGTAACTTTAAGCCAAGGATTTGTAAGTTTAGAGCGAACATCAATCTCTCACCTTTTTCACTTATGTTTTGGATTACTGACATTTTTTCCTTCTAATTCTCCTTTCTCCTTCTACGACAGGGGTGACATCTCTTAGGGCTGATGTGGGTGTAAGCTTTCATTCTATCCAAGCAGAAGCCCCACCTGATTCCACCTGTTTAATTACGTAGATGTTCTTGTTTAGGGAATGAAAGCCTGCACTCACACTGGCCCTTTATGAACAAGACTGTGCTCTATAACCTCAGCACCGGGACTAACTTCTCACAAAAGTAAAAAAGATTATGATTCAATTATTTGTCACATGTACCTTACAGCACAGTGGAATATATATCACTGTGCGGAATACAACGAAGATAGGTCTAAGGGCCTCAACTGTGGCAGCCTGGCGGTGCTGGGCCTTGAACCTACAACCAAGTGACCCAGAGCCTTAACCTTTTGAGCCACCACTGCTTAATTTTCACCAGCAATTCACTAAACACAACATTTTTTAGGGTGGAGTTTTACTTTAAATTAAGCTCTTTAACCAGCTCTAGGCTTCAGTATGTTCGCACTCTATGGCACTTTAGAGAGACGCTTCTGTCAAATATATATAAATAAATGTTAGGCAGGTGACAGCTGCCAGGGTAACTTGTTCCCTTATACGGACCAACACTTAACACCAAGTTCGTTTCCTAAAAATTATTAACGCAAAAAGCTTTCTGTATCGCATATTTGCAAACAAACTTTTCATAAAAGGATCTATAACACTAAATGTAGTACAGAGGTGGAGGCGTTAGCTAGCTAAGCTAATGTGCAGATTATATATATATAAAATATATATAAAAAGATTTTCCCATTTAAGTGAGTAAGCATACACATCGGTGAAGCGATGAAGACGTAATAGTGTAAACCCTTGAACGTTTTAATAGTCGTAATATTTCTTAGCCAGTGCTGCTAACCGGCATCAAATTATTGGCCATCCTGGGTAGCTACGCTAACTTAACTGTCCACCGCAAATTAACTACATCCAAACATATGTGTGCAATTATGTAAAATTGTCACCTTAATATACAGAGCAAAAAAAGAAAAAGACGAAAGAAGATAAAATGTTGAGTGTCAACGATAAAATTAATTATATGACTGTTTACTAGCTAACAAGCTAAAATGGGCCAATACTAAGCTTGGATGCTAGCTAGCTAGCTTGCTGTGCGGCATTATTTTCCCGACCCGTATTCCAAAATAGGCAGCTTCCGGCTCTTTGTCCAATGACTTCAACTCACAACTTTGAAGGCAGGCGGTATTAACCAATCATAGCGCAAGACACGGATGTTACTAACCAATAATTTCGAGGAATGCCGTATTTGTCGTAATATAGGTGGAAAGAAAACGGTGGTGTTCGTTCCCTTGACTAGCAAAACAGCTCGGCTAATCAGTCTCTTTACTGAACTACCTGGCTGAAAGTGGTTTTGCAGGAAGGTTCCAGAACAAAACTCTCATGTATAAAGGATTACAGAAGATAATTGATCGCATTGGTAGCGAAGGCGCAAAACGTCAGTTAACGAAGTACAATAGTAAATCTTCGTGCTGTTAGGTCTTACCTTTAATAGATTAGACATCGCCATGTTTCCTTAACTTACTCCCCCTCTTGATCTCGCGAGTGTTGAACTGCATGAGAATGGAGAGGGTTTGGGCAGGCAGGTGTAGTTTTTTCATGGCAATATAACGCATAACATAAACTGTCTAAATATATATATATATTTTTTACATATGCATTATAGGGCATGAGACCCTTAAAATAACAATATTACACTTACTGAAACATGAACTCTACACGGGGTCATCTGTCATGAGGTGTCCAGGTAACTACCATTTGTGTGTGTAGTTGTTAATTATTTTCTTAGGAGTAGTAAAGTGCAAAGTCAAAAGGACTGAGCACTTTTGGATCAGTCATGATTTTAATGTGTAATATTTTTAAAATGCACTGTCACAGTTGCGGTTCTACAGGAGATCATTTATACAGCGAGGGTTAAACCTTGGCGTGCCACATGCTTCTTTAAATCTTAGTTGCTGTGTCCTTTATAAATCATACACCTGCCACCAGATGTCACTATATCTGACCTTCAGCTAGGATTCTTTTTGAACCTGCTGAAGGTTAAACACAATATAAACATACACTGGAATGGAGAAGGATATTACTGCATTTTCTCATGGGCGGGCACAGCGCCAAGTGACACCAGTTGGGAACATAACACCAAATAGGGGGTTACAACACCAAATTTCAAGGGTCAAATCTCCAAATATTAGGTCATACATGCAAATCTAGGAACCTCTGTAGTTCATCTAGGGATCGTGGAGTCCATTGGTGACCATTGTATTAATTCCCATCTTGTACGACTGTGGTAGGATCTCCGGTCAACATACACACACATTCACACACAGGCCATTTGAGAACGCCAGATAGCCTAATCTGCATAGTCTTTGGAATGTAGGAGAACACCAGAGAACCTGGAAAAAAAAAAACCCACCAAGTACAGGGAGAACATGCAAACGCCATGCACTAAGGCACTGTGCTGCCTATACATGCAAATAGGCGGCCATAATTCCATCTATAATGAATCTATATTTAATTTAAAGCATGACTAAAAAACAAGAGGACTAACTTTAATATCTTCTTTTGGAAGAAAAGTAAAGTGAAGGAGTATTGTCTGTGAGTCAGGATTTTTCTTCAAGTTTTGTGATCCTCGTCTCTTAATGAAAAGAAAAACCTTTCTGTCCGGATGTCCAGGATAGTGGTGATCTCTGTAAAGCCTACAGGACATGCTAGAGTAGAATCTATTTATATTTATATTGGACCAGTATTTTAACACAATATTTAACAGCATGCAGTTTGTTGTGGAGTTAATGCTGCATTTGATTTAGCTCAGAAGTGGAAAGTCTTATTGCCACATTTGAGTTACAAAGTACACCAAAAAAAGGATGCATCTGTTAAAGCTTGTGATTGATTAACAACAATTCAGTCGTTAACATTAGTGGTCAAATGTTTATTATTTACTTCCTTTCTGAAAGTCTTTGTTAATTAAGCTAATGCCAATACTAGCCTATTATAAACTCATTTAAAGTGAATATTCATCTTATCTTTCATGTGATATTTTATTTATTGTTAGCTAGAGGGTACCCGCTGCACTGCCCGAGTGCATATCCTGATGTCCGCGTGCCACCATTACCTGCAAATGGAGTTTGCTATTAACCTGCTGCCGCTCCTCACGCTGCTCCAATGGTTCGGCAGCCCTTATTTCTGCATGCTGTATGTGCGTCGCTGTAAACAATCTGCAGTCTAAACCATTTTAGCAGTTATGAGCTTGGTCTGATATACCCGTTTTTTGTTGTAGAAAATGCTGCCCATTGTCACAGACAGTGAGGAAGGCCTGTGACACGCTCAGAGTATGACATAAAAGTTGATGATGCTGTCTACTACCTACTTGTATGAATACCGCCCATTCCATACAAACAAACAATTTCTGTTTTATATATATAGTATGTGTAAGCAGCCATGTTCACATGATATAAAATATCATGTTTTTATCATGTAAAAATATTTTATTTTTCTTATGTTGAAAATTCAATGTTACAAGCTTTAGTCAAATGCAGGATAAATCCTTCCCTTTTGAAAAAGGTCAAACTCAATTTAAAATTCATTAATTTTAATGTACCTTCCTATGCACTTTATTGCACCTTTACTAGCAACAGTGATACTGCTTGCAATCTCTGGATTAGTATACAGACACAGTGCGACATGCACAGCAACTAATTAAGACATCAAAAGTCAGGTAAGTTTTTGTTAACCTGTAGCCCCACATATGAAACAGACACCGATAACCTGCAACCTGAATTGTGCTCAAAACCTTCCAACACAGTACTGCACAGTACCTAGCTTCATTAGTGTAGTACATTAGCTTCAAAGAAGAAATGTGGTTTGCATTTGATGAAGTTGCTTTGTAAAAAAACTTGTGAGGGGAAAATCACAGTGTGACAAGATACTTCTTGTGAAGAAAGATGGACACGGGACACAGGCATTTTATTTGTGAATTCAAAGATTGCATGTTGTGCAATAATTCTCTTTCTTGCTTCTATAGTTCACTGCAAACAGACAAACACACACACTGAGTGAAGCTTGATCATGCTCCCCCATTAAATACCCCATCACCTATCTTAGGTCAAGCCTGGCCTGCAGTAAAACAAAAAGGAGAGAAAGGTTAGCATCAATTTGGGCCTTGCATATTCATCGAATTTTTACACTGTGTTGACAATAGTGCACACAGAACCACAATGTACTGTCAAGTCCATTTGTGCCCACTTGCACACTTACCAGAATGCAGCAAGCTTGATTTGGGCATCCTGAGGATATGTCAGGGACCAGATCAGGGTCCCTGCTTCCATTGTGCAGCATCAATCCTGGAAAATCCTGGAAATGCCCAGGTTCCCCACACTGCTGACAGACCGGCCCAGGCTTCCCCCACCAAATTTCCAAGGGTAGTAGGAGAACGGGTGAAAAATCCAGGGGAGGGATGCCACAGTACTTGGGACAACAGAGCTGAAAGGAGAAACACTGGTGCGGGAGGCTGGCTTAGAAGGGGATGCCTCATCCTCTGCACAGCTGGGATATGCTATGTTTTGTACCTGAGCCTGAAATAACAAACTGGACTCCATATTAACTTAAACACATCATCTGTTGTACTGAACTTTCAGCAGCGCAACACCTGCTATCCGTTATTATCCAAATGAAGATGGGTTCCCTGTTGAGTCTGGTTCCTCTCAAGGTTTCCTCCTATTGCCATCTCAGGGAGTTTTTTTTTCTTTGCCACTGTCGCCTTCGGCTTACTCATCAGTGAAAACCTGATCATTTTGATCCATACATAGTTTCTCACATTTCATACACATTTTCATAATTTTGATTCTGTAAAGCTTCTTTGTGACAATGACCATTGTTAAATGCGCTATAGAAATACAATTGAATTTAGTTGTATTGTATAAAATGGTCCTAAATGTTTAAATAGTTAAAAGGTCTAAACATTGCACAGTCCTTAACAGTTCCACCAAAGGTGCAAATATTTTTTCTTATTAATGGTGACATCAGATAAAGTTTCAAGTCATTAAAAAAAAATTACAACAGAAAATTTGCTCGCAAATCAACTTTGCCTATACTTTATAAAAAATACTGAAGTATGAAAAAGGATTTGATTAGATTTGTTTATATGATGGGCAAACTGCAGTAATGTGTTATGGAACATTCTAAATAAATTCCTCAGTATTCCACACAGTTGTTTATGTCTATATTGTATTTATGTGGCAGTATACAGTGGTAATGTTCTGATGCAATTTCATTTAGGCGATTTAATTTTGTCAAATGTACCATGGTACTTTAAATAAAATTTCCAGTATGATTTTGTTCCCAGTATGCTCCATTCACACGTGCATCTCCAGTAATCTATAAACAAACATGTTTGGGTGATTTTAACTGACATACTCAGTCCATTTGTCAGTATGTGTTTAATCTGAGATTTTTATAAATTGGATCAGCACCTAGTTATATAATATATACAGTACTATACTATTATATATAATAATATCGTATCGGGTGAACACTGGTGATTGCCGGCCCGAATTTGTAATTATGTTCTGTAAGCATTTTGTTAAAGTGTCCCAGGCATTGATGGAGATCTTTCTCAGATACAAGAGAATTTCCCAGAAATAGTGGTTTATAGGTGCTTGTGAGGTACTTGTGAGAATTAAAATATTTTAATACTAAAATGTACAGTACGAGTTCTTTTTTACTCCATATGTTATGTGCATTATGGATAAACTCTGGATCAAATGGACACCATATTAAGGTTTTCTCTACATCCTTTAAGTTATATTCCTTAAATATTAAGGTTTTCTCTACATCCTTTAAGTTATATTTATTAACAATATTTAAAATAAAAGTTTTGATTATTTTAGTTTTTATAGTTTATTAAATTTTAATTTCATACAATATACTCAGCCAACTGCAGCAACTTGACATTGTGTATAAAGCTTTAACTATAGCAACTGCAATAGCAATTCTGTTACTTACTGTTTTCTCTATTGTATTATGATTAAAGTAAAGAGGACTCCTTCATGTTTAGATGTTATATTGCCATAAACAATGCACATTCAACAGTCAAACAAAACAATGAGTGGTTTACAGTAAAAGGAAGTTGAATTATAAAAAAATATATATGAATTGATGAATTAGAAAAAATTTATTTCTTGTTGTCTATTGTATGCAGGTAGAACTAAAACATGAAAAGAAATAAGGTTCCTGTTAGTGGTATGATTGACAATATGTTCCTCTTAGATAAAAACATGTGCTAGTTGTACTGTATATGGTATTAAGCCAGGCCATGTTTTGATGTAGTTAGTATATGTAGAATAAGTCTTTTTCTACTTTTTTACTTTTTCTAAATTTATAGTTAATATTAAAAAAATAAAATGTGTTTTCCAAAATATCTGTTTATTTATGTGATGTACACATGTGTTTAGAAAAAGTATTATAAGTGTAGAAGAATACTGCAATAGCTTGCACTTATTTTCATTGGATCTTTGCATTAGGATGGCTATAGTGTCTTATATATTGAGTCTTATCTTTTACCAATTGTTAGAAAGTTCAACCAATTTTCAACCAAATTTAATTCAAGCACTAAAAAAGAAGCAAAGAGTAACACTGACTACTGGCGTCAGACTGTACAGTATGTGCCTCCTCTATAAGTGCAGCTCTTTATTTAAAATAACAAAAGCGTTGCTTGTTACTGTACTGGAAACATGTACTGTAATATCTACAAATACAATTTTGGGTAAAAGTAATCTTTAATTAAGAACATTCAATAGTCCAAAACACAGTCTAAAACACTATCCAAAAGACAGGCAAGAGACTACAAACAGGTAAAACTGGGCTAAGGTAAAATTAAGAAACAGAAAAACAGGAACAGTAGTTAAAAAAGGAAGTAAACATGAGAAATACTGTGTAAACCATTCAGTAAGTTCAAAGTATGCAGCTGGCTGTACGCATATTCAGGTTTTTTATGCTGGTAATGGCACCACCAGTTCATTTGTTTGAGAATTTGACACTGAGGGTATTAAAAACCATGATCATTTCCCCAGGATATTAATAAATGTGTAAATTTTCCCAGTTATGTCAATAAATTGAAAAATTATATTTTATTTAATTTCATATGGATTAAACAACTCAAGTAAGAAATGAATGGTAATATTAAAATGCACTGAATAAAACAACAGTGAGGTTTTTCATAATATCAAAATATTTTTCACTCGTGCTACATGTGTAAAAGAATGTCCTCTGTTATTCATTCCAGTAGTTGTAGAAGTGTTGAAGTACCAACAGAATTGGAAGTTTCTTTTTTTCCAGTTAATGTCTATATGAGGGACATGCCCTCTGTAGCCAAATATTAGTTTTTGCATACATTTTTGGCAAGTGAAGTTATCAAAATATTTGAATGTGTATAAAAGTATAATTAGGAAAAGGATGTAATTCTCTTTATGTCCTTTATGAGGCAGTGTGACCTCGCACCTCCAGGGTTGAGGGTTTGATTCCCGTCTCTGGTCTGTGTGCGTGAAGTTCGCACATTCTTCCTGTGCGTGGTAGGTTTCCTCTAGGTTATTTGAAGATAATTCACAATTTCAATTAATTGGCCCATTTGTGTGTATGTGTTTGTGTGCCTTGTGATGGATTGGCACCCTGCCCAGGGTGTACCCTGCTTCATGCCCTACAGTAAGTCTCCTGGGATAGGCTTGACAACCCTGGACACAGGATAAGCGGTATAGAAGATGAATAAATTAATGAATATGTTCTTTATAGTAATACATGGTCATATGAAAATAGACATATAAACGCTTTGAACATACTAAAAGTAAACAGCGTACTGTGGGTACAAAATACCTCAAGATGTACGAAAAACAAATGGCTTAAATAATTTAAGGATAAAAAAAAAACACTGAAGTAACGTTTGTAACCTATCCTATAGTTCAGTGCTTAAGATATAATATATTCCCAATAATAAAATTTTTACAGTGTTAAAAATGCTAATAAAAAAATCGTAATAATAATAATAATAAATCTTTGCAGACTTGTCTAAGACAATTTTTATGATAAGTAATAATCAGGTCAACGATGTGCATGTCTTTAGTTGGTACTTGGAGTTCGATCCATCTTATGGCGTCGACGGAAAAATCCACACTGCATGTAAGAAGAAATAAAGTGTTAAGTTAAGATGAAGGTAAAGTTCAGGGATAAATGAATGACCATTCAAGGATGTAGCAAGAAAAACTAAAGTTTACCTTAATGAGAATTATGATAATGACGATTAAAAGGAGAAACCCTCCAATGGCACTGCCTACAATAAGTGGAGTTGACTTCTCAACTGTCAACTTAATTAGTGGAATCTCTACCTGAAGTAAAAAAAAAAAAAAAACATGAGCCAAATAAACATGTATGGTTAAATTATATATATATATATATATATATATATTTGTACTGTATATACAATCATGGGAAAACATTAGGACACCCTATTAAAGCCTGGGTATTTTGTAGCATTTCTTACAGTAATATATGGATATTGAATCTCAATGTTAACAATACTGAGAGATTAAGAAAAAAAAATCTTCAGAAAAAACATTATAGCAGCCTATGAATCTGATAAGGGATTTCAAAAGATTTTAAAATCAGTCATTCTACTGTTTGGAAAATAGTCTACAAGTGGAGGGCTTCTAAAACAACTGCCATCATGGCCAGGTCTGGTCATCCCAGCAAGTTCAACCCAAGAGCAGACTGCAAGATGCTAAAAGAGGTCACCAAAAACCCTAAAATGTCATCGTGGGACCTACAGCAGGCTCTGGCTACTGTTGATGTGAAAGTGCATGCCTCTACAATTAGAAAGAGACTGCACAAGTTTAACTTCCATGGGAGGTGTGCAAGGAGGAAAACTTTGCTCTCTAAAGCCCTATTCGGACGGGACTAGTTTTACAGGGGGTCGTTAGAGAAATTTATTTTTCACAGACGTACTTTGTGTTTTTAATCCCGTCCGAATCTGCCATGTCTGTCTTTCTCTCACACAACCCGTCCGAATGCATACATGAAATGACAGACGTCGTCTGAAAAAAAATTCTAACTCAAACGTCGTTTGGAAAACTAGTCCCGTCCGAATAGGGCTTAAGAAAAACAGCAAGGCCAGACTAAAGTTTGACTGAGAGAATGTTGACAAAGACCAGGACTTCTGGAATAATGTTCTTTGGACAGATGAGTCCAAAATGTAATTATTTGGACACCAGAACTGAGGACATGTTTGGCGTAAACCAAAGACAGCCTTCCAGGGAAAGATCCTCATACCAACTGTGAAGCTTGAAGGTGGATGGTTTGTGGCTGCTTTGCTGCAGCAGGACCTGGCCCGCTCACCATCATAGAATCGTCCACGAATTCTACTGTGTATCAGAGGGTGCTTGAGGAACATGTGAGACCATCTGTCAGAAAATTAAAGCTGAAGCGGAACTGGACCATGCAACATGACAATGACCCAAAACATACCAGTAAATCAATCAAGGACTGGCTGAAAATGAGGAAATGGAGAGTCCTGCAATGGCCGAGTCAAAGCCCAGATCTTAATCCCATTGAGATGCTGTGAGGTGACTTGAAACGGGCTGTAAATGCAAGAAACCCAGCAAACATCTCACAGCTGAAAGAATTCTGCATTGAGGAGTGGGGAATGTCAAAGACTGGTAGGTGGCTATAAAAAGCGTCTCACTGCAGTTACAGTGGGGCAAAAAAGTCTTTAGTCAACCACCAATTGTGCAAGTTCTCCCACTTAAAAAGATTAGAGAGGCCTGTAATTTTCATCATAGGTATACCTCAAATATGGCATCCAAAATTAGAAAAAAAAAATCCAAAAAAACACATTGTATGAATTAATTGGTAATTTCCTCTGTAAAATAAATATTTGGTCACCTACAAACAAGCAAGATTTCTGGCTCTCACAGACCTGCAACGTCTTCTTAAAGAGGATCTTTTGTCTTCCGCTCGCTACCTGTATTAATGGAATCTGTTTGAACTTGTTATCCATATAAAAGACACCTGTCCACAACCTCAAACAGTCACACTTCAAACTCCACTATGGCCAAGACCAAAGAGCTCTCAAAGGACACCAGAAACAAAATTGTAGACCTGCACCAGGCTGGGCAGACTAAATCTGCAGTAGGTAAGCAGCTTGGTATGAAGAAATCAACTGTGGGAGCAATTATTAGAAAATGGACATAAAAGACCACAGATAATCTCCCTCGATCTGGGGTTCCACGCAAGATCTCACCCCGTGGGGTCAAAATGATCACAAGAACTGTGAGCAAAAATCTCCGAACCACACGGGGGGACCTAGTGAAAGACCTGCAGAGAGCTGGGTAACAAAAGTAACAAAAGATACCATCAGTAACACACTGCGCCGCCAGGGACTCAAGTCCTGCAGTGCCAGACGTGTCCCCCTGCTTAAGTCAGTACTTGTCCAGGGCCGTCTGAAGTTAACTAGAGAGCATTTGGATGATCCAGAAGAGGATTGGGAGAATGTCAAATAGAACTTTTTGGTATATACTCAATTTGTCGTGTTTGAAGGAGAAAGAATGCTGAGTTGCATCCAAAGAACACCAGACCTACTGTGAAGCATGGGGGTGGAAACATCATGCTTTGGGGCTGTTTTTCTGCAAAGTGACCAGGACGATTGATTCATGTAAAGGAAAGAATGAATAGGGCCATGTATCGTGAGATTTTGTGTGAAAACCTCCTTCCATCAGCAACGGCATTGAAGATGAAACGTGGCTGGATCTTTCAGCATGACAATGATCCCAAACACACTGGCCGGGCAACGAAGGAGTGGCTTCGTAAGAAGCATTTCAAGGTCCTGTAGTGGCCTAGCTAGTCTCCAGATCTCAACCCCATAGAAAATCTTTGGAGGGAGTTGAAAGTCTGTTTTGCCCAGCGACAGCCCCAAAACATCACTGCTCTAGAGGAGATCCGCATGGACGAATGTGCCAAAATACCAGCAACACTGTGTGAAAACCTTGTGAAGACTTACAGAAAACATTTGACCTCTGTCATTGCCAACAAAGGGTATATAACAAAGTATTGAGATGAAATTTTGTTATTGACAAAATACTTATTTTCCACCATAATTTGCAAATAAGTTCTTTAAAAATACTACAATGTGATTTTCTGGATTTTTTTAGTATACAAAAAAATAGTACAGTATACCTATGATGAAAATTACAGGCCTCTCTCATCTTTTTAAGTGGGAGAACTTGCACAATTGAGGGCTGACTAAATACGTTTTTGCTCCACTGTATTTCAGCCAAAGGGGGTAACTCTAGCTATTAAGGGGTAGGGTGTCCTAACTTTTTCCTCAATTAGAATATGCATTTTGTAGAATTAAATTTACAGAAGATCTTGAAAAGTCTTTTCTTCAGGTTGAATTGTTTAATTATATTACTTCAATCTCTCAGTATTGTTTACATTGAGATTAAATATTCATATATTAAAAAATGTTACAAAATACCCAGATTTTCATAGGGTGTCCACATTTTTTCACATGACTGTATATACTGTATATTTAGGAATCTATGGATCTATTTAAAGGTTAAATTTCACCCACTTCGTAAGTCTTCATAATGTTTTTTCCATCATAGATGCTCTCATCATATGTAATTTCTGCCTTGGCAATGATCCTTTCAGATTCCTTTAATTTAAAGAACAAGGAACAATTTTACATTTGGTCATGCATAGAAAATCTTTTAAAATGAATATATGACAAGCATTCTTGTTAAACCAGGACTTGTGATGAAATCTTTCTTGAATGAAGGCGTAAAAAAACGTTTGACACTTGCTGCCCTGAAACATTTATGGTGCAGACATTTTAAAGAAAGCTGTAGGACTGTGAATGGTGATCATGAACATTCATTAAGTAGAATGCTCTCAGGAAAGCAGCCTCTTTTGATTTCTAAAGATGTTCTGGGCAGTAAACCAGTCCCTGAGAGGCCAGCGTTTTTGACATTTAGTCTTTTAGATGATGATGTGAAGCAGGGAGTCCAATCATGGCTCTGGTATAATGAGGAAATTTATAACCTTGATGGTAATTGAGCAATAGTGAAAGACTGAAGTGCATTACAGTAGCAGGGGATTATGTAGTAAATGAATGTGTGTGCTGTTATTTTGCACAATCAAAAATCCTGGATTGACTTGAATGCACCTTGTACATTATTATGTATTGACATACAACGTACATTCTGTTTTCCTTAAAATACAGATCTCTGCAGATATTACCCTGCATATTTCTGAACCAATTTGTCTACAATTTGCTCCTAGCAATCAGTAAAATTAACCACTTCCAAAAAAGATTATGAATAAGTAGTAGTTTTTCCAATTTACCTTAATGTCATGGATATGTGTTTGGACTGTGATGTTAACCTCCTGCAAATCTGTCAACTCTGTACATACAATCTGGGAGATGCTCTACAGAGAAAAACAACATGAACATATTGAACAAGATAACATTATATATTACACCTAATATACTGTATAGTATATAGCAAGGAACATGCTGACTTTTATTTTTAATTTGATAAGCAGTTCCTTACCTTAATATTTGGATCTGAAGGCCATGAGCAGTTCTACCCAAAAGAAAACAGCAATGTTAGAATGTAACGAAATTGTGAGGGTTGCCCACTAGAGGGCAGTGTTCAATTTTCAGTTTTCAGTTGAAAGACTCGGTTTCCCAGAGTGCACCTCAGTCAGGTGACGAGGGTTGCTCACCTGAAGTGAGGTGCTCATTAGAATA
>JAQQZT010000003.1:17187114-17199256 GCA_030068275.1 Clarias platycephalus
AACTGCGATTTTCTGGTAACAAAATTGTGGCTAGTAAAAAGGCTGAATGGCGAGTGACTCCGGAAATCCACTAGCCAGATTGGCCAGTGAGCAAAAAAGTTAATGTCAAACCCTGGTCAACAGCACCGGTGGCGTTTGTTGTTAACCAGGGCCGCGACCGATCCGGTATGGATATTTGTGATTCGATTCATTGATTTGGCAAATGTTTTACATCGGATGCCCTTCCTGACAAATCCCTGTGCATTTATCCAGACTTGGGACTGGCACAAGAAGACACTGGATTGCGCCTTATTGTTGCATATTTTGGGCACCCTCAGTATTGTTTTACAGTGTAAAAGAAATAAACACCAGGAAAGACCATGGAGTTAGAAGGGATGTACAAACATTTGATCGGTAGTGTGTGCCCAAACATTCTTTTGATTAACAATTAAGTTTGTCCCTTTCAGAGGACTGATGTATAATACAAAAGTATTGAGGTAGCACCAGAAATGCTACAGACTATATGCCACCTGTGGACATTAACACCAAGATATAAGCAAGATAAATTTTAGTGAGGTCATCAGGTCAGCAAAGCAAAAACAGCAAAGAAACAGTCAATGATTTCAGTATAACTGAAAGCTTCAACACCACTAAAAAAGTTCACTTTGCAAAACAGGCTTAGTCTCTACAATGTTACATCATACCAATCATTTAGTGTCAAATAGAACACACTTTCTATTTTAGAATTTAGTTTATCACATTGCATAACAGAAAAAAAAGCGAACATTTCATTGCAAACAATTAAGACACCACTTTTCGTTGAAGCCCCATGCTGACTCCTGCATCTGGGGCACATGAGGCTGTAAGAGAAGTGTAACAGTTTTGACAACTGAAGGTGAGGCCTTCTGTACTTTACTAAGTAAACAAAGGACTTCTATTTCTACTCCTATTTGCCCTTGGGAATCTCTACTTTTACTCAAGTACAGAATTTGTGTATTTTGCCCACCACTGGTTTTAATTTGTTAAAAAAATCAAAGTAAATTATGGCTTGATGTGTCTGACCTGCCTCTATACAGTACTGATGTTGGGAAAACCATAGTCAAACACACACACTTGGTGGGTGTCAGAAAGTTCTGTTTATCATCAGTTGTGTCACGCCACGTCAAACCACAGCCTCGCCATGATCACCGGAGCACTCCCGTTCCTTTCTCCCAACCACACCTTCCGCTCTCTACACACCTGTACCCTATCAGTAATTACCTCTCATGCCTATTTAAGCCACGCGCTGACACCACCACATTGCCAGTTTATTGTGTGCCTTCTCAGCCTCAATTCACCAGCGTTATCCCTCGTTTCAGCCTGCCAAGTATCGACCTCGCTTTGCCTTTTGACTACGACTTCGCCTTCTGTTTTTGGATTAATACATTTGGAGATTCCCCGTTACCGACTGCTTACCTGCCATCGACCACGAATTTGGATCACGGACTTCTTCTCTTTTCTCCGGCTTCGACCCTCGCCCGCGTCACGACCACGATTTATCTCCGCTCCTCGCCGAACTCACGCCGCCGTTGTTCAGCCGGCTCAAGCTCCTTCGTCCCGGCCTGTGTTACGGAGCTCTCGCTGTATACATTTCCTCGCTGGCTCTGCATGCTCCAGCCTCCCCGCGAGACTCAGGTTTTCATACCAACATAAAGCTTGGATTACGTGCCGGCTCTGCGTACTTCCGCGTTCCGGTGAGCCACCTCGGCGCGCTCGCGCCGGCATTCCGCGCTTCCGCATTACAGCGGGCTTATCCCCAATCACATCTCCACGCGGAATTAACGTCAAAGCACTAAACTACAGTACCACGTTGTTGACTCAGTCACAAGCACTCAAACTCCATTTTCTATCCATAACCGACTGTCTCATCTGCACTTGGATCCACCACGCCCCCTACCGCTCCCTGACAATACTAACCCATTCCTTAACTGAATTATTGTTCAACCAAACTGTGGGTCATCATTTGCTCACTGGCTTTGTGATTACGTTGATTCCTACTGCTGTGAATACAGTATTCAGTAATTTGGAAAATACATTAATAAAATTTTAAAAAGGTCTTAAATCTAGTACATAATACTAGCGGAAGAAAGACATTTTTTTTTATGTAGACCTGTTTTTATTAAGTGTTTAGATCGCTATTTTTATACCTTTTAATCCAATAAGCAATACAAATCAAACTAATTCAAAGTGGGAAAATACCCATTATAAACACCACAACTGCAAACATCTTGCCAAATGAGTGAAGTAACTACAGTGCTGTAAGTACTATATTTATATATATAGAGAGATTTCCTCTATTTTTTGCTTATTTGTCACATTACATGGTTTCAGATCCTCAAACAAAATGTATCATGAGACCATAAAGATATAATAAGTAATGTAACAAGAAAGACATGAAGAAACACAAAGTGCAGTTTTTAGTTATCATTTTATTTATGGGAGGGAAAATGTCCTGCAATCCCTGCATCAAGTAATTGCCCCTTAAATTCGACAAACTGCTCTTATCATCTTTAGCAGCTACAACTGCAACCTGGTCCTTCTGATAACTGGAAGTCAGTTTTGCACATCATTGTGGAGGAAGTTCAACTCGATCTTCTTTGAAGAATTCCTTTAATTCAGCCTCAGCATGAACGGCCCATTTAAGGTCAAGCCAAAGTACAGTATTGTAATTGTGTTATGAGTAATTTAGAGATGGACTAAGGTGTTGGACTTGGTATCACTGCCATGCTGCATAACAAATTGTGTTTGAATATATGGACTAATGAACAGATGTTGGTCAACGTTGTATTTGAAATTAATGCAAAAGAGTATTGCAAATATAACCTTGAAACAACAGAATACCAATATTTATTTATAGTATTTATGCCACTTAATGTACAAACACAACAGCACAATATTGCTCATGACACTACAGTATCTAATCCATATTATATGGTAAATCCTGAATGGGATGCCAACCCAAAGCAGGGCAGAAGCACACACAAGCTCATCCACTACAGTAGTGTGTGAAATGAATAATTCACACACTACAGGCTATTTCAAAACATCATACAATCTGGACTGCATGTGGGAAGAACCCTGAGTACCTGAAGGAAACCCACCAAGCATGTGGGGAACATGCACACAGAATCAGAGGTGCCAAAAAAAAAAAAAAGATATCTTAGCAAGTGAAATCTACCCAAGCATATCTATAAATGTCTTTCTCTACTGGCAGATAATTTTGCTTCTTTCAAAAAAATTAATTCCTAAAAAAAATTATCTGGCAACAAAATAAGACATTTCTGCTTGCAGTTTTAATAACATTTGACGAGAAATAAGCATGATAATCTTATATTTGAGTTGTTGTAATCAACATTATTTGAAGTAAGTATAGATAGATTTGGCTAGATTCAAGAATATTTCACTTGCTAAGATGCTTAAATCTTTTGCAGTGCAACCCTGGAGTGGTTAACACTTTTGCTTCACACCTTTAGAGGTATGGTTTGAATCTTGCCTCTGCTCTATGTGCATGGAGTTTGCATGTTCTCATGCTTAGTAGATTTCCTTCAGATACTTCCGTTTCTTCCCAAAGACATGCAGTCTAGGTTGATTGGTGTTTTTCCATTGCCCATAGTGTATGATTGGGTTTGTGTGAGTGTTTGTGTGATTGTGCCCTGTAATAGGGTGGCACCGTTTGATCCACTAAATCTCCTGTGAAAGACTCTGCTCTGCCAGGTGCTGTCTTGGTCTGTGGATTCCTCAATCTGATCAATAATAGATCTGATACACAGAGGCCATACTTCACACCTTACAAGTATCTGCTGCTAATGTCTTGGTGTCAGATACAACAGCACACTTCCAGACTCCATGCATCCACGGGTTAGTGCTGCTTTTACTAAGCTGTTGTTATGGAAATCCTTCAACCACTTCAATCCTTCTCCACTCAGAATAGTGAAATCCCTGGTGATGCAGTATATGAATAATTCACAAAATAGATCCAATTTTACTTTGACTTGAGAAACAATCAGTTATGTCACTAAAGCACTCATGTTAGCACAGTCACATGGGGGCGCTGGTTTGTTGTCACCTCATTATGCCTGGTGTTGTGTAAAAATACAGCTTTAAACAAAAGCTCAATTAAAAGAAACTGTATGCTTTTTTTTAAGCAATGCTAGTGTAAAACATGCTAAACTCTCTTTTTAGGAATACAGTTGTTTCCTATTACAATTTTAATGTTTTATATTAGTACATAAGCTGTAGTTTATATTACTACATACTGAATATTTAGTAATGGAGGTCAATATACAAAAAGATATTTATGATCAGTCTAAACTGAGCATAGAATAAATGACAGTAATTGTCAAGCATTGCCCGTGTATATTTCTGCAGAAGAAGTAAACAAAAAAGAAAGAAATAGCAATAAAAGGAAACAGTGCTTTGCAGCTTTCTAAATTATGAGTATGTGGTTTTGCAACTCTCTACTGCAAAACTGAAAGCATAGTAGCATTTCATAGAGATCTGAGTCATTTGATAATCAAAATGCTTTGGTTGCTTTTGCTCAGATTATAATTTTGGGCACAGCTAATAGATGCAATAGATTGTCCCTATTTTTCTTACATAGTAGAGCAAATTTCTGTCACCATGTATTATTTAATAACCAAAACAATACGGACTTGATTTACTATAAATGTAAATGTATGAAAAGGAATATTGTGCTATGCATGTAAATAAAAAACATGTAATTTATAAAATTTTTAAGTTGTCAGAAACTTATGTCCTGTGAGTGTACTATAGAAACAATGTTTGCTGTTCTTGCTTGATGTACAGATTGTATAAACCTTTCTTCAACACAGGATGTGGTGAAGTTCACAATAAGAGAGGTACAATTCTGCTGTAGTAAATGTTAGCTCACCCACTTACAGCCTGTCTACACTAGCAACATCAGAAAATATATTTATAGTAAATAGCTTTTAAATACAACACAATGATAATGTTGTACAATAGCATAAATTGGGGCAATATTTGGGCATACAATTTTGCAAAGAAGATTAATTGTAGTTGATATTTGATTTAAACCCATAGATAAACATTTTTCATATTATTTCTTAACAAGTGTCCACACATAGGCTTAAAAGGGGGGTGTCTCAGGAAATGACAGAGGACAGCCATCTACAGGAAGGACTATTTCTGTACTCTGCCTCTTACTTGTTCCATTGCAAATTGGTGTGTGTAACGAGTAGGACATGTGCATGAAATACTTTATTCAACTTTTAGCATTTTTCAGTGCCCTTGTGCCAAATGGTGAGTGGAAAATATTTTTTTTTATCTTTGTCATCAATTAAAAAAAAAAAACAATCCAACTCAAATTATGCTTAGAGCTCTAATTTGCACTGCATGTGTGATTAAAGTATGGTTATTATTGTTTAGGATTAACTTGTTCAGAGTCATGCATGAACACTATTCTTCACATTCGACCGGGCTCGGAGGTGTTGCTCCCATGCACACTTTTGAACAGTTCGAAAACCGAAGAAGCCAGTTGGAGGCAATCTTCCCGCCTTCTAATCATCAGGCCTGATGGAAATGTCACCTTTGAGGATCCTAGGGATGGCAGATTAACAGTATTCCCCTACCTCTTCGGCAGAGGAAACTTCTCCATCCTCGTTCATCAGTTCCAGGCCTCTGACGCGGGCACGTACTGCTGTGAGCTGAGCCACGAGTGCCAGAGAGTTGAATTAACGCTCTCACAAAGTTCAGGTATCAACAATGGAAGTACGTACTACACTTGGGATGTGTATACAATTTTCTAAATAAATATTGTGTGCTTGAAATTAATTTGTGATAGAAAAATAGGAAACTGATAGAATGTAAGCTAATTGACTAATTAATTAAGGAGAATTGAACATCAATGAACAAACCCAGTTAAAACGTTACAGTAGTAGTTTTCAGGATAAACCCTGCACACTGTAACCCTGATCAGGATAGAGCAATGGCTGAAAATGTGTGACTGAGATAATTTTAATGAAACAATGAGATTATTTGGGTTGAGCAATGCATTATATCAAAGGATAAATGAATGTATAATATTAATAATGTAGGAGCGAATTATTAGATAGGCAAACATAAAACTGCATTTTTTGTGATTCCATTCAGGCCTTTTTGAGGTCATGCCTTTTAATCTCTGCGTACCAAATAATGTAAACAGAAAATGTTAACTTTTCATTCAAATGAAAAACTAAACTTGCACTTCTGTTGTATGTATACAATCTGTCATTTGGTGTAATTTTTATTTTGCACAAATTATGTTACTACTTTTGGTTGCTTCTCTAATCGCATAATGGGGAACAAGGCTATCAGAGTAAATAATTCACCACATTCACATTCAGTATCTTTTATTTCACCTACAGTCCCACATCTAACAGATGCCACAGATATATTTTTCATTATTGAAATACGTTGCCCATGTATACCACCTGACCCTCTTATCTCTTAATATTTAAATTAAAATAGAATAAACCCCTACATAAAGCTACATAATCAAGATTTACATGTAGCAATGCTGAAACTATGTTCATTATGTGTTTGCAGATTTGAATATCCCGTGGTACTATTTTGCTGCTGGAGGTGGAATATTTATTCTGCTTGTGTTTGTTTTTGTTCTTGTCTGTAAATTCAGAGGTGAGAATTTCAAATTTTATATTAGTTTTGTTTTTTATATAAATGTTCCTCGTTTAGGTATGCTTGTCATTGGGGCTAATTTTGTACATTGTAAAAAATATATATATTTTACAGCACATTACTGTAAAGGTTTTTTGTGTAATTTGTTTATACAAGATTGTACTGTAAGCAATTTGGCAATTACAGCATTGCACTGGTTTATACTAAAATATTAGAAAGCAGTGGACTGCAGTTTTTCAAGTTTTGGTAAGGGTGAGAATGTTTGAAAAATTCTTCTGGAGTTAAATAATAAAGGTGCCTGAATCAGTGTACAGTTAGTTGTGGTAGCTTAGTGGTCAAGACGTTAATGTTGTGGCATCAGTCAGAGCAAGCTGAGCAAGGCCCTTAGACTTAAAAGTTATTTCCTGCCTCGGTTTTAAATTGTTTTTGTGAAGCATCAGCAAAATGTGCAAATAGATTTTTAAATACTGTAATTATATTTACAACAATTTGTACCAGCCTGCTTAAAATCAACACACATTATATCATTATTATAAAGATATTATAGAATAGTACTGTAAGTGTGTTTCAGTAATTAACTGTGAATTTAAAGCGCTTTACTTTACTTTACTTTACTGACTATAAATTTTATAGCTGTAGCAATGTTTTCTCTGTTTTAACAGTAAAGTGTATAAAAAGATCATCGTCTTCTTATTATGTTAACTCAGAAAACAAAGGTGAGTGCAATTTGTTGTCATCCCATCATTTATAGATCTTAATAAAAGCAAGTTAATAACCTTTGACCTCATGACTTCTTTGGTGATTACATTACACAAGAACAACAGCAGGCAGAGCAAACAGAGCGTGCTGTGAGCGCCAAGGTTGATGAATGTGATGGTGAGTATGAAAACATAGAGAGTGATACACATGAGGCAGATTATGAAAATGCACTGGAAGAAGAGACTGACGGCCAGCGTGAAGATACAGCGAGTGACCAGGACGAGGATTATGTGAACACTGAGAGAAGAAATAGTCCTGATCTGTATGACGATGTTGACAGTGCATTTCCTGCTGGACTCAATCTGGAGAGGGATATGCGAGGTAATGAAATGTTTTAGCATAAATGCTCTATTAGTTAAAATTTATTTACTTTCTTTTATTCACAAGCATTGTTGCAAGACACGTTTGCAGGCATTACATTATCAACCCCATCTTTATTTTTATGTCAACACCTGCAGTATGGTGATAGCATTTCATCTGCTTAATATAAACATAGCTATGCATTGAGAATTGGGTCTGTGCTTACTACCATATCTAGCTGCCTAGCAAGCATAAATACAAGCACAAATATTTGTTGTGTTATGTTCTGCACTGCCTATCAGGTCACGTGTTAACCAGTCAAATTTAGATGTGGCTTTTGGCACTCAGTGACCTTTTCATCTGCGGAAAACCTTATGAGGACACATTTGAGACGCTACAGAATTAATAATGTGATTGATCATTTAACACATTTTTAATTGTTTTCAATTTTAAGTTCAAATAATCAGTTAAGAATTGTACAAATTAAAAGCTAACTGTATGAATCAATACCTATCAATGTAGAAATGTAGAAATCAATTGTATTATTTTATTAAGAACTTGTAAATAAGTATTAGTAACAATTTTGTGATTTGTACATTTTAATTGCTTTTAAGTGATTTCTTCTTATTCTTATTATATTTTCATTTGTTCACCTTTTTCCCAGGTCACCATGACAACAAAAGTGTCTATGGTAAGTTTTTACCCATTGTCCCTCTCTATTTCATTCATTATTTAAAATTTTTTACAAATATATTTAAAAATCAGTACTAAATGGTGTTCTAAAGTGCATTTGACATTGGCCTGAAATCTTAATCACTGGATTTTGAATTCTGGATTTATCTATTCTTGCCCGGCTGCTGTTTTTTACTATGATATAATTTTTTTTTTATTATGAATCTTTCTTTTAAGAAAATGATGAACACGATCCCAATCAAAAGTCAAAAATCCCCCCGAAAGGTAATACATTATTTTTCATTACAGTAAAAAGATTATTATTCATTGTCTAAAGATTTCCACAAAAAAGGTGACTGAAACTCATCATCTGCAGCAGCAATCAGAAAAATGCCAAAGCAGCAGTCAAAATCAGGACAATACTATGGTATGTTACAATCTCTTAATTTTGTTGTTTAGCATTTGAATAAATAAAAAATTATTACATTGATAAAAAAAATTTTACACACCTCTGTTAAAATAGCAGGCTTTGTTAAGTAAGAAATGAAACCAAAACAAATTTTGTCAGATTATTTTATGTAAATTATATTTCATACAAATAATATAATAAAAACCTTTATGTAAAGAAAAAATGGGGAAACTTACCCTGATTGCATAAGTGTGTACTCATGTAAATAATACTTCCTTAAAACACATTTTTCTTACAATACCACACTTAGTCTTTTTGGATAAGAGCTACAGTAACTGGCAAAAGTATTCCCAGTCTTATACCATCTTCATTTGCCCCAGATCTATAAAATTGTGAGGGGATCTTCTGTGCACAGACCTCTGAGCTGTGTCTTGGTCATTTCAATAAGTTCATCATCTTCTTCTGAAGACATTTCTTTGTTGACTTTGTGCTTTGAGTCATTATTATGCAGGAAGGTGATGCTTTTCTTCATCTTCAGCTGTCTATCAGAGGCCTGCAGAGGTTTTCTGCCAGAATAGGTTCGTATTTGGAGCTATGCATGACTCCCTTTATCCTGAATAGAGCTGAATCTAGAGGACATGCTTAAGAAAAGCAACTTCATGGCATGGTGCTGCAATCAGAACCAGAACCTACCATTCAAAATGCCGTAAGTGGCACAAGTGCTCGCCCTATTATCCAGAGATCACTAGTTCAATTCCCGGCTGAAGCTCTAGCAGCCTGGGGTCTCGAGAGAGAGAGAGAGAGAGAGAGAGAGAGAGAGAGCTGATTGGCCAAGCTCTGTCAGCAAGTAGGAGGGGAGGCACTTAGCACTCTCACATTAATCACGGTTCTTCATCCAATCATGGGCATCTGTGAGCTCACGCAAGCTTTTTGCCTTCTTGAGGCTGGTTGTCAGGTTCGAGACCCAGGGCTGCCATGTTGCCACTGATGGGCCCTTTAGCAAGGTCATTCACCCTCATAGATACACTTGGGAGTCAAGCTGGCAACCCAACCCCGTAAAAACTTACCACTGGAATAATGGATATCTTTTCAGGGGTGGGGAGCATATTGCCATTTGTTGGCATGTGGACAGTCCCTTCTTGACCCCGGCCCCTTCTTAACGCAACCCCTTCACATTTTCTCTAGACCTAAATTGCACTGATCCAGCACTGAAAATAGAAATAGGTCCAGCATTGAAAGTGCATTCTCATCAGGCATCAAACCCTGCTCTTCTGCAAGAGGGGCAATGATGCTCCCACTGTACGAAGGGTGTGATAGCCCAGGCATATAGGGGACCAAAAAAGGTGTCACACATAGGGAGTGACCAATACATGCCTGCTGTTCTTTTAATATTTATCTTTAGACAGTTCGGGAGATTATTTTGTTTCCTACCTTTGACGATGAGATCCGATAAATGCTTTGTAAGTTCTTTGCAGACTTTAAAGACTTTCCAGTTGGAGGAAACTAAGATGATTTCAGGAAAATATATTTTTTCTTTTAATTTTGTTGGGTTCTACATCACATGAAATGTGAAAAGGATCTTGGCATATTTGTACACCACAAATACCTGCTATTTAAATAGAGGTGTTTAGATCTAATCTAATTTACATAAACAATAAAAAACATCTTGTTCTTTTATATCCTAGCTAATCAGGCACAGATACACAATACTGGCTATGCTGGGAACAAACACAAAGATAAAGGTACACTGACACAACATAATTTAATTATAAATTATACTCTTATACCACAGTGTGACATATTTTTGTAGAACCCCATGGTTTGTCTCAACTTGCATGTTGGACACACAACATAATCTAAGATTAAGACTAAAATCAGTGAATTTAAGAATGTTAGTTAAGAAATAAATCTTGCTAGTATTATTTGTAATTAATAATGAAAATAGGTTGGGTGTCAGCAGTTCCAAGTGCTTTGCAGAGTTTACCAGGATGGGCAAGTCTTAGAACAAAAGAGCTGACACTTTTCTTTGGAAAGGGACCATCTTTTTTTAAGAGTCAGAGAGAGAGAGAGACAGAAGCCCCTTTCACACATTTGGCTATAAAGGTGCTACAGTAATAAGACCCCATCAATACTGCGTGTTCCCTCATGTTTTGTAATTTACAAATAACCGACAAATTCAGCATTGTTGTTCATCATTCCTACAGTATACGATAATTGATATCAAGAACCAACTTGATTTGTGGTCATTCCATGTTGTTAACTATGAACTCTTACAATTTGTGAATATTTCATTTATTATTACATTAAACATTGCAGTTGTTAGCAAATTGTTGTTGGTTCAATTAGACATGAGTGGTGTTCATATAACTGCATAATCTGTTCTGTTATTTCTTGTATAGAGACTATGTAGAAAGAGTAATACTAAAGAAGTAACATAACATTACCATATTTGATATATTTGATATAATCCAAGTTCTATTCATTATATAGAACTTAATTCTGCTACTATTATTTGTACGGAATCAGTAATTATACGTTGCACCTTGTATTTTCTATTCCAAACAATAGGAAAATAGTAAAAATCTCATTTAAACAAACCTCAGTATGTACATTTCATTTTAATAACTTAGCAGTTGCATCAATTATGCAAATATTAGCTACATCACTGAATCTAAAATAAATGAAGATGCACTTGATATTATAGTACCTACCCACATTCAAAGTACATTTGTTCTCCATTAACAGTCCACTGTGAACAGTACAGTTTTATTATTCACGTTTACTAATTATTATACTTATATGTATAAATATTACCTTTTTCTTTTTTATTATTATTTACTGTTAGAAGCACATAGAGTCGGCAGTTTTGGAAAATCGTTTTTGTGTATAGCAATATTACACAATAATATTTACCTATGTCTCTCCTTTCTCATTTCTCTCCATCAGAATACCAGTTCAAAAATCCATTATATGACCAGCACATACCTACCAAACCCAAACAATAACCAAACATCTTTCAAAGCCCTAAAAACATGTCTTTTTTTTTAAGTGAATGTATTTTAATGTTTTATTAATTATTGCTCCACTGGATTAGTGAGTTAATATATAAGCAAATAATATACTTTCCTACATTCTGGTTTTACTGTATAAAGAAGTTAGAGGTCATGTCATGTGTGAATTATTTATTTGACTGTTTACAAACATTATTCATCACTTTTTAGATAATGATCTTGTTTAAACAATAAATAAACAAATACAGTGGCTTGCAAAAGTATTCGGCCCCCTTGAACTTTTCCACATTTTGTCACATTACAGCTACAAACATGAATC
>JAQQZT010000003.1:17245877-17257377 GCA_030068275.1 Clarias platycephalus
CAGGTGACCAAGTTCAACCTTCCTCTTATAGCCTAGCTGTTAATAGTTACATTGGGGTACCATTTAAATATCTTATAGTATTGAATATTAATTGGTATATGTAATTTCACTTCCAGGACCGTGGCTATTTTGAGGAACTGATTACCATGTTGGAGGCGGCTCTAGGGCTTGAGCGTGCTCACATGGGCATGTTCACTGAGCTGGCCATCCTCTATTCTAAGTTCAAACCACAGAAGATGAGGGAACACCTCGAGCTCTTTTGGTCCAGAGTCAATATTCCTAAGGTAACGTACTGTTGCTTAAACTGTTATATATAGATAATATTCTTTGAGAGTCTGTCAACACTATTCAAAGAAGATTAAATTCGTACAATAAAATATATATTTTTTTATGTAAATGTTTATATAATTATAAACTAGCTGGTGGTGCTTTATAGTGTTGATATTCTGTACTTTTAGGTCTTGAGGGCAGCAGAACAGGCTCACCTGTGGGCTGAGCTGGTCTTCCTTTATGACAAGTATGAAGAATACGATAACGCCATCATCACCATGATGAACCACCCTGCAGATGCTTGGAAGGAGAGCCAGTTCAAAGACATTGTAACCAAGGTACTGCAGTTGATCCTGATTTATTCTATAGAGGGGGAATAACATTTAACATTCAGAAATTTAACATCATCTTATAATCTGACTATTTTATTTGTTTATATTCAGGTGGCTAATGTGGAACTGTATTACAAAGCCATTCAGTTCTATCTGGAGTTCAAGCCCCTATTACTGAATGATTTGCTCATCGTCCTGTCCCCAAGGCTTGATCACACACGCGCTGTCAACTTCTTCCAAAAGGTATTTTGTGCTTCTTAACTTCAAATTGAAGTCATGTTCAATATTAAAAGCACAAATTTATTCTTATTCTCCCTGCCCCCCTGCTTTATTTATTGAATCTTCCAGGTTAAACAGTTGTCTCTGGTTAAACCATACCTGAGATCTGTACAAAACCACAACAACAAATCAGTCAATGAAGCACTAAACAATCTCTTCATAATCGAGGAAGACTACCAGGTAGGAAGACTAGAGCAGACAGGTTTAATTTTACTGCTATTGATGCATCATATAATAATCATTATCTTAAATATAGGGGTTTGTGATAAATCTTTTTTGTTGGTCTCGTGTTTCACACAGGCTTTACGTACATCCATTGATGCCTATGACAACTTCGATAACATATCACTGGCCCAGAGCCTGGAGAAGCATGAGCTCATTGAGTTCAGGAGAATTGCTGCCTACCTCTTTAAAGGCAACAACCGCTGGAAGCAAAGTGTGGAACTCTGCAAGAAGGATAAACTCTACAAGGTTTACATTCACTGCACATTTATTTATGTTTTATGTGGCCATGCTCAGGTGTGACATTTTGAAGTTGTACAGTGTGATTGTTCAGGGACATACGTTTGAGAGCTGGGACAACCTGTTCGTTAAATGATCATTTTTAAGCGTGAGGAAATTAAGTGATGTTCTCTGACACAATGTTCAGACGCCCCAGCATTTTTAACACAATAAATATTACAAATATAAAGGTGCCTGCAGTGTATGGTGAGTTGCCAGTCCAAGAAATAATATGGATGGCATGATTTTGCCATAATATAATGATACTCTAAGGTTAATAGTGTCATGTAACACTTTAGTGTACAGCAGTTATATGGCCTTAATTTTATACCCTTAGACAAAAGGTTGTTGAGACCTTGGTATTTATAGCTGGCAAGAACTGATTAATTCTCTCAGTACTCCTTCTCAGCTGAGAAACAGCAAACCTGACAAATAAAAGCTGCAAGAATGCATAAAAGAATTTGATGTAGATTAGCTTCAGCCCTAAGAATTTCGATAGCAAGAGACAGGATAAAGCAAGAGTGCAGCGGTCTCTGTTTTCTGGGGAAAAAAAAGAAATGGAGGAATGATTACACAGTAGAGATTCTATTTGCCACAGTTGTTCACTGAAGCACAAAATTTCACACCAGGACACACCAAAAGTGGCTGAGTGTGAACTTACTTAGCGATGTACCATACTGTTTGTGTGTACGCGAACTGCAGGATGCCATGCAGTATGCATCAGAGTCGAAGGACACGGAGCTGGCTGAGGAGCTGCTGCAGTGGTTCCTGCAGGAGGAGAAGAAGGAGTGCTTTGCTGCATGCCTCTTCACATGCTACGACCTCCTGCGGCCCGACGTGGTGCTGGAAACGGCCTGGAGGCACAACATCATGGACTTCTCCATGCCCTACTTTATCCAGGTCATGAGGGAGTACCTCAGCAAGGTGAGCCACCTCACGCTGCAGCTCTGTAGTGTCACATAAGCAGTCTGTGTAGTCTGGAATTACACTGACTAAGCTGGGGGACAAACATGGATCAAGAAACTTAATCGGTTTGTTCTGTTAGTAAAGATGTAAAGAATACTTAAAATAAAATAAAAAGCACACCATGATAATTTCATTTTTCATTTACTAATTATATCATTTCAATTACAACATCTTCACTTTGTCCATGAAAAAAAGTTTGTTTCTTTGTGGTTTGTTTGGGGTTTTGAGTTGAGGGAGTTTTCAGAGCCATATTACATCACAGGTGGTAT
This sequence comes from Clarias platycephalus, assembly GCA_030068275.1. NCBI lineage: Eukaryota > Metazoa > Chordata > Actinopteri > Siluriformes > Clariidae > Clarias > Clarias platycephalus. The sequence continues at coordinate 17,248,495 of JAQQZT010000003.1, forward strand.
AGAAGTTTGATAAAGAAATCACAATCTGTCCAGTTTAATTAATCAATACAAAAGCTTTATAGGCAGTTAATTATTTGTTTGTAAAAAAAATTATTGGTGTAAACATGCCTGTGTAATTAACAACAGGTTTGCTGACTTCTGAATGCGTGCAAAAGTTTTTATAAAATATTTTATACTTTCTCCTGCTATAGATTTCTGACACTATTGCTAATTTCTGCAATTGTTCTCTCCTTGCATTTTCAATGCTGGTCTGTTAAGTCTGCTTTATTTTCTTAAGCTGCTACTCTTAAATTCCCTTTCAGGTTGATGCAATTAAGGAAAAGGTGAAGGCTGCCTCTTATACCCTTTTAACCTGTGTAGTTTTGGAGGACTTGAAACTTCAGGAAACTGCATGAGTTTTCTCCCCCCTTCCCCTCCCATATCACTCTGCTGCTTTTAAAACACCCCTTGACTAGATTTTCCTCCAAGTTTCCTATAGAGTACTGACCATGTGTCGAGCAGATGCTGCAGTAGCGAGCAACTTTCTGACCTGTAGATGAAGAGCTCTCATTAACATCACTGAACTGCAGTCGATTATTGGCTCCTCATGCAGCCGCCATTTAGCCTGCTCAAACGAACACCCTGCATGTCAGTGGTGCATTGGTTTCCATAAACAGTGGTAAAAGCTCTTCCCTGTTAAATCGGCTGTACTTAAATTTCCTCCACTAATCCGGGTATAGACTGCAATGCAGGTGATTTTAGGTGTGAGGAAACCCTGGAAGAAGTGACCACATTTTCAGGATCCTATAATAATTGCTAATGTGATCGCTCTGAAATCTAAAATCTACAGTTATGAGAGTGTGGTCCTTCAGTAGTGTATGCTGCGGAGATCTCACGCATGCGTTTTACATTGTCGAAAGCATCTTTTGAGACGTTAGGGAAACATGGCTGTTGGCTGTGCCTGCGTTTGGAAGCCGTGAATGGCTGTATGAATCCATCTCACCCCGTCACTCCTCCTTCACTCTTCTACTCTGCCTCTCTTTCATGCACAACTTTGTAACTAAACAAATAACAGCTACTCCTCTGGCATGTTTTTCCCCCTTCTTCAGTGAAAACTTTTTGACTTTGCTGATCTTTCTCAAGCCTGCTCAACAACATTCCCATCGAACATAGTATCCACACCAGTTGTATGTAGAGAACTGAACCCATCATGAAGCATGCACTCATCCTAAGCAGCGGCGACCTTGGTTGTTGTGCTGTAGTTGAACTATCCAGGTCCTATCCTATCAAGGCTTTCCTATGGAACTAATTATTTTTGTCACGGGCAAACAATATTACCATTCATTTGTTATTTATTTATTTAAGAGTTGTAAGTTTCCTTTTTTCGCCTAATGAAACTTTAACTGTTGATTATTACAGGACTGACTTTGGAGCCCCTGTTCTTATAAACTAAATGTATTTTAATATCCGATTCACTTTACCTCAGCCACTTAAGCTCTGTTTAGGTGACAGGGTTCTGTTTTCTACATATGGACAGTTTTATTAAAATGAATTGCTCAGTGGCTGATTGGGGGGGACCATCAAACTCGACCGAGTCAAAGTCAGATGTATTGTTTTGCACTTAGTAAGCGTTGACAATATACGCCATTTCATGTCATGGTGTTGACAAACACAAATAAGATGATTTTTCCAATAGGATTCATGCTCACCAGCAGTTCTGGACTGTTGTGGAAAGAGCTTGGTGTGTGTGCGCTCCTGCACTCTGCTTTAAAAGCATTTGCACCTTGGTTTAAGCTTGGCTTTAAGCGTTTGCCATGAATGGTCCCATCCATCAGTCATTTTCTTTGTTGACAAGGAAGGCCAGACAGTTGTTTCATGTTCTTGCCACCGGGTGGCAGCCTGTTTCTTAGTTATCTTTTCTTTTCTTTTTGTCTCTCGTTTAGGTTGATAAGCTGGATGCATCCGAATCTTTGAGGAAAGAGGAAGAGCAAGCCACAGAGGCACAGCCCATTGTTTATGGTATGATATATGTATATATATTTTCTTTTTTTAACTTTTACATTACTTGTAGTATTTCTGTGAATTCACATTTTGAATGCAACCACATAATCGTTTAAAACTACACAAAGATTTTTACCTCACTCCTAACAAAAGAAATGAACTGTACTCTCTGTTAAAATTTTACCATTTATAATTTTTAAGTAAACTTATCGTTTATTTTAATTATATTAGCTTTCTTGATGCAAAGCATTGTTCAGGAAGTGACGCTGTAGTCCATTTTGCCCCCCGCTTTTTCCCCTTGACTTTCTCCGCCAGCTGCACTGCACACAACTTGAGGATGTGGTATTGTTGTTCGTAGGAACCGTTTTTACAAATAATTTTCATTTTTCTTGAACGTGTTGTTAGACAATCTTTCTACAATGTTGAGTGCAGTGAAAACTGAGCCCAAAATACGTTTAACAGCTCTACTATCAATATGATGCACAGTCACCTTGCGCTGAAACACTTTTGAAAACTGAGACGCCAGCAAGACTTGAAGAACAGGTTGGTTAGATTACATAGGCGAAGTGTAACCTGAACTTTATTTTTTTTTTGAGAGTGCTTCATCACCTGAGACCTTAAGGAGGCGATCAAACTTATACACTATATTAGTTTATTTTTTTTCCCCATAGTATTAAGTAATGCACCTGGGTTGCTCATCATATTTCTGATTTACAAATAAATTTAGCCACCTCGTTTTAAAACCAGTTAACTTGGGATACAGGTAAGTATCTATATAACCGAGCAGCACATTTGAGTTTTCACTTGCAGGATGGATTCATCTGAACAGCCTTTTTTAAATGAATTTATTTATTTCAATATTTTTTTTTAAATACAGTGGAACCTCGGATTACGAACATAATTCGTTCCGCAAGCGGGCTCGTATTCCAAAATGCTCATAAACCAAATTTAATTTTCTCATAAGAAATAATAGAAACTTAAATTATTCGTTCTACAGCCCCAAAAAATAAATACATAAAAATAATTAATGCAAAATATAAAGTAAAAATAAAAAAAAATTAACCTGCACTTTACATTTTTAAAAAAAAAGAAAAATAAATCCCGACGGATAAGTGTGTGTGTGTGTGGGATGATGAGATGCACAAACTGGTCAATACATGCCCGTTCTTTTATTTGCTGCATTGTCCGGCTTATAGTACAAACTTTCGGGTGGATCCTGCACATAAATCCAACCAAAAAATAAAAAAAAATCTACAAGAGAAAACAAAACTCGGGCTCTATATCCTAGCTTACATCTTGCATTCGCGTTCACACACCGGACTGCATTACCCACAATGCATCTCCCGCACTGGACTACACTTCCGTAAACAGCTGTCATAAATCAACCTCTCTCTCCCGCAACACTGTTTTGTCAGGAACATCGCTAATGACACTCGTGTGAGCGCAAACTAATGCAATCGCTGCTGTAAAGTAAAACAAACAAATAACCCCGAACTTTACCTTTAAAAAGAATCGCGACAGAGCAGAGTTTCTGTGTGTGTGTAGCAGAGAGGGGGTGCTTCTCTCTCTCTCTCTCTCTCACACACACACACACACTAAAGACCAGAGAGTGTGTGAGAACCGGCACAGTGTCAAATTACGCGTGCGCGCACACCGGCTGAACCAGAGACGGAGAAAATGTATCTATCATCTGTAATGAGATTTTCTTTTGCTTTACACGCGCGCTGTACACACGTGTGTTATAAGAAACAGTACATTCGCGCTGTTTTTTTATTTTTTTTATTAAAATACAAGAACTACAAAACCGATTTTGAAATTTTGCTGAAATTCTCTTTTGTTAATTTTGTGTTGCAGGCACACCCCAGCTGATGCTCACTGCAGGCCCAAGTGTCGCCGTTCCTCCTCAACAGCCTTACGGCTATGGCTACGGCGCCCCCGCTGGCTACGCTCAGCCAGCACAGCCCGGCTTCAGCTACGGCATGTAGAGCCGTCCCAGCGCCTGCGTTTCTCATCGTCCGTCTCTCCTTCAGTTCCTCCCCCTGCTCATTGTGCTTTATTCACAGAAATGTTGCGAAAATCAGACTTGTGCATTTTAAATGATTCTCTATAAAATGCATTGAAGGACTTCCTCTTTATTTGAGTTATTCAAGAAAGTAATTCCTTTTTATGTTACATTCCATATTCAAGCCTACTTATATAACAGATTTTGTGTCCTTATATTGATTTATTTTCCTTTTCTTTTTTTTTTTAAGTGGGGGAATTGGTGACGTATGTACGTGAAATTTTGACAACAGCAATTAACCTTATTAACACATGTTGTGAAGCATCTGATTTGCACTCTATCATGAGAGGGGAAAAAAGAACTAATGTAGAATCTCCTAATTTTGATGTGCTGTATGTGAACGCTTAAACTGTCTGTATAATGCACTTCATTATTGTATATTCTGGAAAAAAGTAAAAAAAAAAAATTAAACATATGCATCCATTTAGCAACACTAAGTAATAATCAGATATTCTACACAGGTATGTAGCTGTATGGAATTTTATGTGCATACAGACATATGATTATAGAAAGCAATTTTAATCCCTTAACATGAAGCTGTATTCATTGAGTGTGTCAGCATTGGCCTCCTTTCATTCACTCCGTGTGTAACAGGCAGAACTCCTGTTGTGTTCTTCTATACAGTGCTCTTGTGTGATTTCCATAAAAATGAGCAAGGGATAAAAGATTATTCTTCTGACCTCTGTGTGTGTTTACTCACCATGCATCTCCCCTGTATTTGAGGTTTGTGTATGCCTGGTGTTGTGATGTTCTAGCTTACGTTCTAGCTTTGTTTGGAGTGTACAGAAGAATGGATGTGTCGAGCTGGATACCACGCTTGTCCTGTAAGTTCTGTTGCACGCAGTACTCTGTACTCGGAACCAGCAGCTAATAAATTTACAGGATTGTGAACGTTATTTTGGTGGCTTTGATTGTAAACTTGCTCACATTAAAGTTGAAAAATAATCTAACCACTGATTCCTCCATTTGGTCTTATTGTTTTGGAAAGAATGTAAAATAAGCATTGTCCCCCCCCCCTTTTATTATCTACGTTTATTTATATTCATATTTGACGGCACAGTGGCCTTGGATCTGGGTTTAATTCCCATCGTGGGGTCTGTGTGCATGAAGTTTGCATTCCTGGTGGGTTTTCTCTGGGTACTCAGATTTTTCTCCCACCAAACAAATAACACATGCAGGCTAATTGGCATTCCCAAACTGCATGTAGTGTGTGTTGATTGGAGTGCCAACCATGGTTGTAAGACGGGAATAAATGCAATGGTAATTACCATTGGCTCCATGGTCCCTAGTTGGTGTACAGAGGTTCCTAGATGGATGGGTGGATAGAGTAAAATTGTTTTATTTTCATATCCCAGATAGTTCTATTGGAGACGAGAGGGTCCCACAGCGACAGCTGTGTTCGGGCTTGAACCCCCGAACTTTACATTAGTAACCATTAACTGTTGAGTCACCACTGCACAAACTACAGTTAAGATTTAACTCTCAATGAAATAAATACATAGGAAAAAATCTAGCACCAAGGAATAGGGAACAGAATATTTACCTGAAATTATTTGTGTATGTATGCTAAAACTAAAATGTAATAATTATGTGGATATGAATTATTTTGTGCATCGAAAAGACTTTTATCTTGTAAAAGAAAAAAGTCCTGGGTCATTTCCGGGAAGTGGGCTACCGGTGTTTGTCTTTTCATCCACACTGGCAGGAGGAATCAAGAACCTGGACGAGAAGGTATGATAGCTGTGAAAAAGAAAAAATATATTCTGCTCAGTCTGTTGAACCTGTCAGAGTGAGTCCGTGCTCAAATTAGAGAAAGATAAACTAATTTTGTTTGTCATTTAAAGAAATTGCGTTACCATGAACGCTAGTGGAGCGCTAGCATGCTAGGTAGCTGTGTCGTAACTCGTGTGTCACATGGGTCGCTTTAATTCCGACACGTGATTTCTGTGGTTCTGTAGTGTGTGTCTTTGTGTTATTAAATACTATTAAAACCGTAACCATTATGTGGTAGCTAGCTGGCGGGCTTAACACGAGAAGCCGGTTAGCTAGCATGCTAATCCGAGCATCCCAGAGCGCGTGCACAATACTGCTGTGACAGTGTGGAAGTGCAGTGCGCTCCAGGGATCTACACACTCATTAACACTGAAGTTAACAACCATAATATACAGTTCAGTTTTCAGTCTGAGTTAGAAAATGGCCCAGATGAGCTGTTACTGCGGTTCAGTTACCTGGATTATCATTAACTCCAATGTCTTCACGTCATTAAGTGTTTATGGTGCAGTGTGGGAGTGCACTTTGGCCTTCTCTGCTGTGATGTGGTAACTTGAGATCTTGTGAAATCCTCTGCTGATCACAAACAGGGATGGTTATGATTTAGGAGATCAGTGTCTCAAAAGATAGTTTGATTAATAGCAAAAGTGCGAAGAAAAAATATCATGTTGGTTTAATTCTCCTCAGGAGTGTGAAGCCATGGCTGAAAATAAGGCAGATTCTGAGTTTCCACAGAGGCGAGTCGGACCCAAAGAGAGCCACAACGGTAATTTTAAAGGTCAGTGTCTTGCCAAAGTAGGATCCTCATGTCTTCGTCCAACCTTGCCATGCTGAAAATTCCAGTCTTACCGGTCAAGGGTCGACTGTAGATACCATCACTGTGATTAGATAAACAGCCAGGTTGTATATATCTGTTGTTCATGTAAATACTTTGCTGCTCTGTCTGTTATTTTAAGCAGAGTGTGTGAGGGAATCACCCGTCACCACCCAATACGATATTATCACAATACCTACGTGCCGTTTTGATTAAATTTGCAATTCTATAAGTGTCATGATTTTATAAATATACTGATTCAATTTTACATGTTCCACTGATTTTGTTACAATTTGAAACCTTTAAAAAACAATTTGAGTAATTAAACGTAAGCAGTTCCTTTTAACATTCGTTTTCCACTTAAAAATTAAAAATTTGAAACAATACAAACTAACTTCAAATACTAGAGTTTAACATTTAATTCTACATTGTTACTGAGCAGCATGTATCTCTGTCATACACCATAATTGTTGTTTCTAAAGAAACTTAATAAATAGTTCACTCTTACCACACAGATGTAAATGTGTAAATAGTTCAGAGTGCGCCACCTGTAGGATTATAAAGAAACATTGATGTTTCACCACCTCAAATGCTTCCGAAGTATCAAAAGTCAACTGGACAGTGAGGCTTGTTAAGTGGATTGTAACATGGGCACACGGGTCTTCTAATGTACACAATTTTCGGGCTGTTCGGGGTGTTTTGTGACCGGTGTAAGCATGTGTAACAAGTGGGTTTGAGACTAAGAAAAAGACAGCTCAGAGACTTTTAACGCATGTGATTTTATATTAATAATATAGCGCTATAATAATTTCTGTTGTACCACACTGAAGCTTCTGTGCTCAGAACAGAATCAGTTCTATCCAGTCACGGCCAATCAAACTGAAAACCAAACGATTTTGTTCTCTGGCCATTCAAGCGGTTCATCTCTATTTATAAATGTAAAACTTGTTTTTAAACAATTGATTTTGGAGTCAATGTGGCAATACTTGAATCGTCACACAAAAATAATCGCGATTCATAATTTAATTGATTTTTTTCTCCATCTCTAGTAACACGTTCTTTCTACACACTGCCCTTGTAAAACCTACACCTTGTCTACAGTCATTGTCTATATGGCAGTGTTCCTCTAAATCCTTAGCTCCCAACCGTTCTTTCTCAGCCCTACCCCTTAACCTTCAATGATTTGCCTCGAACACAAAGCTAGGATTTAATTAAACATTTGCTTCTTCAAAAAGTTTTCCTTTCATAAGGCTTTAAAATAAAATTAAAAATTATACTTAAATGGGAAAGCTACAGGATGATATATCTAAAATAGCTATAATATAAGCTAAAGTACATCATACACTTGAGAAAGTGCTTGCCTTTGCTGCCTTGTCAGTGCATGCAAATGCTAAATTTCAATAATCCACACTGTACTTACAAAAACTTCCTCGCCTTCACTTTTCTGACATGTTTGTCCAGTTTGAGTTATTTTAAGAACTTCTAAAAAAAAAGCAACAACAAATACGCCTTTAGCCACATAGAAAGGCTTGTTTAACTAATGTTGTTTTACGTTTAACTCTTTTTTGCTAAGAATTGCTATCATAAATGATTTGATCTTTTTTTTTTTTTTACATAGGTCAGAATCAGCTGCTACATTGTTAATGAATTTAATTAATATAAATTTTTTCATTTGTAAAAATGTACATATAATTAAAACTTAACATAACGTGTCGACATTTCCATTACAGTCTAACAACCCCTCCCACACACACCCACAAGTCCACCACAAACCCCTGGTGGGGAAACTCTGCTCTGTGTGGTTGCAGATTTGATCCTAGTTGTCAGTTTAAAATGAATCATGAATGACATGTGATCTGTGGTGTTCAGATGTATCATTCAGAGAAAGAAGGCAGCAAGAACGAGAAGAGCGCCTCTCTCTGGTGCTGTGGAGAAAGCCCCTCCAGACGCTGCAGTATTCTTTCTTAGAGACGCTCATCACTTTGAAGGAGTGGACATGGACGTAAGCACCTTGATCTCATTGTTTTTCACAAAGCATAATGTGACTTTATGTTGAAGACCCCCTTTCACCTTTGACATTAAGTGAACTTGATATGAAGATATGAAGTGATGTGTGTGTGTGTGTGTGTGTGTGTATATATATATATATATATATATATATATATACTGTATATATTGTGTGTATACAGTGGTGTGAAAAACTATTTGCCCCCCTCCTGATTTCTTATTCTTTTGCATGTTTGTCACACAAAATGTT